>OX424575.1:42130771-42555771 GCA_949152435.1 Gastracanthus pulcherrimus
TTTAATAATGAATGATATAATAATACAAAATTAATTAATATTCAATACCCGTAAATAGTTTGAAAAAACATGTGCAATATATTTGAAATGGTTTAATTGTTCAATTTTTTGAACAATGAAATTTCACTATTTGGCAAGTGAAATTTCACTAATTCTTAGAGTGAATCTGTTTACTATTTCGACTAGTGAATATTCACTATTTCGCAGTGGCATACTTATAACTCTTGCAAATAGTGAATATACACTATAAAAAAGTGGGATTTCACTATTTCAAATTTAGAGAGTTGATGCTAATCAGTTAAAATAGGTAAATAATAATAAAATGTAATCGGAAACATTGTAGTTCATAAAAAATGTTGGTTTCGGTATACTCTATACTTATTTTAATATTTATGATCTGATGACATTAAAATTCCCATACTAAAAATAACAATTTTTTGTTTCAGGTAAGAGAAAGACAATTTACAACAATATGTCAAAGTATCATCGATTACGGTAAGATTTCATACTTCATCATTCTTCTCCATTACCCCAAGTACTTATCCTGCACAAACCATTGAATAACACAAAATTCCAAATCCCGTTCCTTAATCTTTCCAAGCCAAATAACACTACAAATAACACCCCTCACCTCCGGAATGAAGACAAAGCACCCACCGTCGACGCAAAAAAGAAACTCCGCACTATTTAACGTTTAAACCCGAAAACCCCGCAGAACGTACGTAGCTGCCGCTCCGGGGGACGCGAGAAGGTAAAAGAGAAGCGAGAAAGAGAGAGAGAGAGAGAGAGAGAGAGAGAGAGAGAGAGAGAGACGGTGGCGTCCTCTCGGTCCTAGGCAAAATTTATTTCCGCGCTTCGTTAAGCAGCCCGGAGCGATGTTCCGCCTCTATACCCTGCTTCTCCTCCGAGGCCGACTCGCTCGCGTATAGGACACCTCGGGGAGTAAAACGAGTGAGAAAGAGAGAGAGAGAAGCAGCGAGCAGGTGAGACGAATTTCGGTCGGACACCTCGTAAAAAGGGGTGCCATGAATATACTTTAAGACGAAGCGAGATGACGGCCCGATGCACGCGGAAAAAAGCGAGGGTGGCTGCAGGATAATAAAACGGGCGAATATCGCGCGGGAATTGTGGGAGGACTCGGTTGGCAGTATAAAGTTGATGAATTATTTCTGAGCGAGAGAGAGGCTTGCGGGAGTGACGCTATTTGCTGCGACCTGGATGGGGACTAGACTGGAAACTTGGGAGTCGGCGAAATTCTGATGCTTGAT
This sequence comes from Gastracanthus pulcherrimus, assembly GCA_949152435.1. Classification (NCBI taxonomy): domain Eukaryota; kingdom Metazoa; phylum Arthropoda; class Insecta; order Hymenoptera; family Pteromalidae; genus Gastracanthus; species Gastracanthus pulcherrimus. The sequence continues at coordinate 42,132,040 of OX424575.1, forward strand.
GGTGGGGAAAAAGTTGGAAGGTGTGGAAGTGTAATTACGAGGGGTGTAACTCGGAGGTTAATAATTTTGGGGTTGGGAATTTCGCTATTCGCCAGACCTTCTGTAGTAGTTAATTTAGTGAAAATGGGGGGTATATGCATACTACTTTGAAGATTACGTCTCTTCTAGATATGACTTTAATTTTTATTTCTACAAATGATATATTGCTGCCGGGGCTTATTAAAAATGTATATTTTCAAAGAATCATCCAGTCAGTTTCCTCGATACTAAAAAATTGACATCTGTGTTCAAAGATGCAAGAAATATACGCAAGTTCGGTCTCCTCTCCTTTGATTAAAAAAAGTGCACCCACGAATAAAATACAAACCGCATCCGCCAGTTGAGCTTGAAGACGCTGTTGATTTTAGGGCATAGCAATGTCCTTAAAACACCATGTCGAGAGCTTAAATAACGGATGTCGTCGTCGGCTCGGTTTATTCGCAATCCTCAAAGTGCACTCGGTCACGGAAAGCCTGGCGGCCGTGTCGTCGTATAAGGCCTCCGCGACTTAACTCTCTCATTCTTTTTTCAACGAGTCGCCGGCTCGAGTTGTGTACAGTCGACGACTACGACGACGACGGCGACGACGGAGGTAAGGACTATGGAAAACGCGATGCGGAAGTCGAAATTTATACCGAACGTTTCACCAGTTTTACCTTGCTGCTATTCTATTCCGTTTGAATATTTTTTATACTTCAGACTTTTATTGCTTTATTTTATGTGTTTGCTGAGTATTATTTAACACGGGAATATAAATGTAAAGTATGTTTTTTCTTTTCGCTGAGCAAGCATGAAATGTAAATAATATGTTCTAAAGCACTGCATACTCGACTGCATATTTTGTTTCAATTTTCCAACGAGTTTCAACGATGTAAAATATTCCTCTCGTATTTTATTCAATGGATGCTGTACATATTTATTTAGCTGGAAATTCATTCATTTTATATTTTACGTGCAAAGGATCAAATTAAATACCATATTTTTAGAATATTTTTGAATAATATCCGTGGCTTTATATTTCACCAATACGTGTTTTGGCGTAAAAAATATTTTAATTAAATAAAATTTAAACAACTTTAATGCAATATCTGTTCCGGTTTCCCAGAATTCAATTTTTAAAATAATAATTCGATCATACGCTACAGTTTAGTTTAGTTTATACATAAATTTTTATTTCAAATTATCTGATATTTTGTGGTTGAAAATTTAACTTATTCCACGAAATACGTGTACATAGCTGGAATAACCAAAATGATAGGCAACATATATGAAACGATACTTTTTGTAAATTTTAATTTGCTTCATTTTTATTTAACAAATTTTTCATATTTTACCATTTTTCCAAGAGTAATCTTTCAAAGCAAAACATATACATACGTAAATATAAATACTGTTAACAACAATTCCTGTTTAGAATATTCCTGCATACGTTGATGCAATGAACTGTCAAATCACCAGAATCAAAATCGACAGATCAACAAAATATCACAGTACTCGCCGTTATAACACATAACTCTCAAAATAACAACCAGCCTACAGAACAGACATTTAAAAACAAACACCACAATCCCATTTGTAAACGCACGCGCGCTTTGCTTAACTATAATACCATCGTCAATTTGAAATCTCTCCTCGTAAGCGCAAAATCCGGCCTTTCAAGCAGCAGCAGCAGCAGCAGCGGCACCAACAATTATTTCCAAGCGCTAAATAACGCCCGATCCCTGACGCAATTACGCCCGAGCATTAAGCCATGCTCACACTGTACAGGCGCTGCAGCTGCATCTCCACTTCCTGCACTGATATAATCAGATGATCCTCGTTTAATATCTCTCGGCGCTCGCGCGCCTATATGCGACTGCTGCACTCGTAGAATTTCGCTTCGAGTTTATAGTGCGTTCACACGGCTTTATGGCGCGCGCGCGCTTTCCATTTGCCGGTCGCGTGATCGATCGCTATGCGTGCCGCGTTTGATTGTGATTTTAATTCGGGTTGATGTTTTAGAAGCGTTTCAAAGTGGTAGAGAGCGAAAAATGTGACTGGAGCAGCGATCAGCCGGTGTTGGCTGGGACAGTGGAAATAATCGCTGTTTTAGCCAAAAATGTTGCTGGATCAACGAATACATTTGTTAATCCAGCAAGAAGTTTATAGATAATTTATGTAATAAAATACTCTAGCGAATGACGCTTTAATCTCCCATCGCTATCTTTTTTTCAGTGATATCAACGATATAATCATTTTAACACTCTGCATCTATTTTAATTTCTTTGTCAGCTTTTTCCTTATCTTCTTTAACTCATAAGAACCATATTTTTTAACAATTTCATATTTATATATGTTTTTACGGGCTATTCTTACATATTTGTATCTAACATCTAATTTAGTTTATTTATATGTTTTCTCGTACATACACTAAATTCATAAAAGAATAACGAAAACAGCCAAAGTTAAATTATATGAAGGATTAATATAAGCTGTTAAAAGCTGTTGAAATATAGGTGAGGTACCACTGCAGTTTAATGGTGCTTTGATTGCTGAATTAGAGACGCGATGTTGCTGGATTTTTTGAGAGGGTCATTTCGGCACTTTGACGGAGTTAGAGAGATGGCGGTGCGGTGATATGTTTTACTGCAAATGACTGCGCAAATGAGTTTGTAGGTGGATAGAACTAGAATGCTCTGCTGGTTTGATGTTATTTCGTATACAGCATGGTTATGAAAGGGAATATGTAAAAGGGGTTTCAAATATTCTATATGTTTTTAGTTTATAAACTTATAATTACGGGAGACTAGAAACTTTAAAAATAATGTAATACAGTGAGGTGATATATATGAAAACTGTAATTATCAGCATATAAGTAGAAACAAGCAATTATGGCAAAACAACACAAAAAATTAGTATTTTATATTAACCATGTTTAATTGTGTTCTGTAATTTAAAATTTCTATTGAATTAATTATACAATGTTTGGATTATTAATCGCAAACAATTTCAGTTCTGAAAATTGTCTCTTTGATTTCACGTAATTTTGGTATTTCACGTTAGCTGTATTATTGTTCCATTACTTCAATTGAAGATTTTCATTATCATTAATTCTGTTATTATGAATCAATGATTGTACTCCAATTGTGAGATTATAACTTTTAATTAATAATATTTGTAATTACTTTTTAAAGGTTATATGAATAAAAATTTGACTAAATTACTGAACTAGTTTAGCAAGAAGTTTTAGTTGTATACTTAAAATTATTACATACAAATGACAACATTCTGTTAGCTTGCAAGACCCACTGTGACCTCTAGCTTTTAATAGCATAAAATTGATAGCAGGATTATCAATATGTACTATAAGATTCAACCTCTAAGAACCTATTTCAGAGTTTCTTTTTAAACTAAGGGATCCATTTTATGTTTTACATTGCTTTTAATAATATATAATAATCAACTGCTCAAGTGTTAATTTATAATTAATAAATTGCCAAATCTTCCCATAAAGTATTGTAAAAATGATAAGGTAAAGCGTATAAAACACTAGAAGAAAATTAAATGAAAGTCCAAGCGGCGACGATAAAGTTCTCACCACAAAACTCGTCTACATTCAATTCGTCGCCTATATGACCCAGTATCCGCGAACCGGCGCGACAACGAGCGCAAAAAGCCACTCGAGCAATACCGTAACGCGGCCAGTTCGGCGAAGTACAGCTGGAAAGCGCCTTCATAAAAGCGAGCTAGCACAAACGTCCAGTGGCTCACAACTCGAAGACCCACTATTGCTTTTTCCCGCGCGCTGCACACCGCGTCGTCGCGTCCGCGTCCGCGTCGCTCCATATTCGGCGAGCTGGCGATTTACGCGAACTGCAACGGCAATTCGCTCGCCGGTCGGGGCTAGCCTTGTTTCTTGTAGTCCCCGCGTGTGCACGTATAACGTGCTATCTAAGCCGTTAAAATGCATTATTCGAACCGAACAAGCTTATCTATCAGAACGCGAGCGCGCGCGCAAGAGAGAGAGAGATAGAGAGAGAGAGAGAGAGAGTAGTGCCGCCCGGGCGCGCACTTCCTCTCTTTCTCGCGTGGCGCGCATTCAGTTAATTTCGCTTTGTTCTGCAGAGGGCTTTATCGCTTTCCAGCTAGGAAGGCTGGGAAATGGAGCGTCTAGCGGTTGATGGCATGGAGATGGTGGAGGGTGGGTTGTAGTCGCAGCGGTCCTTTTTCGCGTGGAAAATTTAATTTTTTGCTTGGGAGATTTTTAGACATTGGGATGCATGCTTTTGTAACGCCGTTTAAAGATAATGGTTCACGAGTTGTTTCTGAAGTTTATGAAAATTGTCACATTTTACTTCAAATTTATAATATATTACTAATGACTGTTGAATATTCAGAATGTGTTATGCGTTAAATATCCTTGATATACTTTATTACACTTAGGTATAGGACGTCTGATATAAGTAGTATAACAATTTCAACAAATTAAATATTAAAATAAGTTCACATATAAATAGGTAAGTACTGTTTAGTAAATAATATTTAATTGACATAAATCAAATGACCAACAGATTCGTCACTATAAGAAGATGGCTCCATTTACCCTGCTTATTTAAAACAAAATTCATCTTTGGAATTATTTATAAAAATGAATTATAGCCATACAAAATACTCTAAATAAAGTTACACAATGTTCTTCTGCGTTGAGAAATTAACTCAATAATCTACGTAATATCACAACAAGAGTCCCACTAATTATTTTCAAGAACTCGTGTTCTCGAAAGCCGGGCGCTCACTCCGCCATACTACCATGAAGAACAATACCTTTCCATTCATCCTTCTCTCTTCTCCTTCTTCTCCATTTGACTCCCACGCGCATCCATCAACGTATCCGATCCTCTCCCTCTCATTTCTCCTCTCTCTCTCTCTCTCTTGGCGGGCGGTTGCATACAGCGCCGAGCGTGCCGCCGAAGCCTATATCCCGCGATAATGCGCCGCGGCCGACGGTGTGTATACGCGAGCGGCATATGTAAATGACGCGCCGCGGGATCGCCCGTAGGCTATGCAGGTATGTGTATGTAAAGTACGCTAGAGCGAGAGAGAGAGAGAGAGAGAGTGGCAGAGCCACTGACCGGCCACAGCAGCAGCAGCAACGAGACGTCAGTGTCCACGGGCGCTGCCGCCGTCACCGTCGCGATATCTGCGCGAGCGCGCGCTGACCGAGTAGCATAATAAATAATGCAGCGCTCGAGCTGGACTGGGGGGAAATGCTTTACTTGCGTGGACTTTGAGGAGGGAAACATCATTTTGTGAGGGAATTGTTTTAATAAAATGTGTGAAGAGAAATTTACTTTCATGACTGTGTATTATAGGTCCAAAGTGTTTGGAAGACGTGGCAAACTCAGGAGTCATTACTGGATGTTTTAAGGATATTTGTAATACAGTTTTTTGTTTTCATTTATAGAGTTGTTTAGGTAATAGCCTCGGATTTTTAAAAAGAAACGTAAATTGGGTAATAAAATTATAATCGAGACTTTATAGGATTTTTGGATATTTTTGAAATATTCATAAACATAAATTTTATATAGTATCCAAAACGAAGTAACTCTAAAATCTTTATAAAAATACAGAATTACATTTATTTACTATTTTCCACTTAAAAATGCAAGTTCTGTGTAAAGCAGCCGTTTTTCACTATTAAGTTCACAATTCTAAAGAATTTAACCAATTACTCGACCAACACGTCGTTTATTTACCAACCGATCGAGATTCCCGAGAGATTCAAGAACTTAATCCCCGTTTCATAAGCAAATAAAAACCCTGTGAAATGTTCCAGCAACACGTGTAGAGCTTCATGGATGTAGTAAGCCGAGCGCAGCGTGTCCGCTGACGCTGACGCTGCTGCTGCTGCTGCTGCTGCTGCTGCTGCTGCTGCCGCTACGAGCCTCTATAAGTATAAGTACGTGATATGGCTAGGAATATGGGAAGTCAATGTAGCAGCTCGCGCGGGAGTTCGCCGGGCGTGTATAAAACTCGGGAGATAGAGGCACGAGACGCGTGGGATGAAGCGAATCGTTAAAGGGATATCTCGTATATATACCTATACCCATATGCGCGTCTATTCCGGGCTTTTTAGTAAGAACGAAATTTCGTCTCTTCGGGTGATGCGATTTTTTATGTGAACTTTGATGCTTCAATTATGTTCAAATTTATATCCACTGCGAGAATGATTGACTGACTCGGTTAATATTGAAAAAAATTAAAAATTGAATGAGAATGCTGAAAAATACGAAATTGTCGGTAACTACGTAACTGCACATAAGCTCCGATCTCCTCTTAAGCAGTGGAACCAGAATTCATTCGCATTGAAAAAAACTAAAAGATCTTATTTTAAACTGATGTCTGCAAATGGCATATGTAAATTTTTCATTGTTTACGTTTTACTTATTATTAAGTATTACTTTAGTAATGATAAAGAACATTGATGGGCTTTCGTGATAGGTCTCAAATTTTTCAGTTGAGTAAATCCTCTGTGACGGTTGTCTTCCTTCCAAATTATCGTATTTTCCAGAATTTTAATATTTTACAACTGTAGAATCACTTCTACATGAAGGGATTTCAAATCAACTAAAAAGTGGCATACGTATATTTAGAAATATACTACTTGGTTCTCTACAGTTTTTGAGCATGATCTTACGATATCTGCAGTCTTCTTTTCTCTGAACTAAAATATTTTTCCAACGTGGCAGCTTAAAAGAAGCAAGAAAATTATAATATTTTTTTCAATTTAAATGCAATTTATTAAGTGAAGGAGTCCCCAATTAAGTTGAAATTCGGAATCAGATAGTATACAGACTTGTACATTAATATTCAGCATCGCAAATTACATAATTCAATATAGTAGGCTCAAAATGTCAACAATAAATGCAAAAAGTTTAAGTAATTCTTTATAATTTTTTATGGTCATTCCTGAAGTCCAAATAAATATAAATTTTAAAATACATATATTTTATAAGTTAATATGTATATTTCTAAATATATTTATGTCATTTATTAATTAATTTGAAATCCCGTCATGTAGAAGTGATTCTACAATTGTAAAATATCAAAATTCTGGAAAATATGATAATTTTTAAGGAAGACAAGCGTCACAGAGGATACAGGTACTCAACTGACAAATTTGAGACCACAAATAAATCAAAATTCTGTGGGGTAATGAAAAATATTGAATTTTCAAGTTATCGCTATCGAATATTTAAATACACTTCAAGGCACATGCCACGCTGATCCAGAATTAGGATTAAATTTAGAAAAATATGGTAATTTTCTTGTTCTTATTATTTTTTTTAATTTAAGCTGTCATATTGAAAACACACTTTAGAGTCAAAAAGACTATAAATTTAAAAAGATCAAATAGTTTAAAAATATATGTCGTTTTAGAACGTGTGAAGCTGGAATTTAAAACAATGGTTAAATTTAGACCAATAAGTTATAAAGTAAATAACAAACTTAATTATCAAATTGTATAAAATGTCAAGTTGCTATATTTAAACAAATAAGCCATCCTCATATTACTCTACAAACAACAACGCAAAATACGCAGCTCCTCTACAAACTAAAAGACTAAAGAGGCAAAATTCTCGCAAACTACGCTTAAACTAAGTACGCGCGAGCCTCGTTATATCGCAGACTCGGGGGCGCATAAATTACTGCCATAATCATTTTCCCTAGCACACAACAATATTAAATTTTTGCCCCGTAGAGCAGCGCTCGCGCGGCGCGCATTAACTTGTCGGGGTCAGGTGAAGTCTCCCACTCCCGCCTTCATCCTCGTATATACGCGGGGCTTCATCGGTGGCGGCGGCGTCGGCGGCGGCGTCGGACGAGCGCGGTAAAAGCTTTCACGAAGTTACCAAAGCGATTCGCTCTCGCGACACCGCTATACACGTACACTTTGTTTGCGCGAAGCGCACTTAATAAAAGTAATTTACGTCCCGCGGGAGCGCTAGAAAATTAGCCCCGAAAGGAACGATAGGCGAGGTTAGCGCGGCTTTTAGAGTTCGCGGTTGCGTCGGCGAAATTTTCATTTCTGACGGAGTGATATAAAATGTATATTAGGATCTAGTGAAATGCAGGTTCACTATGTCTGAAATGAAAAGTCTGCTGTGGCTTTCTTTGTGTATAATGCAAGTTGTAACAGTTTAATTGGAAATGCTGAAACTCCTTTTGCTAGGGTTTTAAATGATATATTTTGTGGTTGCTTTTGGCCCGCGTTTCCGAAAAAGGAGATTCTGCAGGAGATTGCATTTATAATGTAGTTTTACGCTGTTTTGTGATTGAATAAGAAGAAGTAGAAGCGGTTCTATCTTTTTATTTCTCTCGTGCGTGCATAGCTTGTTAGCGTATATAAACAGACAAAATAATATTTTTTTCCGAGCATTTAATTAACAAAATGCTGTGTTTCCCGTACTGTAATTATAATGCTATTCTGTTATACATTACACTACACTGCATTTCATTACGCTATTCTGTTATAAATGTTCATATGATTTATAAAAACAAAGTTCAATATGTTCATATACACAATTTTTCGTTAAATAAACATGACATTTAATTAAAAATTATTTGTTTATGCTAAAATCTTCCGTCAATTTTTAAATCATTAGATATCATTTGTACCTCTCTTTTAAAGAAATGTGTTAATTTTTATATTTTATATTTCGCATGCAAAGGATAAATTTAAAGAACATATTTTTAGAATGTATTTGAATAATAGCCCACACTTCATATTTCTTCAATGTTTTGGCATAAAAAATATTTTGTAAAAGTAAAATTGAAACGTTAATGCAATATGATCGTCTCGTTTTCCCAGACTCCAATGTTTAAAATGAATACTCCATCATACGCTAGGTAGATTTATCACAAATTTATCAAAAATGTATTTTATTCAAATTTAATTTGCTCTACGAAATATGTGTATATATCGCTGAAATAACTAAACAAGTTGAATTAAAAATGTTGATAATAATATTTTTTTTACCGTACTACTTTTTATCAATTCTTTTTCAAATTTAACTTATTAAGCAAGATAATAGATATATATAATATATTTAAAATTGCGTAAAAAAAGTACGGAAGGTTCTAATGTGTATTCAATGAAAACATTTTTGTTCTATTTCCTAAGGACATTAATTATTCGCAAACCTAATTCGAAATCAAATACGGTTTGTCAAGCTTATAATTATACCGTACCTCCCCACCGATAAAACACTTCTCTTCCATACATTTAATAATCACAACAACATCACGCCGTAATTCAAACCGATTGCCCGAGAACTCGGCGAAACAGCCATCGCGCCAAGCAAGCCCTTCATCAAAAACCCATGCCGGTGCACGCATCCAACGAGAAAAGCCCCCTTCTTCCAAACTGTACACGCTCGCTCGCTGGTTATTGAAATAAATTCGAAATCCAAAGTTGTTCGTTATTTATACGCCGGGCCTTTTGCAAAGGAGCTCGCGCGCCGCAGCAGCCGCCACGGCGCGCCGTCACTTTATGAAAGCCATAAAGTATTTTGACAGCTACTCGGCGTCGAAAACGGTCTATATACCTAACCGGCTACTGTAACGGGAGGCGTCCTGTATAGAAGTACAGCAGTACAGCAGCAGCAGCAGCAGCAGCAGCAACAAGGCACGAAGACTTCGAAGCTTGGGCGCACGTGCGCGGGTATACACTTATGTTATGTTCGTAAGTCGCGGAGAAAAAAAAGGAGCTGCAAGGGTTGCGGATGCGCGCGAGCTTTATGCGTTCCGAGGATGTGCGCGTATATTTAGGTTTAAGCTATGGAGACTGACACTTTTCAACTCATTACTTTCCAAGGGAACGTATGAATAACGATTTGCGAAGGTAGTTGAGTTAACTGTCTGCAAACTAGTAGTCTAAAGTCAGTTCCAATAGTTGATTTTCTTAAAACTCACTAGTAAATAGTGATTTTATTTTTTGTTAAATTATACATATAAGCATTACTGACCTCACCCAGGTAATGGATCGGAGGTCCGATCTTCGGCACCAAAAAATCTGGAAAGATTTATTTACTCCGCCAACAAGATATTCTGATTCAGAAACTTCGAAAACATTGAAATTCATGAAATTCTTGAAGACATATTTATTTATCTTTTGAAAAATTTACAAGAATGCATTCTGTTACTTAAAATATAATTCTTTCCAAAAGTCGAATCTATCAAATACATCAAATGAATTGAAATGTCATTTTTTACCCAGATTGGTACCGTATAACTGTTAAAAGTCGTAACTTTGAAGCTATATACTTTAAAGTTATATCAAAGATGTGATCCGAATTTCAAGACATTTGGAAGAAACTCATTTAATTGCAAACTGCCTGAAGCTTCGTTTTGTCCTCGATGCGTGTAGTTTCGTGGAGTTTCTTTGGAGGGTTAAAGGAGAGCGTTGACCTTTTTACGTGCAGTCGCGGAACGAGTCATAATCATGAATATTGAGAAGGCGTATTGCTGTTTTACTTTGAGCGAGCCACGCGTTCGGTAGTTTTCGAGGTGAGCTTGTAGGCGGCTACTTTGCTTCTTCTCATGCTGCACTGCCGCGGGGCTTCTGGAGATTTTGTTTGCCGACTGCACTGCTGCTCTTTTTTGCCTGATGTTGGCGGCTTTTTGTACTTTTGTACTTTGCAGTCGTGTTCTCGTTGATGATGGATAGTTGAGGTTTACCGAGAATCGATTTTTAGGTACATATTTTCACTTCATTAAAAAGTGAATAAGAATATTTCTTGTTCTGCGCATTGTTTATGTCTTTAACCCATTAACGTCCAAAGTCCTTATTCGATTGAAAAAAAGTGTGTAAAGCTGTCATGCAGTTTGTTGCCTCCAAAATGGTCCTAATACTAACTTTAAATAGTTTATTGAAAAAAAATAAGCTCGGAATTGTGCTCGGTGTTTTTTTACAGATGTGTGCATCATTAGAATTATAAATACGAATTTTTACTTGTATGTTTTTAAGAAAATATACATGAATTGCTATACACATTGCTTTTCCTCCGTACGCAATATTTTGTTTTTATGGCATTGCCACTTTTAGTGTTACGGTAGGTAACAACATTTCTGTTTCCTCGCAGGGAAAGTTTTGTAATATTTTTAGATCTAACGATATCAGTCGTTACTCGCCATTCAAACATATTTTAATAAAAACCAATTTTATCGATTTTCAAAATTTTACGCGAGTGTGCAAGACAATGACCGCATGCACCCTCCTGAACTCGAAATAGTTAACAGTAAAAATGAATTCCGTAGTTCTACCTATAACTAAATAAAAGACGTTAAAATTTATCTGCGAGACTAATAAATAAATATTTAACGCCGCCATGTATGTATGACAGGTACACCGTATACATTAGAAATGCATTTGAATAACATGGACTACAGCTCGTACGTGCGATGTGCGGGAATACGTTACAATCGTAATAAACATAACTACTCCGCACATTTGCATTTCGCGGTAAAGCGATACCCCACGCTACACCGTCACTGTTTTACAACCCAGCTCTAGTATTACAAACCGTCCGTCTCTCTATGCTCTACCAGAATCCAACGAAATATCGGAATCCCATCTCACACGTGTCAAGAGCACAGGCGCGTCTCCTCCCAAAAATAGGTAGATATACCTATAGAGATTCTAGCATTCGCTAAAAAGAAGAGGGAACTCCGCCACCTCTACAACGCCGTATCAGATATCGCAGCGTGCAAAAAGTCTGCGACAAGCTACCGAGAATCCCCCCTCCAACAAGAAGGAGACCGAGATGCGATAAAAAACGCTTTCTCTCCCTCCCGCAACCTTTTCTCCACGTGGCCGTAAAATTCGAAAGGTAACACCGTGTAAAAACGCAGGAGAATACATCCTCGCTCTCTATCTCATAATATAAGTGACGTCGCGAGGTATATATCGCGTCGCATATTCAATCGGCGACTCTGTGTCCACCTCCTCGTTCTTCTCCTACGTTGCACGGCGACTCTTCTCGGATTACACGTGTGTGTGTGTGTGTGCGTGTGTGTGTGTGTGTGTGTGTGTGCGCGCGCGTGTGTGTGTGTGTGTGTGTGTGTGTTTGTATGTGTGTGTGTGTGTGTGTGCAGTCGAGGCTCGCTTTTCTGCGATTCTCGTGTGCGCGACTATAAAAGCACGAAAAATGGATTTTGATATTTCCGTCCGACGACCAATCGATATAAATGCAAATCTCGTAGAGCGCGCGAGGCGTCTCTACTCCTTTTCTGCTGAGGCGGCTGCTGCTGCTGCTGGCGCGACGGGAGCCTCGTATATTATGCGTGTTTGTGTGCGTCTGCAGGTACGGCCTTTTCTTCGCTGCCGGCTCGGATTCTGCGAGTATAGAGGTGAAAGAGGAGGAGAGGAAGAGTCGGGGGCAAGCATTGGGATGGTGTTTCTTCAGGAATGGATATTTGTTTTATACGAATTGTTTTTAACTTGTTTATTTCTGTTCGCTATACGCGCGTCACTTTTTATACTTTTTTTATGTTTATTGCTTGTTTTTCTTAGCTAAAAAAGTAAAACTTGTTTTTAGTATATTCGTTATTACGACTTAATTATATTGTACGTAGGTAAATCCAGAATAGATTTTGTATTCTTCAAGACAATAGCAATAATACTACATACTACAATTCATAAACAATTTAAAAAGTAATTTATTTAAGTTCTCTTTAAATTTAAATGTTCAAAATTTTGTAATTCTAAAAATTGTTATTTTTACACTTTTTATAAATAGCTAATCATATATATACTTTTAGGACACTTCACTTCTTCTAGTAATCAACTAATAAAAAAAGCTTTCTTAGATTTTTAAATTTTGAATGTAAATCATTGAATTCGTAAATTTCTAGTTTTTAATAGTACCTGTTGATGAATAATGCTAGCCAATTGAGTGTATCATCCCGTTTGCTAATCTCTTACGTTCGTTTCTATTCATTAAACATTTTTCTGAATATATGTGTCATTATTTATTACAAATATTCGGATTCGAATTTGTACTACTTACGACTTATGTGTGGAAAGTTATTAAACGAGGAAATTATCACTTTACCTGTACTTAGAAGCAAAAGAGTCGGAGAATAGAGGTAAAAGAGAGGACGAAGTTTTGGATTGCTCCCAAGTGCAGTACTATCTAGATAGCAATAAAAGTTCTTAATGATTGTATCTTATAGACGATCATAAAATTAAGCTGGATCAAAGCAAGACAAAGACTTATTTAAAGAACCTGTAGTCTTGTTGAAAAAGTAAGTTGTAGAGTATAGTAAAAAATCTACAAAAGTTACCATGACCATACCAGACATTTTAATTGAATATATATATATATATATATATATATGCATGTGTGTACCTTGTTTTTATGATATTTCCACTAGAAATTTAACATGATTATTAACTACATCAAAAATCACATTTTGTATAATATACTAAATGTATGCAAGCGAACTTTGTACGCAATATTTCGTTTATATAATGAATACACTCCGTTGGAACGTTCATTACACTATCAACTTTCCAGTTTCTTTACACATTATTTGCAACTACTGCCAGCATATCATGCCCCGTTTTAATACTCTTTTCACCTTCTGGTTATCACGTTTTCAGAAAGGAATATATTAACTAATCATTTATGCTTAATACCTTATCAACCTACGGGGTGTAAACACTTCATGAGTATACAAAAAGTTGTGTATCGAAGTGTAAAATGCAGAATAATTAATAAGAATAAATGATTTTAAAAATATTTTTTTCTATTCCACGTATCAACTTAATATCCACACCTCATACGAAGAATAACAGATTTCAAAACTTAAGACAAAAACTAACCAAATTCACCAGTTCGCGACGAACACTAACAGATTTCACCAGTTCGCGATGAAGATTAACAGATTTCAACCAGTTCGCGACGAAGACTAACCGAATTCATAAGTTCGCGCCGATGACTAACAGATTTTGCAAGCCCGCGGCGCAGACTAACAGAATTCAGTAGTTCGATACGAGGAATAATGTATTTAAACATTGAAATATTTATGTAAAGTGGAGTCATACAGTATGAATAAGCTTTCAGTATGAACATTTTTTAGTTCTGGGCCCCCACACTCATACATTTTTCGTAATGTCGATATTTTTAGATCAAGTATTAAATTTTATAATTTTTTTATATAAACGGAATTATAAATACAAAATAAAATTAATAAAAATTAAAATAAAATCGACATTAAAAATCCAAAGGCAATAGATATTCTGTAGCGTAGCGGAGGGATGGGACTGAACATACACACTTCGCTCGCACAGCATGCATTCATTGAAATATAGTAGATATTAGATATGTATAATACTGCTGCTATTTATGTAAAAAGGTTTGTACTGCACCTAATATTGTAATAGAAATTCGAACACGTTTTTAAACCTGGAAGTACGATAATTACTATTATTGTATTAATAATAATTTTTTCATATAAAGAATGAAAATTGATTCTCCAAAGTATTTATACACAAACTTATTTATCTACTAAAATACAAAAGTGATAATATTAATCTTCTAAAAATAACTTTTGACTCGCTGAAAATTGGAAAATCAGTTGATTACTTGATAACTTTGGTAGTCGTAAATTTAAAATACCAGATGCAAATTGTACTATGATAAAACAATAATATACACCAAGTTTACTTGGTGAGGCATGGGGTGGTGGCCCAGAACCAAAAATGTTCACGCTGATAGCGTATTCATACTGTACGACTCCCCTTACCTAAAGATTTCTATGATTAAATACATTATTCCTCGTGTCGAACTACTGAATTCGGTTAGTCTACGCAGCGGACTTGCAAAATCTGTTAATCTTCGTCGCGAACTTGTGAATTCGGTTAGTCTTCGTCACCAACCGATAGATATCTGTTAGTCTTCACCGCGAAATAGTGGATTCGGTTAGTCTTCGTCTTAAAATGAATTCTGTTATTCTTCGTATGAGGCGTCGATATGTAAATGATTCGTCGTTCAATACGATTACTTGTCTGTTATGACCACATACACAATTATTAATACCCTGACAACAAGTTAATAACGAACACTAGAAGCCAAGAATAAGTTTACATAAAGCTGACGATAATGCATTGCATTCATCCCTAATCACCACCTCTTCAATTCTAAACACTTGTACGCTCCATCACCAGCGTCCAAAACAATTATCACCCTTTTCCAGCAAACCAAATCCCCGGCCTGCAAACGAAGCGCGCAGCCAGCTCTTAAACATCGCTGACCATAAAGAACGTGGAAAGAAGGTAACCGAGACAGTCCCCGCTGGAAAAGCAGGGGCGCAAAGAGCCTCGAACAATAAAAAAAACGCAAGCACCGAGAGCAGTCTGAACGGACACCCGGAACTGGAAGGAAGTGCTGCGCATGGAGACAGAAAGAATGGAGAGTGTACGAGTGGAGCTCAGCAGCAGCAGCGTCACCCAGCCCGAACAACGTAATGGGATGCAATTTAACGGGTCACGAAAATGTCTCCGGCAGAGTCGGGGTGCTGCTTGCTTGCTTGCCTTTCTCGCCCCCCCCCCCCCCCCTCCGCGCATAAAGAGAGAGAGAGAGAGAAAGAGAGAGAGGGGGCGCTGGAGGTTCAGTGTGTATATATACCTAGTGTTCTCCGCGCCCGTGCGAATTCGAGTCCATCGCACCCGGCGAAATTCCATTTCGTTCCGTGTTATCGCCCCCCTCCCCCCCTTCTGGCCGTTTTTCCCTTTTCTTGCTATGCAGGGGGCAGACCTCCTCGGTGCCGAGATGCTTTTAAGAAAGGACTAGAAAATTACCGAGTAATTGGAGTCGCCTTTCAGGAGAGAAAACTTTGGCTTCTGTGCAGAGCTTCGCTTTAACCGCACGCGCGAGCGCCAGCGCCTCTCGCTGTGTATTTTCATTATTTCTTTTTTCTCGTCTCGGTGGAGGGAAGAAGCGAGAGAGGGAGAGAGAGAGAAAGGTAAGACCCCCCGCTGGCTCTCGGCATTGTGCGCCAATCGTTCGGGGGAGTGATTCCGAGGCTGCTGTGGGGTATGTTATATATATGGCTATGGCTGTCGGCTTGTCCGGTTGCTGTTTTGATCGTTTTGTTGTAGGACTTCCGCTGGAGGGAAATGTTATATATGAGGGAGAGCGTTATGTGGAGATGCTGGGTGAGCTGGATGTATTGAGAAGATGGATCGTGGGAGGAGGAGCAGTTATCAAGTTTAATTAGAGGCGATTTAGTAGCGAGGCCTTTTGTTTATTGTGTGGGTGAATTGCTTAATATGGTGATGCTTTGAATTTTTGTGAAAATGGGGTTGCAATTTTTACAAAGTCACTGAGGCATATGAAAGCTTACAAAGACTAGCACATTTTGGATTCTCAAAAATTAATAGTTCTGTTCAGTGGTCACATATAAAAATTAAAACTTTTTAGATTCTCTGTTAGAGACTTACATTTTTCTTGAACCTGTAAGAAAGTGATGCTTTTGTCGATGAATCTGAAAAGTGTTGGTTTTTGTAGGAGGCTCCTGTAGAGAAGCAGTATTTTTGGAGTAATCTGGAATGTTCTGGTTTTTGTATAAGAAACATCGATATGAACTTCGGTTAAATTGGATGTCAACCAGAGATTGCTAAATACCTCAGTGATGATTCTGTTATTTGTGAATGAAAACCATAAAACGTGTCCAAAATATCTTGATAGCGATGAAACAGACATATTACTGTTGACAGTTTCTGAGCATTTTTGTTAAATATATCTTGTTCTCTAGCAATTGCACTGCTCAGAACTAGCGTAGAGTACAACACTTTTTAATATAACTGAAACTATTGAGTTTTGTACATGTGTATCGATCTACGTAATATTTTAAATTAAAATTTTGAAATCAAATAAGAGAGTTGCTCTATTAATGTAGCTTTTACTCCTTCAATTCTTCAATTTTTAGTTTTACCGGTTACGATACAAGGAGAAGCATTATTATTAAGGTTAATGTTAACGTAATATTTGTATTATATAGTATTTTTTCATCAAATCGATCTATTCTTATTATGAAAATGTAATAATTTAAGATAAATAATCATTTGTGCTTTTAACTACTTTATACAAATGTAGAAAATACATTCATATATTTTACAAGTCATCAAATCGGCCACTCAATTCAACGTGTCGCCAGATTTAGCGCGATAAGAATTGACATCCTGTTCACATAAATAATTTTAACGGAAGTGAATAACTCATGTATGAGAGTTCGGCAGCGGTTGCCTCGGTAATTCGCCACGATTACTCTCGAGCTAAGGAAATCAATTACCGCCGAATGAAAAAAAGCTCAGTCGAGGGCGGCTAAAAGGGAGCACGGAAAGTGAAACATTTTCGCGCGCGCGTGTGCGAGTTCGAAGGAAAAAATGGTTTCGCATTTTTTAAAACTCCCAACAAGCGCAGAGAAAACGAGCCTTTCAAGAGCACTCCACGCGCGTTGCAGAGAGAACGGAAGAAAAAAGTTCAGTTTGTAAGTTTATCCAGAGAAGCATCGCGTATATATATAGTTCGAATGAGATGGTCATTAATATAAAACTGTTTTAGCATTTTATGTTCTATAATAGAACTTACCGTAATGCATAATTTGAAGAGAACAGTAAAAGTGTAGAAACTTTTTGATTAATGGTTTAGCGAGGAACATTGCGTTTACAAATGGTGCAAATATATGTCTAAGTACTATTGCCTTAAACAATGTTAAATACGAAATATTGTAATAAATATTATTTTTATAAAAAAATTTGTAAAATTTTTTGTGGTGTTTCACCATCTTATGGGAATTTAACATTGCTTTTGGCGCTAGTGCTACCCTCGCCAAGGCGAATAATTGATTAAATTTTATTTATGTATATAATAAATCAATACTACTTTTACAAATAAAATTTTTTCGTAATTTTGTTCGAGTTTATGAATAGCGAATTTATTCATTTATTACAAAAATATTATAAAAATGAATAAACGGTATAATTCAAAAACAAATATTCATAAAAAAATACAAATAGAGCTTTGAATGGCCAAACATTACCGCATAATACGCAAGAAATCTACGATCAAAAATTTTTTGAAAAAGAAAATATCATGAAAAATGAGAAAACATTATAAAACGAAAACGGTTTGATAAATCTTTATAAAATGATAAAGATAAAGTCACTTTAGTCAAGAAAAAGAAGCATAAAATTATCAAAGTATATAAAAAATGGTAACTAGGCTTTATGTATTTTCTCAGTATATTAAACATTAATTTCTACTATTCATATTTCGTATACAAACCACAACAAGCCTTTTCAAGCACTAACCCCAATTCACTATTTGAATGCACACTATGTACAGCAATATCCTAAAATTAATTTACTTCGAAGTTGCGAGTTTCATTCAAATCGTGCCTCCGCCACAGTGCACAAAGAAAACAAAACGAAAACTGATTATGAATAGCGAACGCATAATTATATTCACGCAGATTTCGAGAAATGCAAATTCCGTCCCCCGCCTTGCCCCGTCTTTCTCGGTTTACATTAGGGAGTCTGCTGCGTGAGTGAAGAAGTGGCGTCATCATTTACTGGAACGCGCGCGAGCGTCGCGTCGTCGGCAGTTCGAAAAGCGTTTTCCGAGCATTCGCGAAAGCAGGTGTCGGCGATTTATGCCCAAGTTTCTGCGCGAGTCCCGAAAGCTGCGAATTCGGCCTTTCGAACGGCGTGAGGGGTGGGGGGGGGGGGGGGGAGACATTAATCATCGACCGATCAGACTGCGACGCGACGCCAATTTCTTTGATTTTTCCCTCTTTTTTATCGGAACGAGACTCGCGAAAATTTGCTTGCATGTAGAATTTTAGTGAGTTCAGCCTTACAGTTCGAAAAGTTTAATATGT
This sequence comes from Gastracanthus pulcherrimus, assembly GCA_949152435.1. Classification (NCBI taxonomy): domain Eukaryota; kingdom Metazoa; phylum Arthropoda; class Insecta; order Hymenoptera; family Pteromalidae; genus Gastracanthus; species Gastracanthus pulcherrimus. The sequence continues at coordinate 42,151,006 of OX424575.1, forward strand.
ATATATATGTTCAAGAATATTAATAAAACGAAGATAATTATCTGGAAATTAAAGTTCTTGCGTGTTGTAAATATTAATTGATTTTATATATAATAGAAATGTAGCTTTATGAAATTGTTTTCAGTTTAATTATATCAAGATTTATATCTATAACATTTCTAATCTTTATTATATAGTATTTGTAAACGTGTATGTATCTTACTGCACCAAAACATATAGGGTAACCGTATTAGTGAGCATGTCCATATTAGTGTGACCTTTTTTCAAATAAAGCGTATTAGCAACAACTTGGAAATAAATAAAAGGAATTGTTTTTATAATAAAGATAATCAGGTTATCTTAATTTTAAAAATCATCGCGTTTATTTATTTTAAGGTTATTGGTTATGCGACTTGTTTAAAAAAAGGCACACTAATACGGACCGTTAGCCTATACGATCAACTGTGAAGTTGCGATCATTTGTTAAATTTTATTATATATTAGTTACATGAATATTTCAATTTATTTAATTTACATGTAAAATGTTTCTTTTATTTTTATTACCATTATGATTATAATAAGCATTTATTATTATAAGCATTTTTACAAATTGTATCCATATTAATTTGAATTTTGCAATTTATATATTTAATAACTATATTTTTTCTTTGTTGGTTCATCCCAATTTATCCATTAACAGCATCATAATTCAAGCCAATAACAGTCTCTCTAAATAGAAAGTTCCATTGGAAGTCATAAATATAATTATTGTCAGCAATTTGGCTCAATAAGAAAAGGTAAATATGATTGAAGGCGGCGAAATCGTGCGTCGGAAAGTTTGGTGAATACACAGCGCGTGCGTGTTGTGTGTGTGTTGTTCGTTCGAGAGGATACGGCTTAGCGCAGTGGGCGGTCGTGCTGGTGCCCTTTTAATAAAAGTTTTCATAGAATTCTCCGCGCTGCTTAATGGCATGGAAAAAACGTTCGCTCGCCATTATTCCCATAGAATTGGAAAAAATATTTGCCGCAGGATATAATGGAAATAATGCTCATTGTGAACGGGTACACAGATAAATACGGCTTTTTCGGTGTTGTACGGTATTGCGTAGCGCAAAATAAAAACAGAAATTCACTTAGGTAAAATATAGCCTTTTATGGACACTAAATATATTTTTCATCTGCTTTTAGCGCTTTACCCTTTTGTAAATAATGAAGCAGGTAGCAAAAAATAGTAAACAACGCACGTTTCATTTTTAATGAATACATTTATTTGGATATTCTTTTTTAACAAATATGATCCGAAAGCGTGCATTTTTAAAAGCAAATATAACATTTCAAATTAGAAGTTTTATACATTCAATATAATTTTGATAAATACTGATGCTTCTTTTTCAATAAATATGCTTTTATTCTGTGACTATTATGTCGAAATCATCATTCGTACAAAAGAAAGTGGCATTTCAAGCAACAAATATTTGCGATAATTACATTTCTTCAATTTTAATAATGGGATTGTTTATTAACGGAAAAAAACAAATAAAACGACTTTTATATATTAATATTTTAAGAATAAAAAATTCATAAACTTAAACTCTTTACGCAAACTTGTTAGGGTGCGATTTCACTCCAAGAATAAGCTAAGCAATCTCGCCTCGAATCTCCCTATCAAACGTATGAGTGAATTTTCACTCATCGATCGAAGAAACTGGAAATCAGCGAGAGAAAGAGAAAGAGAAAGAGGAAAAGAAGAACCCGTATATCTCGCGCCACACACATAAGGCAACCAGTTACGACGCAGGTAGGCCTCACGCGGGGGTATAATGTGCGAGTGGCATAAATCTCGACGTTTATCGCCGTTATATGCTAAGCAGGACCCGCTAAAACCTTGAAAGAGATAAAGGAAGAAGGCCCTCTTGTTGCAGCAGCAGCAGCAGCTGGTGGTGGTTATAACGCGCTCAGTTCGTTTTGTGGATCATTGTTGCATGCGCGCGTGGCGAGTTGAAGGTTCGCGCCTTGGTGGGGCGACTATGGTTCGAGGGGCTTTTGTGCCCTGCGATCGGATATACTTGTACGAATCTATGGGTCTTGTTTTGTCTGCGGTTGAAGCTGGACCCGTGCGCGAGATTCTTTGGTTTTAGTCCTTCTTTTTCTGTTATGGCTTAGGTTCTGTGAGCTTTTAGTTCGAGGTCCAGTGGTTTTACGACTAGAAATAAATCAATTTTTATAATGGTTGGGATATTATGATTGATAGGAAATTTCTAAAATTATTATTACATAAATATACTAACAATAAATCATAAACTTTTTAATTTGTTATTTTAGTATTTTTTATTGGGTGCCATATAGGATGCTGCAAGTGATTATTATTATAACCAAATAGTTATTAACTGGCATATAACAGAAAGTTTTGTGATTATATTTATTGTGATATTATTTTTTAACATGATTATTCTTTTTAAAAAAGAAGCTTAAAGAGAAGGAAATCTTTGCATAGAATGGTCAGTACATTATAATCTATAATGTCATATTGCATTATATTAACAATAGTTTTTCTAATAAATTTACTGCATAATCTTAATTATACACCTTCAATTAATTTAGAAATGTTTATAGCTAAACATGTCATCGAGTCATGTTTTTGTATCTTCCCATTCTTTCAAGGAATGTGATATGAAAACCTTAAATAATACACATTATTAATTGTTTCTCTAGTATGATATCTTATGTAATAAACTACTTTGTATGTATTATTACAGTAATGGGTTCATGGTCAATATTGGATCCATTTACCTGATTATAAAAATAAACGTTCTCCTACTCTAAAACATTCTAAAACTACATTACCCATCAACGCTGGTACACCTTAGCATAAATGGACCAACGCAGCCTGTTCTCTCTCTCTCTCTCTCTCTCTCTCTCTCTATCTCTCTCTATCCCTCTCTCTCTATCTCTCTCTCTCCCTCTCTCTCTCTATCTCTCTCTCTCCCTCTCTCTCTCTCTATCTCTCTCTCTCCCTCTCTCTCTCTCTATCTCTCTCTCTCCCTCTCCCTCTCTCTATCTCTATCTCTATCTCTATCTCTCTATCTCTCTATTTCTCTATCTCTTGTATTTTTGCCAAAATTGACAAATAAATCGTATATCTATATATCTATCTATATCACTCTCTCTCTCTCTCTCCCTCTCTCTCTATCTCTATCTCTATCTCTCTATCTCTCTATCTCTCTATCTCACTCTTTCTCTCTCTCTCTTTCTCTATCTCTATCTCTATCTCTCTATTTCTCAATCTATCGCTCTCTCTCTCTCTCTCTCTCTCTCTCTCATGCTTGTATATATGACCTTCCTTCTTCTCTATTCGCTCACTCGTCCCTCTCTTCCTCCTCGCTCTCGGAGTCTCAGCTTCTCGGGAAGTATTAGCCGGCGCGTGTTGCGCTGCCTGCAGCTCCTCGTGCGTCGCGCCATCGTTACCGCAGATTTATGCGCTCATTCGTTTTCCTGATGCGCCGAGCGCCGCTCCTCCCGCGTCCAGTTCGCTCGCTCCTTTCGCGCGTCTTCTCTCTTTTTTTCGCGCTCGCACACACACACGCACAGACGGTCGTTTAGTCGGGCCTGCACTTTCGCACACACGTATACAGTGCGTGTCAAAAGTTATTTCATAATATAACCTTGCACTTTTGGAAAAATGTTCTATATAGAATTTGTAGGTTTTCGGGCGGAGAGGTTCACTTGTGTCATTTTGATTCTAGATCCTTCAAGGTTATTTCAAGATTAAATCATATGTTATAATGAAACACAAATTTTTTACCCCGGCAATCGAAAGGGGATATTTTACGTTAGAATGTTGTGTTATGACTCTAGGTCAAATTTATTTGTTGAAAATTTCACGCTAGAATATGTGGTCATTAATTAGGATCAAATTATGTCCAAGCGTCAAATTAAGATTAAGTCATATTTGAGCAAGTAAGGAACTGCACGACAAGAGAAATCTAAAAAGTCAGATATTTCGCATGTAATCATAACTCTTAAAGTTAATTTGACCCAGGTTCATCGTCAGATATTCTAACATAGAATTTTCTCCACATTCAATTATATTCAGGTCAATAATGGATATTTCTTTTTGAGTAATCAGATTTGACCTTAAAATAACTTTGAAACTGTGGTCAAAAGTAAACATAAAGGTTATGGTTATCAGTGAACTCCTTGTTCGAAATTTTATAAATTCTGCTTAGAACATTTTTCTAAAAGTGCAATTTATACGACATAATAGACCGTTCCGGAACTTTTGACATGTACTGTATACGCGCGCACGCCCGTGTTCGGGGCTAATTTCGTTAGTCTTTCTTGCGGGCGCCGTATGTATACGTATATAGAAGAAAGGTGGGGGACCTCTTTTATTTTCAATTATGAACGAGCGCGGAGTTGCTCGTTTCTTTTTTCTTTCTCCTTTCTCTTTGTAGGGCTCGTTGCGCTTTTTTTTGGAGTTGGAGAAAAAATGGACGCTATAAAGTAGCCTCGCGTCGCCGTGTAAGGTCGTCTTGAATAGACGCCGTCTGGTAGGTGGCACGAGGCGAGCTTGACGGTTAATGGGAATTTGTTTGCTTTGATGAAGTATGTGATTCTAGGTTTCTTTTTATTCGTCGAACGCTTGGCGGTGGGTTTTATGAGTTTTCTTATTACGTGAACTGTGTAAAAATAATTAATAGTGTTATACCGCGCCTGTTTAATTAAATTATAAGGTACGGCAGAACTAAAAACATAACTCCATACTTCTAGCCTTATACTTTAAGATAATTTTACATTAGAAAAATGGAGAATTATTTCTCTAGAAAGTACAGGATTCTCAAAATTCTGAATGGCCCGGGATACCCGCTAGCCCTGGCTACCCGACTCTTCCATAATATGAAAAATTAATGGGAATAATTGATTATTTTTATGCGCCGTGCTATATAAAATACTTCAATGGATATGGAAAACATATCTGCATTCTTTTCAGTTTAATTTGCTTTTCATTCCGAGAGTAAATAAAATGTGAAAAATAATATTTTCTCGTGGAAATATGAGGTATTGATGTCTATTGAATGAATTTTTATCAGAAACACCTTTTTCATTTTAGTACTAGTAATTAAGTCAATATTTATGAAATCGTGATACACGTTCAAATATATCTGTAATATAGCATATATTTGCCAATATTTTTGTTTATGCTTTTGTAAACATTTGCAAAAGAAACTTTTAAATATTTACTTAATTATATTTTTATAACTTTTGTTATAAAACCTCATATCAATACAAAACATAATTATTAATTTACATTTTATGTACATTAGTTGGATGAATATCATCATATATTGAATATAGAAAATACTGCGAACAAAAATCCTTATTCGCCCAATAAAGGCCGCTACCCCGAAAACCCATTAGAGGATCGAAAGCAAATCCACCAGTGAACGATGACAACAGCCCAGTTCTATATCACACGCGTCGACATCTCGAGCAAAGTCGTCCCCAAGCAGCGCTAACTTCAGATATATCGCGCTCAAAAGAATGAAATCGAACAGACTACTATTACAAAAAAGAAAAAGGAAGCAAATTGCAAGGAGAGCAAACGCCGGCGGTGGTGCAGCAGATTCGGTACAATGAAAAGCGCATCTCGGCAAATTCCTTTTAGAAGGAGGCGGTTCGGCAGCGGCTGCTGCTGCATCCCGTGATCGGAAGTGGTCCAAGTCCATTACGCCTGGCGGGGCTTTTAAACTCGAAACTTTTCGCCGAACAAACCACCGCTACCCCCCTTCAACTTCGTCTTCTACTTCTTGTCTCCTCTTCCGCCTCTCTCTCTCTCTCTCTCTCTCCCTCTGTCTCTCTCTCTCTCTCTCTCTCTGCTCGAACGTACTACGGGAAATTCAAAACCGCGAGTAAAGAGCTTCATCTCGCGCTTTGCGAAATTCTTCCCCCTCCCACCCCTCCTTAGTCGTTATTTGATTTCAGCGATGGAGTGCTTCTGCGTGCCTTGTATATCGCGAGGTTGCTAAACAAAAGATTTTCGGCTTGTATAGAGGCTACTGTGGAGTTTTGAAGCTTGAAGTATTGGAAAATTTTCAGAAGTTTTTGTTATGTGTTGGCGAATTTTGGTTATGAAAATCGAAGAACGGTAAATAGTTATGGTTTTCAGTTGCGGATTGAATCATGCCTGATGTGATTGTTTTAGCAATATTTTAACGATTAAAGTGTAATACACTGTGAGAAGTATGTAAATGCCTGTTACTTATAAAGTACTAGAGTTACGAGTGAGTAATCCGAAAAATAAATTTTTCTTCAAATGGATACCTACTAAGAAAATTTGGGGAACATATACTAAAAAAAATTTACTTTAAAATGTTTTAGCTTCAACATTATTAAGTTTCTATTCGAACGGTTTTACTTTGTCTATTTTTATTTGCTGGTTAATCTATATATAAAAGAAGTATATATTTGAAATAAATATCTCCGGTACTATTTTAAAATGTAGGAAAGCTCTAAAGAACCGAAAGCCTACTAAACCTCCAGTGGATCGCTTTTACTCATTGCGTTCTCACATTCTTCCGTAATTGAAAAGACACGAGCCAGAAAAAAAAAACTCAACAAAGCTCGCTCACCGCGTGATTCCTCCAGCTTCATCCGTCAAATCGGAATGGCGCTTTTTCTCTCTCTCTCTCTCATTCTCGACGCTTTTTAATTACTCGATATCCTCCCGACAGTCCGCGGTCCTCGGCGCACGAGTAAACCGCGCTTTAATCCGATTCTCGATGATATTTAATTCGCGCTACGTCCCTGAAGCCCCCAGTGCGCGAGTCGCTCCGTTGTGTAAATCCTCTATGCGGCCGCCACAGTTATCTTGCAGCGACAGTGAAAGAGAGAGAGAGAGATGCTCGTCACGAGGTCGAATGTATCCCCCGCAGTGTGCGCAGCGTTTGTTTGCGAGCTCAGGCTGTGTCCCGCACTCGTGCGCAAAGTCCGCAAACGTCAAGTTGACGGGAAAAAATCGCTGCCGATTTATTGGCACTTTATGTAGTTTGCTCGAACTTGACTGGTCTAGCGGTTTATTAAACATTTTGAATCCCGATGGGTTTAATTGCTTGAATGGAATGTTTTGAAGAGGTGGATCTAAAAAGCTACTGTTTCACGTTTGGGCTCTTATTTAAATTTTAACCTTTAGAGGGCCGGGATTTGAGATATCAAAATGTCCTTTAAAATTCACCAAACTTGAGTCTTGTATCATGTATTAACTTTATATAAAGTTCCTATGTCCTATCATGGCTCAAGCTTATATATAATATAGTATTTCCAACCCTATAAAGGTTAATAACTATAATGACAATTAGTTATATTTAGTGTTCTTTCATAGGTATCTATCACTAACAATAGGAAAGAATTTGAGTTACGCAACAAAATTGTGCTATTGAATAAGTTGCAACGGAATATGCCGTTGATTTGAAATTTTTAGGGCAAGTGATTCGACGAAGAATGTATGATTATTTAAGACAATAGGGGTATCGAAGCTACATTACATTTCACTCTTTCAAACGTATCCAAACTAATCGCATTATAGAAGCGTCATGGATTTATGGGCGCCGCCTCTCTATTGTTAGATTAAAATTTGCATATTGTTAGCTCGAAAACGTAGACTTTGATTTGCCGAAGCTGCCGTTGTGCGGTTGTACCTCGTTAAATATAGATAAACAGAATTTTTTTATTTTTTGGAAGAATGTTATTAAATGTTATCGCACTAAAACCTGAAACTGATAATTATTTTGCCGATATTAAATAAAGTTTAATACATACCTATATATATTTTTCTCTAACAATAATTTGTACACAAATTTTGATTGTTTCTTGTGTTTACCTTAAAACTTCGCTAACTTAAGATATGTCGGTCGTATTTTACATTTGTTATAATTACTTGTATTCCATCGTTCTTATATATTAGCTATGAACGTACTTAAACGTTTGGGTGTACTGAAAATGGGTAAGTTAACTTGTAACTATGTAAAAACAGTCGAGACTAAGACTTGAACGGGCTAAACCATTGCACGTAGATATAAAGCAAGATATTTATTGATTGATTTAATATTACGAAAACATTAAAACAAGTACTGTACAATATGCTTATAACGAACTCCAAGGTACCGCCAAAATTAATTTGTTATATCCGACCTTCGTTAAAACCAGATTAAGGATTTATGAATACGACTTTTGCGTAACTTTCTGGAATATTTTCGATTAAATAATTTATTTATTAAAACTATATTTTATCAGCTTAATTAATTTAGACTTATAAATTTTATGCTCTGTGTTGACATTTTTTATTCACTATATTCGACGTCTTCGTTATATGAAGTTTATCTGTTCTTTATAAGCGTTCATTTTTTAATGTATTTTACATTGAGAGCAACCAAAAGCTCTCAATTAGTTCGTTATAGCCAACTCTTCGTTATGACCGATTTCGTTATACGCGGATGTTTGTTTTGACTACCCTGAAGTAAGAGAGGCACAGATCTTTATAATTTTACTAATAAAACCTCAGACAATATAAAATATCCAATGAAATTACAATACATAAGAAAGTACAATACAACTTGTAATATTTAATTTAGAAATGAAATGAAAAACTAATTTTTATTTTATTTACGAAAACGGGTAAAGTGAATTTTGGACTATCAGTTTTATTACTGATGTGAACTATTTCTAGACTGACGTCATATTATTAAAAGTAGACAGAATACAGAAAACTACCAAGAGTATGTACCTACAGATTTTTGTATAAAAGGAAACTCATATTAATCAATTTCAGTAAAAATATTTGCTTTCAATTTCCATGGGCATACACGAAGCCTTCCAAATATTTGATGTAGAAAATGCATACATATTGATGAATGCCATATATATTTTTTTATTTAAAAATATGTTTGATACATCGTTAGGACGACCGGAGGGCGAATTCTAATAAATTAATATCTCACTAGTATAAATAAATTTGTGAGCCTTATTTTATGTAGCAATGTTTGAGGTATTGAAATTCATATATTAAGAAATATATTCATGAAATACATCTATTTAAACTTTACATTAAAATATTTTAGCAATATATACAAATACGTTTCTTTTTTCTGTTACAAATATATAATAATTGGCCTTTACTATAAAATGAATATACTATGTTATTACTGCAGCAGTTACTCAATATACAATTATTTATACGTAAATTAACATTTAATTCAAATAGTCCTATGATACTATATTATTTCACTAATTAGATTTAACGGCATTGATTTACTGCGTACTTCCAATACTCGTATTTACATTGATCAATTAGCTTGTCAGTTATGACATTTCCATTATAATTACATCTTGTTTGAGCTTATTGACAAGTATTATCAACTTTATATAATAATTTCACGTCCAGACTCTCATTTGCACTAATTACATAATATTACATTACCTAAAATCGTCAGTATATTAATCATAAAATAAATGTCTTTTGTTTCAGGTTAGTAGCGCACAATTGAATTTTGCTATTTGATAGAAGCGAAAAAAATACGAAATTCAGCTTCACCTTAACAAGGTAAGAACCATCAATCTACAAAAAATATAGTATATTTCCGAGAATCCCAAATTTTTAAATTAAAAGCCGTTTAACGAATTAAGGCCTTGAAAAACGAGGAAGACTCAGGTCGATCTCGTATAACGTTGTTCCGCGTTAATTGTCAAACTCTTCAAACTTGCCACAACACTGTGTCGAAACTTCGTAACGAGTTTCGCAGCCCCGTCGTCGCGTATTTCGCGAAAAAATTGCTCACTTCGCTCGTCCCGCCACCGCCAATTTGCATAATAAATCGAGCGCGCGGCGCACGAGAAAAATCCGCGGAGGATCTATTTTGCGTGTTTATGCGACACTAATCTCGCATATGCCTGCACGTTGCACAGGGCGAATGAAGATGCAGCGGCATGGCGGCGCTGAATTTACGAGGGGAAAAAGTCGGCCGCGACCGTAAATCTCGCGCGAGTCGACGCGCGGCGAATATAATCCGAGATGTATGATTAAATATTATTAACTTGGTCGCTCGCGCTTACACTCGAGCACCGAGTTTTGTATATATATATTCAAGGTAGGGTAGGGGAGGGTGTAATCGCTGTGACTTTTACGCGGCCATAAACACTTCAGGTTTGATTGAGGGGCTTCAAGTGTACGAATTTTAGTATGAAATTCCGTGATTATGGGAAGTTGTCGATAAGAAGCTGTCATGCGGTAATGTAAACGTTCGTTAGTGAAATTGAATCGGATTTACAAATATTTCTTATTGTTAGAAAATTCCTTCGATAATTTTGGTTTAATATATTTTTATGAATGAACTAATCAGTTTGTAGTAAAAAGTAGTGATTTTATCATTACATTAAAACTTGATATGATTGACTGTTTAATAAAAACCCGAAGAATAGCATCTTAACCAGCTGGCAGATTTCATTTCAGTATCAACACTATGCACGGGGCTGCAGATTAGGATTTTGAATTTTTAAGTTCTTATACACCTTAGCATTAATAATTATTTTTGTCCCTAATTATACATTTACGTTAAATACTTTTGTTTAGTGTAAACTCTTCTCAAGATTCGATTGATGATATACAATCTTGAATTCAACCAAATATTAATTTATTACGTTAGCTCACACGAAACTTGAAATATCGGGTATAAAAAGGTTTTGATTAATTTTCTATTATACGTACAATTAATACAGACTGCTATAAGCTCAACTTTTTCATTAAGATTGTCAATAAGCTCTCCATAACGCGCAACCTCCTATGAAATTACCTGTCGTATCGATATCAATATCTTTATTGACCCCATCCATTCTTTAATAGCCTTCTTTTAACACGCGATCTCTCATCCCAATAAAGTCGCCTGCAATTTAGATCCCGCTTTATGTACTCGAGATAGTCCCAGTGCGCAGCTCGCCTCGCTCGCCCTAAAAACTGTAAGTAGCCAGCCAAGAAAAAAGCTCCGCCAATGTAAACATATTTTTTTCATCCCGAGTCTCCCGAGTAGGAGCCGGTAATTTTCTCGTCTGGCCGCGACCAAGTCTTATCACCGTCACGTACTGCACCTTCCACGTCGTAAAGCGAGACGCGCGGGTGTTTTTACGAGGAAAGTCTCTCTCTCTTCGTTTCGGCTATGCTGGCGCATCTTCCTGCGATTGGCGCAGGAAATTTCGAGAGAGGAAGGCGAGTCTCGCAGGATGCACGCGCGTCGCGGCTTCTCGACTCTTGACTCCTACTAATTTACCGCGATAGTCGCGTCGTCCGGTTTTCAAGAGAGAGCCACCCTACTGCACACGCGGACCGAGGGTCGTTTGCGCTCGTGCAAGAGAGAAGGAGAAAGAGAGGGAGAGTGACGCCCGCATTATTTCCCGTGTTGCAGCACGCCACCGTCATTGCGATATCTCTATACTCTCTCCACGGCGTTAATAAATTACGCTTTGACGCGGTGTGCAGCTGCGGGTGTGGAGGGACAGCTGAGTGAGAATAATGCTCGAGGATGACCTGCATCTTCACACTTATATAAAAAATTATTATATATTGATAACAAAATTGTTAAAATCGACTTTGTTACGAACTCAAGTTCTCACCAGCTAAGAGTATTTCTTTATCAGCTTCTATTTAAATAAAAGCTAATAATTTTGTTCATTTTGGGCCCATCGCGAAGTGACGAGTTATTTATACAATTAAAGGATAGTTTGAGTGCGTTAAAAGTTTCAAATAATGGTCATAACATGAGTACAACAACCAACGTCAACTATTTGTTCGAACTTTGTACCAGAACTTCTTACTTGTTAGACATTAACTTTAACTTTACCAAGCCTCATTAGACTGAGAATTTCATAAACTGTTTCCACATGTATTTTCCTACGATACTATAAATTACTTTTTCAAATAAGAAGATAAAGAAGAAAATATAGTTGTTTAAGATTCTTGGTACTTATTTATGATGCTAACACCTCTATATACGTGTATAGTCCTGAACTTTGTAGCCGCTCTGATTCACCTGTGTGTACACTTGTTCACACGCAATCCCAATATTACCTCCACTTCGCAGTATTCTATTTATGGATTAGCACTGTGATCAGATTATACACGCACGTACTCACACTTACAGTTATAGTACCATGCATACTTTATTGATTCCTGCGCTTTACGAGAATCGTCGCATTTTTCGCTTTCTTCTATCGACAGAGATGTAGCGACCATTGCGATATCCACGCACTATTTTATTTTCTATAATATTTGTTATTGCTTCATTGTTAAAATAATATATCTATTGTTACAAAACCACGCAACTGTCTAGTGCTCTCACGCTACCATAACACTAGCTCCAATACTCTTTTAAAATTTACTGCAATACGCAATAACAATATAGTATTGAATGTATTTTTAGTCACAAATTATAGTATATAGTATATTATCCGATTAACAGTAGCTGGTACAACGAAACACGCAATTTCAAAACAGACTTGGTTTTCGTTTACACGTCCTTTTTTTATCCAAAAATATTGCATCCGTAAAAATTTCAAGGTGTGCGAAACAGCCCCTTAAAGACAAAACAACCATTACACCTGCGCCAGCCCCGTAAATTAGTTTCGAGTTAATCGGTGACGTTGCCGGCGTCCCTCCGTCATCCCCACCGCCAACAACGCACAGCCACCTAGAGCCGGATGACAGGAAGATGGAGAGAGAAAGTGAGGCGCAGACAGAGAGCCCGGGCACTGCAGCAGACTATATACGAGCGAGCTAGAGATTAAGAGGACGAGAGGAGAAGCGCACGCGGGGAAGAGGGCTACACAGAAAAGGGATAATTTACATTTTAATTGCACGAGCACGCGCGCGCGCGAGAGAGAGTACTTCCAGAAACGCGAGGGACATCGGGAATCGCGTTTGTACTCTCGGTGCGTGTAGACAGAGGGCGCCAGCGTACCACCGGCGAAATTGGACCCTTCCCTCCCTACACAACACAAGGGCAAACCTTATTACATTCCGAGCGGTGGACCTCGCGGTGGTGCACGCGCTGAAAATAGAAGCAGCTCTCTTTTCCTTCTCGCGACGGTCGGCGCCTCGCCGATGTGTCGTCGTTTATTTTACTCCTTTTGAAGCTTCTCCGCGTGTGGCGTTTCCTTTCTTGGCGTATCTTCCCTCCGCCGCTGCCGCTTGTTTGCTTTGTTGCACGCATCGTTATTGTCGTTGACCTCCGAAAGCAAGCGATGCCTCCGCTTTTTCGAAGACGCCCCCCGCGCCGTGGCGAATGTACATAAGAGAGCGGGGCTGGCGCAGATGCGCGCGAAAAGTTTTGCGATTGCGGTCGCGAGCGGCGCGCCGACGATATAACTCCGCGAGTAATGCTCGGAAAGTTTCGCCTCAAAGTCCTATTATCCCTCGAAACTCCCTTGCCCGCGCGCTAGAAGCTGGAGAGCTGGAGCTACTCCCTTCGTCATGGCTATTAATAAATTTCGCGCGGGCCTCTTTATTAGCGGAGCGGGGCTGCGGAACTGCTCTGAAAAGAGAAAGAGAGAAATAGAGTAAGATAATCGATAATCTAGCAGGTGCACCGGCTGGATTGCCTTGCCCTGTTTCCCTTGTACGCCTTCGCGCTACATGGGAAGTTAATTCTTTCAGGAAGTAATGATATATATTTTACAATTAGTGGGGAGGGAGAGAATTGCGAGTATTAAATTGTCCTTTTGAAAGAATTATGGTGTTGTATATCGGCAACTAGTAGCCGAGTTAATTGTATTGCATAGTTAAATACAAATAGACTTACTTAAAGGTTTATCAAGGAAATAAAAGATCAAGGGGTCAAATTATTTTTTCTTGGATTTAATTTAATAAGATTTATTACAAAAAATTTTCGACGTAATGTTAATAATACAAATAAATAATTATTAACGAAATTAAGTATGCAACATAACTATAAAACATATATCTAGATTCTGAATGCTGAAAATATTATATTTATATACAATAATATATAACTATTGTCCTAGTATATTTAATGTACGAATACAAGTACAGTCTAGTACAAAAGACTCTTAGACGCAATGACTCAGTGCTTTAAATTCTAACTGACTGTATTATCGGTCGACGTACTAATCGGTTTAGTCGGACCTTGTTGTGAAAATGTAAATTATTCAGTAATAATAAACTTTAAGTACGTAGCAAAAATATCGTTCGTTCGTTTATCGTTACAAAATTCCTCACTCGACAATCACCCAGCGATACACTCAATCGAAAACTTCGTACAAAGCACTCCGAACACTGCACACTGGCTCTAAATACATCCATTTCCCCAGCACGCACACCACGGCACGCTGCCGCTGCTGGTGCTCGATTTTCGCGTTTTCTCCCTGACAACGGCCTCTCGACTGCTGATCGAATTTGTCCTTTCTCTTTCCGAATTCGTGGCGTTGCCCTCGAGCGCGGCCGCCTCGCCCCTCGTGAGATGCCTCTCCCTCGCGTTTTCCACGCTTCTGCTCCGCGACGTCCTCACCGAGCTCACCGACGGTCGCTTCTTCGTGCTCAAGTACAGGGACACCCTCTTGGTCTGATCCTTCTTGGGCGACTCCTGTCCGGAGGACGAGGATCTACTCTCATTTTTGTCGTCCTGCATCTCGCCGGCACGACTCTTCACGCTGAGAATGCCTGGAGATTCCGGTGGCGGGTCCTTCGAGCTGACGCTCGCCTGCTTCTTCAGCGTGTCCCTGCGCCTCTGAGATCCCGGCGATCTTCGCTTCTCCTTGACTGAGCCCGATTTCTCTTTGCGCGAACGACGCTTCTTCGGCTGATCCGGCGTTGGTTGATTGCTCTCGGTGCTCGTTGCTGCTGCGGTTCTCGTCTCGCTGTTCACTTGGCCCGCCTCGTCCTCCAGCGAAGTTTGCGTCTGAGCTGGAACCTTTGACACCGCATTGTCGCAATACATCTTCCCCACTTGACCTGGACAACAGACTGTAGGTGCCGCTGGCACGAACGGAACGTTTTGATAAAGCCTTGGAGTCTGTTGTACGGGACTCGTACCCGTTGGCATTCTTCGGAAAGCCTCGAGCTCGTAAGGAGTCATTGGAGGTATCTTCATAGTGTGGGGACTTGGCGTTTCGAACGACGTTACGTGAAACTCTTGCCTATCCCCGTTGTGATCCAAAAGCTTGGTTGGTGTTATCATCAATCGCAGACGTTCGAGGTCCTTTCTCTTGCAGGCCCCGCAGTCCGGTTCTATCGTGCTAGGACCGCTGAAACTCGGTTGTAGTCTGACTGGACTGGAGTAGCTTGTCGCCGATACCGGGCTCTCGGAGACCTGGATGGACAGAGGATTCGTCACGGGACTCGGACCTTCAGTTCGCACTGGAAACTTCTGGTAAGCTTGCTCGAAGCTTTGAAGGAATGGATTGTTGAACAGCCCTATCGATGGTAGTTGTGGAATCTTGGGGGTGTCTGGACTTATTGATTTGCAGGATCCAGGCTGTCGTAGAGTTACATTCAGTTGACTTCTGTAGGCTTTGGAACTCACCGACATGCTGTCCAACGTATTGTCGCTTTTGGCGTGATAATCGTTGCTCGAGAACTTTAAACTCTCGTGGAAAGAAAGCCTCGAGCTCAGATCCTGACACGATATGGACTTGCTCAGTGCATTGCTCGAGCTATTACTCGACTCGTTGATTCGCACATCGCCGATGATCAATAGATTCTCCGAGCTGAAAAAGGCCTTCGCATCTCCACTCTCTATGTGACTTCCCCCACTCAGAGGAATGGCTCCATTTACGCAGATGTCGGCCGAACCTTTCTCGCAATTGTAGCGGTCTCTCGATATCACCGTGGAGACAGTTTTTTCGCTGCTCGGGCTGTTACCACTATCGGAATGCCTCGTCGTCGATGCACTGTCGTCCATCGATCTGATGGTGCTCTCGCCATTGTAGGGGAACCTCGATTTTGCAGGCAGCGGTGCGAAGAAATGCCTTGGTCTGTTGTCGCTTGACGTCGAAGCATCCGGTATCGCGCTCTCCCCGTCCATTATCTCCCAGTCATCGATCGATCTTTCCAACCTGCTCTTTCCCCCGACGTCGCAATTTCCCGACGCTTGGTCCGCCTCTGTCGTATCGAGGCCAGAAGCAGTAGCAGCAGTATTATCGGTAGAATCTCGAGGCCCAGTGGCACGAAAATTATCCGAGTGTTGCTTGAAGAAGGCTTTTCTCCTCTCGGCCAGACTCGAGACACTAGTCAACTTCGGCCGTGGAGTGCCGACGATCGTCGTCTGGCCATTTTCCATCGGTCCGATGTCCTCGGGCGGCTTAAGTGGTAAGTCCTTTGAGGAGGCGAACCGTGAGTCGCAAACTGCTTCTGGCGACTGCGTTCTGGGAAAGTTGGTCACGCTGTTCTGCCAACCCGCAGGCGGCGGTGGAGTAGAAACCACGAGAGGAACTGGTCGCGAATGGTTATGGCTGCTTATATCGAGGCTTGAATTTAGCGTCTGTGCGGTCGTCGGAGGTAGAGGATTCATGGATTGCTTCTGCTGGCTCGCACTGACAGGGTACGCCTGCGGACAAGTCGTCATTAAATGGCAGCTACCGTCTATCGTTGGTACGACATCTGAGTAGCCGCTGGCCTCCCCTGCACTTGGAAAGACAAACGGACAGTCGGTTTGATAACCAAAATTCGCCGTTGTGAGTGGGTTCGCTTGGTCGAACGACGTCGTGTGGTAGGGGAAGTTATTTTGTTGCACTGCTGTTGAGGGTTGTGGGAGTGAAACTACTTTGGGCAATTGCTCGTTCGGTAAACTGTCCTTCTTGTCCTTTTCTTTTTTGAGCTCTTCCTCTTCGTCGACAACTGATAAGTCGTCGAAGTTTATGCGAGTTCGATGCTGTATTGGAGTGCCGTTGGTCATCTTTTCAGACGAGATCTTCTGGTTTTCGGCGTTTTCTAGGCGTTCTTCTTGGTCGTGCTCCTCATTAGTCTCGTCTTCGGAGTCGGATTCGTCGTCGTCCACTTCTTCATCATCGTCTTCCTCCTCGTCATCTTCCGAGTAGTCCGACCCATCAGCTTCATTCTCTGAGCGGTCCTGAAAATTTAAATATTTTAGAAATCTCTAACTATTACGCTTATAATACGGCATTGTGTTTTTAGTATTAATAAAATAGTTTTTAGTAATAATAGTACTATACAAAACAATTTTTTATTGTATAACAGAAAAGTCTTTATTTAACAAAGAATAATTTATACTACCAAAAGAATGTTGGACTTGGCATATCATAGTGTTTTATTTAGTAGATGTTTATATTTATAACTTCAAAAAGTTATAAAGATGGACTGTTAAAATGTTTTATAGCATCAATGTTATATTATTCGTAGGGAAATCCATACTTCGCTATATTTTTATGTATATATCTCGTAGAAAATCTTTCATCGCATTCATTAAATAAAAATATAATATAATACCTTACATCCTCTACACTTAAAGCAAGTTATACCTTTATGACGTAACATACATAGTATACTGTCTATCCGATAGCGAATTTAATAACGCCCGATATTTAATAACTCTCGATACGAGGATTTTTAAAGCTTGTCCCACTAGATTTTCATCCTAGAAATTGCTAGATATACCATCTCCCACTCGAAGCTGCGCGCTCGAGCAAGTAAACAGTTTTACGAGAATGCAGTCTTCGGAGGCCCCCAATATGTTGCAGCATTTTACGATATAGCCCGGCAAATGAAATGCCGTAAAAACCCTTCATGCTCGCGCATTAATAAATTTCCTTGCCAAAAACCAGTATGTTCGACATAAGAGTTGGAAAAATTTTCTACCGAGAAAACAAGTTCAAACATAGAAGAAGCTGAAGCCGACGTAGAGAAAAGGCAAACAGAAATAAAGGAGAAAAAAGCAAGGCGACGAGAGGAATAATTGTTTGCGCTACAGGCTAACGCAGTACACCGAAAGTGTCTCGCGTGCGTCGGTGAAGCGGTGAATCGATCGGTCGGCCACGGCACAACGACGGAGGTGAAGAGAGAGAGAGAGAGAGAGAGAGAGAGAGAGAGAGAGAGAGAGAGAGAGAGAGAGAGAGAGAGAGAGAGAGAGAGAGAGAGAGAGTGAGAGAGTTAAAGCCGTTCTCCCGCGTCAGGGAGGAAAATAGCGCGTTAAATATTTTACCGGCGTCATTTTGACCCCGCCTAATTGCGCGCAAAGCGAGCCGGAGAGAGATTACCCTTGAAATTCGAGAAAATTGCGGCCCTAAAGCATCCAGCGGACCTCGTTCGCCTTCCTCGCCGCGCGTTAAACGTTCGGCCAGGCCGCGGCCGTTGCAGTTAGTCTCCTCTCTCCTCTCTTTTCTCTCTTATACTCTCTTTCTCTGTTTCTTCTTTTTTTATACTTCGTTCCATCATTTTTATGCTACAATTTTGGTGCTCAAAACTTAACGCTGCTCTGGGCCATTTTCCTTTGCGTATTTGCGCGCGCGGGTCGCAGTGTGGTTTTATGTATAAGTTCGTTTTCCTGACGCGCTTTATGGACGGTCGACGTTTTCCCCCTTCTTCTTTTTTTGCTTTTTAAGTATGTACGGTTCTCATAATTAACTTTTTTATATTTCAGCGTTTCTCAAAGGGTGTGCCGTGCGTGTGCTGGAAACTGCGAGGTTAATTAAGAAATTTCCTTTTATGAAACCTTGTTTGAGGTGCTTTGCATTATAATTTTCAAGCCGAATATTTGTTTAATTCTTCTTATAAATTTGTATGTCAATCTTGTTTTTACGTGGGGTTCTTTGTACTGAACACGAACCGTAGCAACTTGCGGAATTAGCAAAGTTAAAAATAAGAGTAGTCAAGTTACATTTCGTATTTCAAAAGTTCTCTTATTTACAATTACGTTGAGTCATAAACATTTCTCTTGGAACACATTGTATAATTTCCAAATATTTTTTCTTATTTTTTTTATTAACTTTTGTCATCGTAATACTATGATACAAAATATTTTTAATCATTTTAAGAAAAGCCTTTCTACAAGACTGTCTTTTGTGATAAGGTGAATAGAGATGTTCAATTTAAATATAGTTCAAATTAAAAGTTTTTCTACTTAATATTGACTGTGAATTAAGTAAACATTAAAAAAAATCAAACAATTTGAATGACTCTTACCATACATTATTTATGAATAACAAAATCACTCAAAAAATCGACTTGATGAGTTATTGTGGTACTGAAGTGCGCATTTCACCCCATAAAAAACATATAGAATACACTATAATTAATCGAATGAAGCAAATCTACTCGAGTTAATATTTGTAAAAAGGAAAGTTGCGTTTACTAAATCTCATGGCGCGTACATATATATATATATATATATATATATATATATATATATATATATATATATATATATATATATATATATATATATATATATACTCTCTGTTATCGCGAAATCAATAAAGTCAATCAAGGCATTGGTTGTGTGTATGTGTATGTGTGTGTATGTGTGTACTGGCTACGTACCTCGGGTTCGTCGCTCTCCTCTCGACTCTTCTGCTTCTTCAGGATCTCCTCGAGTTTGTCGTACTCGTCCCGCAGACTCCATATTTCTCTCCTCAGCTGCTCGTTCTCCCGGCGCAGCTTCTTGATGTCATTCTGGCCTAAAACAAACACACGCAGCGAACGTTAGAAGGAGTCTTTCTCTGTCCTTGTGTATATATATATACTTATAAGGATACTTGATGAAAAAAAGGCGAAAGATTGATGGAGGGAGAAAGTAAATGGGGACGAGAGAAAAGAAAAATAACTGGAAGTGATTAATTGTTTCTTCGTATTTTATTTGGAGCTTATATGATATTTTGCACCTTCTGAGAAACAATTATAAATAACTGTTTTAACTTAAGATAATTTAATTTGGTAAACATTTGAATGCAGATCCATAATTTGCTTTCAAAATTCTTGGAAAACACATTTTTTATCACTAGGAGAAGGTATTCTTCAAGGTGGTTCATCTGGTTAAGGAATTAATGAATCGATATTAATAAAATGTGGTATACCGATGGGTATAGTTCCCAAAATGATTCAGTTAAATTTTCGGTAGATAAGGATACCTAAGAAAAGAGATATTAATATTTTTAATTTCAGACATTTAGCGTGGTGTCTTATGAAAATCGCACTTTTGTCGTTTTCATTTGCATATTTCAAAGAACTAGAGGAAGAGTTTTTCTTGAAATTTGTTGTGTTGTAAGACAAACATTTATTGAGCTTAAACATATGCATTGAATGCTTCTGAATGTAAAAATAAATTAATTGAAAACAAAAAAGGTGCATTTAACCTCAAAAACAGAGGCAAATCAGTGTTTGTATTAAACTTTTTATACATAAATAAGATGAATATAATTACTTGAATTTTATGTATAATCATAATTTCTTATAAATTTATTTATCTAAAACCTTAAATAAGTACTTCGCAAACAAAAAAATTAAAAATAGCACATTAATTTTGACTAGCTATGTACCAGGTGAACCTCCTTAATACGAAAAAATACGTGCATTTGGATTAATGTATCAAAACATTTTAACTAATTTACGCGCTTCTTAAAAATATTTGTTATTTTTCTTAGTTAGAAATATTTTATACTTCGATAGAGTTAGGTTAGATAAAAACATTGACCCAGTGCACCTGTATTTAAATTTATAAGAGTATAATAACTATCTAATTTGTTGTTTACCTTCAGTATTATTCATTCACTATAAGGAAATATTCATTAATTTTTATTGAAAGTACTTCGAAATAATAATTACTGCTCGGAACTCGGCTCAAATAAATGCTTCTCTCAGTGATACATGTTTTTACATACCAATTTTTAACTTATCTACTGTTTTATAGCGTACTATGTTATTTTATGATCTTTAAAATAATGTATTCATTGTTCATATTGCAACAATATATATACTAAGAATCCTTCAGTTTAAAATGTAGTTTAACAGATCACATAATAAATCATGCAATAGTTAGCTTTTTGAATAACTAAATTGCTCTTCTGGGTTGTATTCGTAATAACGAGTTTACAGAGTAATGAAAGACCAACAATCTGGATTATACCTCCATACATCCATCCACCTCGGATGCATCTGGTTTCAATCGGATATCTCATCTAGCTTGATATTAACTGACCAGCATTATTATTCCAACCTCGAAACACTTAATTGAGTTGATTTATTCGTTAAACGAGCGTAAGTAATTACACCCCAAGTCCAAGACCACAGATTCAAATCGATATGAACGAAAAGCAACAGCTTGAGACGAGTCTCTTCGCAAAGCTAAGCAGACTCGCAGCACAGGTATATTATACGAGCTGATGATCTCGCTGTCCTGCCAATCACTTAATCACCATCTCTCCTGTGACCAGCCCACCTCTACCGATTCATCCCCATATAATACATCCTTATGGATCAGGACGCGAGCGATCGATCATCGATCGGCTGTACCGCTGTACCACCATTGCAGGGGATCTCTCCCCTCTCTCTTCTTCCTAACCCTTCAACCCGAAGCGAAGCCTCGCGCGTGATAAATCACCGCGGCCTCGCGCAATTACTTAGAGCTCTCTCCACGTGAAGCGGCCGGACAGGCAGAAAGATACTCGAGGTAGGTAGGTACGGGTACTGGACGCGCAATGCGCATACGCGTGTGCAGCAGTGCGTGCGCGGGGACGAGTCGACGACGTGTGCGGGTGGTCGCGTGCACGTCGTCCTTTTATTTTCTCTTTCTGCGTGTCGCGCGCTCTTTACTCGGGGCCTTTCTTTTCCTTCTCTTTCTCTCTGACTTTGCCTTCGTTTACCGTCCGCTCGATGTATACGAGAGTTGGCGTGGTGCAGGCGACGGTGCTGCCTGGATAGGTGGAGATCGTGAGTCAGCGCTGATAGGACGCACGGACTGAATGGTGGAGATGGGGGTTTGAATTCACGGGTGCTTGTGTGAGTCACTGCTAATGTAGGTAAAAATTGGCTGCCGCTCAAGTTCGCAGTAGACTTTTAGATAGGGATACTGGCAGAGGGATGGTTCTTGCGACATTCAGCTTTTATGAAGAAAATTGCCTTTTTTATGGAATGGATCATATACATTACGAAGGTATTTTTATGCTAAATAATGATATGATCCGTGTGTTTTATCTGAGCGCGAGACATAAGCTCTTTGCCAATGCGAATAAAATAAATTTATCATGTTGGTAATAAAAGTCTACTTTGGAAGATCTGTGGAGCAAAACAGAATGAAAAAAGCGGTCAGTATAAGGAATTACATAATTATGAGATAGAGAACATGTATAAGTCACACAAATACCATTAGAGTAATTAAATCATGCCGACTAAGATGGGCGGAATATGTAGCTAGAATGAGAAACGGCAAAAGAATATATGTGTATAATAAGCTCATAGGGTTTTAATGGGAAACTCAGAAAGTAAAATACCTGTAGAGACTAAGTAGATCAAAAATTAGAAAACAATATTAAAGTAGATTTGAAAGAAATAGAGCGCAAACAGTTACCTTGGCTAAAAACCTTGGTGCAAAGTACAGAAGAATGGATTCTGATGTTGATAAGGTCATGAATCTTTGTGTTTGCAATACCAATTAAAAAGAATCATCAATGTAGCGTATGAAAGCTATTAATTCTGAACCGCTCTAAGCCATTATTTCGCTCGTTCACTGGTTTGTTTTACTGAACGTTATATAAGATCTTTAATGGCTGCGGTAACTGATTATACAGGAATATATACTTAAAGAAACAGATTTGTCTTAATATTTTGCAATTAAATAATAGAAAAAATATGCATTATGCGCAGTTACAGTGGACATGCAACTTTTAACGAAATATTTCAATAACGTATCGCTAAAAGCTTGAAAAAATTTGGGTAGCATTTCAGATTTTTTCAAAACAATTTCTTTGGAAAATAAGTTTAGAACCACTTCTTCATAGCTAAAAATAATATAAAAATATTTGACGTTTTTTATTTAGCTATTATGTGCTTAAAAACTTTTAATTTTTCATACAAAAGAGAATTCTGAAGTGAACAGATAAAATTATAACATACGAAACTAAAAATTTATCACAGTTTTATACTTAAAATGTAAACATTTCACAGCATGAACCTCGTTGTATATTTGAAATCTATATATTAAACTTATCATTAACAGTATATTCTACAGTGCATAATAAAGATCCTACAGAAAATGTACCGACAATCCAATTTTTCAGACTGCATCCTCTCCCGCCTTATCCCTCAGCGATCATTAAACTTCGCATAAATAAATCATCAATCGCAGTCAGCAGTCTTTTAATTTCTCACTGTCTCCCGCGTCTCTTCGCTCTCGTCCATCCTCCTATTTCTCTATTTTTTCCCATCCTTGGCTCGCTCGCTAGCCTCCTTTTTTTGCTTCCTTTCTTTCTCCTTAACTCGATAGGACGACGCCGCGCGGCGCCTCTGCGGGAATCCGGGAATTACATTTTTCTCGTGCGCGCGCGCCTTGGGGAAAAGGCCCACGGGAAGAAAGGAGAGAAAAGCAATCGTCCTGCGCGCGCGCGTCTTTGAGAGGAGAAAAAGGACAACCGCGTGGAGGTGAATGGAAACGGAGCGAAAGTGTCGTCGTCCTCGTCCGTGTAGCAGTGACAGAAGAGAGGAAAGAAGCTGGAGAAAGGGAGAAAGTGTATTTATTTAAGATTCGAGAGCGCGAATGCTATAGGAAGGGAATGAACGATAGGGTAGTCAATAAAAATATAAAGAGATCGGATAGATGGCTTCTGTAATCATCTGGTAAATAAATGCTATGAGGTTATGAAGAGCTTCATTTTAAAAAGAGCGTTATAAATTATAATAGAAAGTTAGTCTCTTTATAAGAAAATAAGACTTAATTATGAAGCATCATTATATTGATAGAGTAATGATATGTGATTCATTATTACACATAAAATAGAAGTTCGTTATAAGATGAAAACAACTGTAGATATATATTTTAATTTAATTGTGTAAGCTTATTTGACTGATAATAAATAAACAAATATATTTAATTTTACTGAATAATAAAGATTTATATGTATTTCGTAATCATTGAAGGTTAGAAGGAGATATTAAGACATTTTACTTCATTGCAATGCGCTTTAATGAATACTATATACGTATCAGTGATTTCAATTAACATTTAACAAAGACATTCGTAAATTTATTTTATTGTTCAATGAAACATAGCACAGTGTAAAACTGAGAGAAGTATTTAGTAAGATTAACTAAATTTTAACTAACAAGGAGAGACCACGACTTACAGGAAACGATTTTCGATGAGACTTTGGAAAGTAGTCAAAATACGCATTATTTTATTAAAAAATGGTACCTATACTTTGAATTATAACTCTGCAATTTTTTCTACTAGAGAAATAATGTAATAAGATAAAAAAGTTGCCATAAAGAACTTTAATTTGAGCTTTAATTCATAGAAAAATATTATTCTGTTGCAAAGTTATGAACAATCAAAAATACTAACAAAAAATGCATGGAAAACTACTCAATTTAAAGAACTGAAAATCCTCAAATTTTCATCATTTTTGAGTGTTCATAACTTTGCAATAAAATAATATTTTTATATGAATCAAAGTTCAAATTAAAGCCTTATCGAAAACCGTTTCTCGGAGGTCGTGATCTCCCCTTGTAAGTATAGAGTCGTGCAAAATTGCATACATTTAATTCTTTTTATAGTTATTTCATTTAGTAATAATTAAAATTATAAATTTAATAACATTGAGTAAGCTTGCAATAAACCCTGTCGTCTAATGTTCCATCATTGCTACACAAGATGTAATGATCCAGTTTTCACACTTTCGTAGTAGAAACCATCACAATCGGAGTGAACGCCTCACTACAAATACATTGACTGACTGTGTTCTATCATAGTTCCACAATCTAAGCCACGGTTCAAATGAGATTTCTACTCCAAAAGTCTCCAAAAGAGAGTAAACAAATATTTTGCTTATTTCCAATTCGAAAGTCAAGTATTGAAACACTTATCCCAACATAGCAAACGCAGTATACAGCAATAAAGACATACGCAGGTAAAAAACGAGCAAGAAGACACACCCCAAAACGAGTGGAAAAAAATCCGGAAAAGCGAAGAGGCTGCGAAGAGCCGTCGCCGCGACGAATGAAGCCACCTTCCTCCACACCCAGGCGAAGAAAGGCGCGCGCCATCGAATCGAGAGCTCCTCGCGCGTACACGTAAAACAGGAGGAGAAGAGACGCGCTCCGCTGAAATCGCTCGACGTAGGTCCTCTATACGCTTTCTCTCCCTATTCCCTGCGGGGTGATTTGCACGATCGCCCCCCCCCCCGCCCTTCCTCCGTACCACGGCCGACGCTTGAAGAGCGCCGCGCTCGTTCTCGAATGCCCGTCACGA
Source organism: Gastracanthus pulcherrimus (assembly GCA_949152435.1). Classification (NCBI taxonomy): domain Eukaryota; kingdom Metazoa; phylum Arthropoda; class Insecta; order Hymenoptera; family Pteromalidae; genus Gastracanthus; species Gastracanthus pulcherrimus. The sequence continues at coordinate 42,176,451 of OX424575.1, forward strand.
GTGCGCGGCGGACGCTCGCGCGATTTTGGATTTTCAACGAGCGAATTATTCCGTTCCTTCTTTTTCTCCTTCTCGATAGCTGGATGGTGGCTGTGGGTGTGAGGAGAATCGGGCGGAATGGGAATGTGAATTGCGAGCGTACGGGGTGATTTTCTATGCTTGTGAAGGGGTTACGGGGCCCTTTTTTGTGCAGTAATGTGTGTCAGTAATGCATGGTGTGCGGGGTTTGATGGGATAACGATTTAGGTCGTATTTATTGGTAGGTTGTAAATGTTAGTAGGAAATTCTGTAAGAGGTAAAATATAATTATAAATTAGGTTATTTCATAATTGCAGTTTTACTAAATTAACCGAGAATCGAACAAATGAAAAATTTGTCTAATTTGAAAGGTATCAAACTTTTGGTTTTATTATTTATCTTATCGTGAACTCGAAAATCTAACATATAATAAAATTTTATGATATCGAGTTTTATGCGTAGAGAATATGGTGCAATGGGAATGAAAATTGCGAATGTACCAGGTGATTTTCTTCTTGTGAGACGGGTAGGAGGCTTTCTTGTGTAATTTGATATTAGTTTTGCTATGGAGTTGCAGTAATGAGATATTTTAAGAAAGAATGTAAGTGGTAAAAAATAATTATAAATTAAGAGTACCTGGCGCTTTAAAAGTTGTTCATATTAATTATTTACAAGCGTCTTATGAAACGTTTTTAGTTTAATTTTTGTGTGAATAAGGTAAGGATAAATACAAATTATTTACAAAAAATATATATTTATTTATGAAGTGTAAGAAAACCAAGTTCACATTAATTCTAGATTGCAGGTTTTCTAAATTAAATAAAAATCACAGAAATAAAGCGTTTGTCACATTTTTTATCTTATCATGCACTCAACAATCTAAAATAGAAGAAACGATTTTTAAGATAGCAAAATAAGTTGAACTTCTATATTTATAAAAATTGAATTTTTTACATGTATAAAATATATAATGAATTAGTATAATTCAATATTATTACAATAACATTAACACATTGCTTATTTTAAAACTTATATCTTAAAAGTTATTTATGATTAAATTAATTTTTTACTGCAAGGTTTGTTGATAACGTTCGTTTTAAATCTTTCCAGAAAGAGTATGAGATTCGATATATTATTTTCTATTATTTACAGCACTCACAATGCGTAATCGGCTTATGGATTAATTTTTTCAAATGCCACTCGTAAAACGTTGCTCTCATGAAAAAAGTTTCAGGGAGGATTATTGACTTCCCTTCAAAATAAGAAAGAAAGGATTAAAAAAGATTAATGTCTATATTATAAGTTAAAAGAAAAGTATTGTATTCAATTAAACTATAGTTTTATTGTACATTTTAAACTTTGTGATCTAATTGCAATTATTTTGATATGTTTAAATAAATGTTAAAATCGATGGTACCAACTTTAAAAATAAATATTGTAATATAAGTTCATGTTACAAGAGGTAAACGTTTAATTTTACTTTTTTTGTGTGCAATTACATTTATGAAAAGTTATGAATGGCCATACCAATTTGATCACTACTTAAGATAATCGCGATATTCATTCTAGTTTATGACAGTAGAAATTGCGCCACATTCTGAATAACTTTTAATAGATACAGGCCTTGTTTCTATAATTTTATTCTCATAGCAATTTAAACAACCAAAAAATAATTATACGCGCGTATATAAAAAATTGTTAAACTATGAAAGATACTTCCTTGAATTAGTGGATGGATAACTTTGCAGGTAAGTTTTGAATAATATATACTTAAATACATGCCAAATGAAATAGCCCGTACAATTATTTTACTTTTTCCTTTTCGTTATTAATGTGTAAAAAAGTCACACATACCGCTTTACAATTTAAAGTAGCTAGAACATATAATACCAAATCGCGCAGAAACAATTATCATCAACAGACACAGATTGACTTCCACCGACTACACATTCATGATCGCGAACGTTAAACACACGCCTGTAGCCACCGGCGGAAACACTGAATCTCGCCCACTACTATATACGACGATCGCCATTAGGGAAGGTCATGCGCGCGCGTATGTGCATACTGCATATATACCAGCGCGTGAGCTAATTCGATACGTCGCGGATTATCTCGCGCTCCTCCTCCAGGTAGTTTATCTCCCCCCTCCTCTCTCTCTCTTTCTCTTTCTCTCGCGTATACACCTATATACGTTGGAGACGCGCAAACGAGCTGCTGCCGCTTGACTTACAAGGAGAAACAAGTGTAAATCAGGATTACCCGGCGAGAGAACGAGCGATTTAAATATATTTAAGCCGATCGCTGCAACCCGAAGGAGAGAGTTCCTATATACGGATTTCCTCGTGTGAGAGAGGCGAGCACCGCGCCATGGGACGTGATGTCGGTGTCATTAGGGACCCGCAGGGTAGTAGTCGAGTTATTCTCTCGTGATGCTTTGGTGATGCTTACTTTTTGCAGTGCAGGGGTTGTTTTTTACCGAGCTGTCGATAGCGGATTAGGGTTTTTATAAGGATGCTGTGGTGTAATAGACTGGACGCGTAATAATTTATTATGTGCATGTTCTATGCATGAAGGGAAATATGTGATGAAGTGCCTTCTTGTGCAATGATGCCATGTTCAATGATAATAAATTTTAAAATGTGCAGTATTCATGAAAGTATGAGTCTGAGCAGTAGGAAAGTATCTAGATGAAAGTGTATCTTCATACAAAAATACCCATATTAAGTTAAAATAAATACCACGGTACGAACTAAAACTGATAGATATAAAAGTTTATTTATAAGTAAAACTCATTAACAAATATTTTTGTAACTTTGTATACATTTTTGTTTACAAAAAAGGTATCCAAAATTTTAAATACTCATTTACATTTTTACGTTTTATCACAAACTTTTTCAAACACGAGTATTTTCCATTACTGATTAATAAATGTGGAACTATGAATCAAGCATTGAAATATTTACCTAATGCCTACTCATATTTTTACAACAATATATTCACGATTTCAATCCTAACGACTCGCGGTACCTTCGTGTTGTTTTTTTCGCTCGCAGCGTTGAGGATGGGATTTAGTCCCCTCTCTATTTTTCCCCTCATCGACACTTCGGCGCGGTTTTCAAAGGAAATCGACACCTCGCGCGACTCGCCTGCGCGTAATTTATGAAGCGCTCGGTTAATCAGCATTGACTTCATAAATCATCGCGGCAAGTCATTGCGCGCGGCAAAAAAAGACGTGGCGTGCGCGCGCGTTCGCTAAGATACATCGTAAAGAATGCTTCGCGAGTATTTATGGCCTTTTCACGATAACAGCGCAGAGCAAAACGAGAGCGCATACGCCCAAGGTGTCGCCTTTAATGATGACGCTTTTTAACAATGTGTTTCAAAAGAATCACTTATGCTGCGAAAAGAAAAGTATCTTATAGTTTCTGTAGCGAAACTAATTTATTAGATTCAGAACATCTATCTTTGAAATGTTCTTATTAAAAATCTCACTCTAAATGCTTTATCGCGATACTCTGTTATCACATTTTTGGTAAAATGCTATGATGTACTTATTAATAATTTATAAATATGTATACTAAAAATTGTTCTTTTTTTTTTAATATTTTTAATATTGATTATTAAGTTTTGGTCAGAGTAATCAAAAACAGTCCTATTTGTAAAAAGACTTAATTTATAAAAAAAAGCAAGCAAATATTTAAAGAAAATGCGTTATAGATGGATTTCCACAACTTTTCGACCAAAGTATTGTATATTCATTTAATTTTTATTTTTATTGGCTGGTAATGAGAGATTATATTAATAAAAAATGCTATAATATTTTGGAAGTTTTTAATCTTAAAGTGAACCTTTCAATCAACTTTTATTTTTGGTCAGAAAGAGCAATGCATTTCGTTCGTTAATTAAATGGCATTAGATAGTTCAAAATGTCTCAAAATTGGTATACAGCCTTCTGTCACGATAAACCTATCGAAGTTCCAAAACGAATATAGATACACACAAAGATTTTTGTAAAATCAGTGCAGACCCACCTTACGCCTTCCGGCCGTCTTAAAAACTACCAACAGAAACATTTCTCCCGTCAAATAAATTTTCATCAATACGCCGGCGTCAATTCCCCGGGATAATCAATTACTCGGCAAATTCGAAATCCACCGGCGTCGCGGCCACATTTTACAATCAACGAAATACTCGCCGTCTCCCGGCTCGATCATTAATTAAACTCCTTGACCTCGGGGCGCCGCCCGCCGAGAGACTGCACACAGCACACACCTGACAAAACCGCTCGCCGCGCGCAATCCTGAGCCCGACGGGCGGCTGAAACCTAGTGTACCGATCGAGCTGTGTGTTGGCGACGCTGCAGCCGCAATTTTTCTCCTGCCCGCGCTGTGCGCGCGAGACAACGGACAGCGGACACTGTTGTAGCGGCTGCACTGATAACAATTAAGCGCCGTGCACGGCCATGATTAGTTCTACTCTGGTTGTGCACTCGGTGGGGGTGTTTTCTTTTGGAATCGTTGGGTGCAGGTTGGTTTCGAAAGAGGCACAAAAACAGAAACGCGGTGTATTATATATCGCGTGGGTTGAGTATGAATGTGCTATGTGAAGTTGCTAGGGAACATTAGAGACAAGAGCGGGCAATAAAAAGGAGATGGGTGTTAGTGGGGGTGTTGGAGAGTCAGTTTCATTTGCGTTGCGGTAATTAGCTAGCCGTGGGAGTCCTTGAAATTCGAGAGACGAACAAATTAGATTCAGAGAGGATAAAGGAGAGGGTTTGAAAGCATATTCTTTCAAGTATTTGGTTGAGCATTTCAAAATTGTACATTTGAACTATCATGGATTCTTGGGTTTGAATTTATAAAAGCTATATATTTATTGACTTTCATATTAAGAATATATATAAAAAACTCAATGAAAAATTTAAATTCATGCCCTAAATTTTATCTATAGAGAAATGTATTTGTACAAAAATAAAATTCTCTTGCTCTCGGTATTGGAATAATTCGTCATTTTATGAAGTTTCAAGCATAATATTACAACGGCGCTTTTAAAAATATTTGCTTAAAACTTTGTAGCATTTTAAATTATTCAATGTGGTAGTCAAATGAATTCTGGGTTTACCTAGATATAATATATTATTAAATAGAGTCCATTATTCATTATTTAGTCAATAAAGCAATCTGCTAGGTAAACGTAGGACTTGTAGACCCCCTTAAAAACAAATCATCGAAAACAAAAAATATTTACATCTATAAATATTTAGTAATTTTTCATTAAGCATATTATGTCAAATGAAAGCACTCCTGATTGATTGAAATAAAAAATTCAATAAAACGTATAATTAATGCATAATTCATTAATTTTCGCAATTAAAATCTTGAATTAACATTTACTGCGATTCATTTTCCAAAAAATTTCCCGCAATAACGGTAACATCTTCCTTCCAAAATTAACCAAAATTCCCCCTTAATAAGCCACCACCACCGACTACTAACTCACCTTCTCCCTCGCCACTGAAACATCTCGTCGAAATAATATTTTCCGACGGAAAAGCTCGGCAATAAGTCGGGACTGGGGTCGAGGAACGCGCGCTGCAAAAAGCACGCGGCGCAGAAATCCAGTGCTACGCGTTTATAAAGCTCCAAGACGCCCCTTCCCCTCCCTTTCAAACGCATTCAAAGGTCCTCTCTTCCCTCCCCAGCCCCCCCCCCCCCCTGCGAAGATGCCGCAAGAGTTCTCACGGCGGCTCCGCACTGATCAAAGAAAGACGCAAGAAATATTTCGCTTTATACGCGAGCGCGCGAGATTTCCTCCCTCTCTCCCTCTCCTGTATAAGTCAAAGGTAGAAATTGCGTCTCTAGCGCGTGAAAAGCGAGCGGACCGAGTGTAACTAAATTCTCGCTGCGCGCGTCACTTTGATGTCTCGATATTTCCGAAGCAAGAGCGAGAGAGAAAGAGAGAGCGGGAGAGAGAGGTACAGTAGACGCAAACACGGGAAATTCCCGCGAACTTTCGTGCGAGGCCAAAGAGAGGAGCGAGAGAAGTCCAAGCGTTATACGCGCGGGCTCTTGTGCGCGAGCTTGCGAGCTTTCACGCGTCGAGAGTGAAGCTGAGGGGGTGAGGAGGTGGTCGGGGGAATGGTAAATATTACATGAAACGAAATTGTCGGGACTGCTTTTGGCGTGGTGTACGCGGGTTTAATAATCTGCCGGCGAATTACTGCTTTATTACTTTTTGCGTTTAATTTATGTGTGTTATTAGCTTTGAAAAAGTTTTTCATGGGATGTCTACGCTATCTTTCATTTTTTAAGATTCTGCGTTAGCGTTATCGCTTTATCTTAGTACTTATGTGTGAAAATGGGGTATGCTTTATTCATTCATGTATGTTAAAAGTTGGTCCTTGTTAATTTTATTATTTTTTGAATTTAAAAAATATATTTCCTAACCCATGTGAGACGTTTTTCAAATACATTTGAAAGACACGTTAATAATCTTTAAACAAAAACTTGTTAAATTTCAGAAGTTTTTAAGATATTTGTTTATGAATCAAACGATAAATAATTAAAATAGCTAAAATAACAAATTTTTTAAGTGCCTCTCGTCAAGAGAGAATCTTAATAGAAGAAAGTATATAACTTAATTGTATTTTTAACTGCATACTCATAAAATAACCACAAAGAAAATCCAACAATTAATAATATGAAAAAAAGTTTAATTACATTTTGTGGGACAAATATAAAAAAATAAAAAGAATTATTTAAAGTAAAATAGTGTCTTAATTTGCCAAAAAAATAGCCGAAAATAAAGAACAGTAGAAAATAGTCGAATTTTACTGTATATTTCAAAATATAGCTATGTAGCTATATATACAATAGATATAAATTAAAGTAAAAGAATGTTAAGTGACAATTAAAAATAGCTAAAAAAATATCTTTAGCACATTCTCTATTTTTACGCAACGCATACACGGTCAACCGTTCCCAAACACAGCAAGAAAGGGTCAATTGTCCTCTACCCACTGCGCCAATTTCACATTATTTATTCGCCAATGAAACATCTGCTTGGAAACACCGGGTCTCGCGCTCTGTCCATTGTATCTTGTCTCGGCAATCGTCGCTCCGATTCTCGAACCCTTGCCAAAGAAAACACGGCGCAACCCGCGCCTTTCGATTCATTATCTCACACACACACACGCGCACCACACACACAATTCCCGATTTAGATGCCGGTGCGTAAAATATCAGCCGATCTGAAATATGGCAGTGGAAGGGCGAGCGCGAGATTATTGTCGCACGCGCGAGCGCGAGAAATGAGCGTAACAAGAGAGAGAGAAATAGGGTGATATGAGCGAGCGCCGGCGTCTAGACGGAATCGTTTACTCCGGTTTCCTAATTTTGTTGGAAGGGGAGGTGGTTGATCGGGAGTGAAATATCGCTGGGGATCGTTTTGAGAGGGAAAGGAGATCGAATGGTTTTATTTCGTTAGATTGGAGGATTGGACTAGGGTTTGAAATTTTGTGCTGCTACCTGCTGATTGTCGGTTTGAGATTCGAGGATGGATTGTGATTAAGTCATGATGCTAATTGTAAATTTAGTGTTCAATTTTAAATCTGTTATTAAAAAAATTAGTTGAATGATGATTTATTAGCAATTTATTAATTGTACAATTTAAATTATATTAAAAAATTATTTGAATATTAATTATGCATGGCATAATAGGTAATAAAGCTTGCTTAAATATAAATACCAGATTAAAATAAATACAATCAGATAAATATACATTCAAGAATATTTGTAAATAAATTATATTGACCTCTGTAGTTGATAAGTGAAGTAAATAAATGTATATTTACGCGAGTAAATTCACGTATTCCTTCTTTTTTAGGATTATCTTAAATTATTTGAATTTATGAAAGAATTATACGCAATTTTCGGTTATTTATGTACTCCATGCCTGCGTGGATAAATAAATAAATCCAGGCAATGATTAATGTAAATGCATACATTTTTAAATTAATGTTTTACGTTCAGTCGACTCAAAGAAAGTTTGCTTTTCATACGAATTATTCATATATATATACTGCGTTAACAAGCTTATAAATTTTCATTTATGACATTATTTATGCCGATTCTTACACGTACGTACATAGTGGAAAAATTGTATTCTCTTTTATTGAAGAATTCGGTGAACAGGTATTTTCATTGACAGTGATAAACGTCCTCGGTGATTCTTTTTGGCATTGAGCACCCGTAAATCATTTATTATTTTCAATTTCATCTCTCAACTGCAGCAGGTTTCATTTTGAATAATATTATTTCTCATTACGAATCAGTGCAGCTCTGAATTATTAATAATTTGTTTCAATCATGGTATGAATGATAAAATCGTACTTATCGAGTGAATTAAATTATTTATATTTATTAACCTTCATTAATTAAATAATTATTAAAAAATGTTTATATAAACGTGATTAAAGTAAATAAAGTCAATAATTTTGAATAAAATCGTGTGGTGTACACTACGTTTATAATTTATTAAAAACGAATGTTATGAAATTTGTCATCATTCATTACAATATCAATGATAAAATTGTACTTTTTCAGTGAAATAAATTATTCTTACAAATTAAATCTTGTACTAAAATATTTTTTGTGTAGATATACTTGTGTTTTTTGTTGTAAAACTGTTCTGCACAAAATGTAATGGCACACAGCATATTTATTTTTAATTAAAAAACAACCATGAAAGTTCTTATACCGTTGAGTAGATACATTATACTTGACTATTAATAATTTTTTTTCAAATGTTTCATACATGCAATTTCGCATTTTGTTACATTCTACTTTTGTTCCAATCTATTGTTTAAGCTCTCATTTTTAATAAATTAAACCCTCGAGGCGCATATCAAAGTTTCTCGATTCATCAATGACACTGCAAACACGAGTTGCGGTGTATTTGAAATTAACGGCGAGCGAGAAAGAGCGTTAGTGTACGCACCGTCTGCTGCAGAAAACACTCGCGCCAACTTCTGCCTCATGCTAATTTCGCTGTGTAGAACACACGGCGTACGCGCGTTCCGCAATATCTGCGGATGGCGTGTGTACACATGCCCGGAGTCTGAAGTGCCCTCCGTGCCCTCCGTGCCCTTCTCTCCAATGATAGTTTGATCTTTCAATTGAGCGATGCCGCGCTCTGGCGTGCGTTTGTGCGCGTAGACCTCATTATCGTTTGTTAACGGATTCTTTGGTTAATTAAGGTTTCTTTTTATTTCTGTGATGTTTCATTAGATATTCATAAAATTTTTTCAATCGACGTACTTGTAAATACGAAATTAATAGTTATGGTAGTTTAATATATTTAACATTTATTAACCTGTTGTTTTTCAGTTTATATAAATATACTGTTCAATAATCAATTCTTTCATTTCCAAATTATTTTCTGAAAATCGGACTTTGTCTACAAACAATTCATAGTAAGAAAAAGTAGTTTATTCAAAGAACACTATTTTATATGCCATATACAATGGAAATAAAAGGAGTTAAACTAAAATGTCCTTTAAAACAAATAAATGTTTCAGATTTTTTTTCTAAACCAACTGATAAAAACAGATATTATGAAAAATGTATTTAATTTGAATAAATAAATTAATTTAATTTGCATAGATAAGTAATTATGAATTCACAGTAGAGCGATGTAGTAATCATTTCGTAAAAGGGATGTAATCAGCATAATTTCGTCGGATTCGAACATTCCAAAAGTGCTACTATAGTTAATTACAGCTGTGTTCACTAGTCCATCGATCCATTTGGAAATGTCCACTTGTCGCGGGGCTTAGCCTCTAATCAACTATTGGTTTGCTGATTTCCGGACCACATACACACCCTAACTAACTATCGCACTGTCTAAAACCGCAACCACACATTGAGCTAGTTTTATTCTCAAATTGTTAATTTCCCGACAATCAGTAAATATTTCGTATTATATTAATGATCAATTATATTTTGAATCGAGTATTTAAATCATTAGTTTTCTTATTAAATTGATTAATGTTGCATTGGTTATACAATCCATGTCAAGAATTAGTTTTTCGCTTAAAATCGACAATAATTCATCTTACGAAGTACTTTCTCAATATTTGACTTAGTAAATGGATGGAAAATATACTTAAATGAACAATAAAAGTTATGTAAAAATTAAATTGACACAATAATTAAAACACGTAATTGTTTTTTATTTTGGCAATATATTCACAATTTTTTATTCATTATTTGCAATTAGAATAGAAACAATAAAACAGTTTCAAAATTTATTCAGTTTAACTTAATTATTATCGAATACTTTCTTTCAGCGATAAACTAACTTTGGACACAGATGATTTCGTCGTAGAAAATTGAAGTGGATACATATTTCGTTCATGATTCTCGTCTTCGAAGTCACTACCCAATCAAGTTTTCCTCTATTATACAACCTCATATTTAATTTTTTCTTTATAAAAAAGCATATACACAAATATCAAACGAGCATTGAGAGGATAATCAGCAATGTATCCCATGATATTCACCATCTCCCGCGAATATTCTCATTTAGGATCCACCCCGCTGACATCCCTCTCTATCCCTCTCTCTCTCTCTCTCACTCTCTCTTTCTCTCTCTCTCTATCTCTCTTTCACTCTCTCTCTCTCTCTTTCTCTCTCTCTCTCTTTCTCTCTCTCTCTCTCTTTCTCTCTCTCTCTCTTTCTCTCTCTCTCTCTCTCTTTCTCTCTCTCTCTCTCTCTTTCTCTCTCTCTCTCTCTCTTTCTCTCTCTCTCTCTCTCTTTCTCTCTCTCTCTCTCTCTTTCTCTCTCTCTCTCTTTCTCTCTTTCTCTCTTTCTCTCTTTCTCTCTCTCTCTCGTCTCAACTCTGTAGTATACGCAATCCTGCACCCGACCCCTTACCAACGAAAAAGAAAAGAAAAAACATTCCGCCAGCCCCGCCAAGCAGACAACGAGCGGCGGTTCCCCGCAACGACATTGTCTTTAACCCAGGAGAAGTATAGTTAATTCCCTTGCCCCTCGCCGCGCAGTGGTTCAACGATCTCGTAAAAGCAGCAGCACAGTCACCGAGGCCTAACTCTCTCTCTCTCTCTTACTCACTCAGTCACTCACTCTCTGTCTCCCTCGCGCGTGTAAACACGGGCCGGCACGGCTGTATAGGTCGCGATACACGGGATTTTCGATACATTCGCCCCGTGGATTTGGCTTTTCCCTTCTTGCCTTTTTTCGGCTCGTATCGGTGCGCGTCGAACTTTATGAGCGAGCGCCGTGTAAATCCGGGTCTGAGAAGGGTATGCCCTATACCGCGAATCCATAAAACTAAAAGGTACATGTAGGGGGCGAGCGGCGAGTTATGGACACCTGCGACTGACGTTCCTTATTTCTCGTCTAAGGGTTTCCTTGCTGTACGCGTTTTCGCGTGCTGTGTTGGTTTTTATATTTGGGTTTCGTATTTTCATTTTGTTCACTAACTAGTTTCGACAGTTGTTTTTCTTTTTTTTATGTATATTTTGTTAACTAAGAACTTGTTTTATTTTAGAATTATTTGTAATACCGAAAGGAGGATGCCCACGGATGCGTAGTAAAAAGACGCAAGGGAACGCGCAAAAGTAACGTTATTCAGAGCTTGTAAAATATGAAAATTAAAAGAAAGTTAATCCGGGATGTGAAGGGAAACTTTAGGGTAAATTCGATAAAATCAATTAAATAAATTAAGATTTTATCAGATATTTAACAGTACAAGCTTACAAATTCACTGTTTTGTAAAGGTATTAGTAAGTTATTAAATTTTTTTAAATATAAATATTCAAATATTGAAAATTTAAATATCTATCAGTCATTTTCACACCGTTATTATACAGCCAATCATATTCAATTTATTTCTTTCGGTCGTCACTTTTTTTTATAAATGAATGGAGTTTTGAAGGACTTTGACTTTTTTGGTCCCTTTTTACGCCTGAAGTATTATAAGATTCGAAAAGTTTTCCGTATGAAGTGCTCGCGTGCTTAAGTGGCGCGGGCGTGGAGGGAAAAAAGGGGTCGTCGGTTGCTGCGAAGTTTCAATCTGCCGTGGAATTTTGAGGTTTACTTAGCTTCCACTTGACTCTTTTTCAGCTTCTCGGCATGGTGTAAGATTACACCCCCATCTCCATTGTTATGTTGGAAATATGCAGGGGCGCGTGATGTGAATTTTAATTTTTGTAATTCAATTATCGTCTGAATTTCTTCTTATCAAGGGGAGCTGTAGTGTCTCGAAGTCAAGTGTATGTAATTTATTTTAACAAAGTTAACAAGTTGTTTCAAGTAGGTTGGTTACGTATTTTTAGCTAACAGCATATTCTGATATATTGTAGAATACGTTCTTTGTAAGGTTTTAGAATTTTCATAATATATCTTGAAAATCGAGAAATATAGTACGGTATAAAATTGTTGTAATATTATTCATAAAACCTTTACTGAGTTTAGTACCTTTACCCTATAAAATCATAAAATGTATCAAGTTAAATGAAAGCATCTTTGAAAGTAAGAAATAGGTCTATAAATAATTCCAAAAGACATTTCCACGTGTAATGAATGATGTCGAAAATTTAAAAAATAATATATACAGTATATAATTAAATAAGTAGATGCTACTGTGCATATTAAAATATTTGATTCCTTAATATCTTATGGACCACAATGGAATTTTAGCCTAACTAATGATAACGTCCAAGATTTTGAATAATCGAATAATTGTGACCATCAGAAAACGGCCGACGTGACTTCAACTAGAGTTAATTGTATTTGGCGGTTGAAAATCTAGGTCTTTTTTCAGTTCGGTTTCCAGCTGAATTATCAGCTATTTCCTAAAGAATCCAGCTGAACATCGAGGTGGAAAATAGATCTAGATTGTCCGCTTGAAAACCTAGCCAACTTCAGTTAATCTATGTAAAAATCTAGCTGTATATCCAAGGGAAGATCCAGCTGTAAATCCACGTTGACTTTTCATTCGGACGTCTACTCGCAACAACTGAATGATTAATTTCCGTTAATCCCTAGAATTTCACACACTACCAGTGATACATCTCAATAATTCACACTTCTGAAGCAATAAATATCCAATTACTCGACATCACGTGAGACCTACTTTCGCGGCTTTTCTTCCTGGTCCGGCCGCGATCGCGCCTGTCCATCGTGCCCATGCCTCTGTACTCCTCGATGTCCCAGCTCAGGACCGAAATCTTCTTCCGGCTCCTCCTCCTCCTCCGGCGCTGTTCTGGATCTCGCGCTCCTCGAGCTGGCGCACCAGCAGCAGCAGCTCGGCTCACGGTTTATTTCTGCTTCCGCGCGCAATGTATACTCTTATCGCCCGCTTTCAAAAATATCACTCGCCCGCACGTAGTACGTCCTAGCTATATAGATGTGGATGCGAGAGCTCGCTGCTGGCTGTCTGCGTTATATGGAGCTGCTATAGTCGTGTTCGTTTACGCGCACTTTGACACGAGGTATTTCAGATTGACTGGAGGGGTGGGAGAGAAGCCGAGTTGTTTGATTGAGTACCTGCGTGGTCTTTAATTTTAGTTTCGGGTTGTTATAGGCCGGGATTTGATAGAGTTGCGTCTGGGACGAGAATACTTCCGCCGATGATTGGCGGAGGTTTAAAATTAAGATTTCAAGTGTTATTGGCCGTAAAACGTGAAATGTCGAATTGTGTTTCTCAGTTTGGGATTGGTCTATATGGGATTAGAAATTAGGTTTAGTACTCTTTCAGTTTTGAAGAATTATATTTTCACTCGATAGACCGCTCAGTTATGATTTACTTTGAGTGAAGTTTTATTCCAATTCTTATGAGCAAAAGTATTATTCTTCATAATTTAGAGGATAAGTTTTTATTTAAATTGCATGTTTTAAAACACAATATATCTGTTGAATCAAAATACTATGATGCACAATTTATTCTGGTAGAAATAGTTTTATAAAAATACAATTGTGAAATGCTAGAAACCTTTCGTATAATAATTAAATAAAAGAAACGTGAGAAACATTCATTACTAGACATTCTTTTATATGATAATTGGTTACATAGCTGCAGTGTCGAAATTCAAGTGTTAAAAGATAAATGATTTCAAAATATATAAGTGGTTACTTTAAACAAATACTCTTGGGCAAAAAATATTAATATTGTTTTAATTAATAATATCTGTCCAGAAAAACTGTTTCACTTCTATCCGGGTATAAAAAGCATATATACGAGTATTTATATATTTTCAATGTAAAATTTAAGTAACTATAAAACTACAAAGAAACGCATATATTTTTAAAGTTGTTTTACGAAGAAAAAGATTAAGATGTATTCCAAAGTATTTTGATACGCAATCGCGACTTATTTTGAATAAACTTGTTACGACGATAATGCAATTTTCATGTTCTGAAATAAATCAAAAAAGATCTCCAGAGCTTTAAATACCCTTGATGATTGAAAGCTTTTTTCATATAAGCCTCGATTCGAAAAAAGTATTATCACTTTCTACATAATTATTAAACTGACCAATAATATTAGTCTATTATAAACACAATTTACACTTTATCTAAAAATGTTTAATTCCAAATTTAAATATAGTACTTAAACCAAAGCTCAACCCATCGATTTTCACTTCCGACATTCAACATCAAAAAAGCCCAAAAACAAACATTTCAAGCGCCGACTTTTTAAAAGGCACCAGAGCCTCCCCGCCAAAATGCAACAAGACCACGACTGCACTCAATCACTCAAGCGTCACAAAACCGGCGCGCGGTCTGCACTTCTTTCACTTTCAACGCTTTCCCCCTGCGCCTGCCACCCAAGACTACACTGGCTATATACGCCTCGATACAGAAAACGCGTGTTTGCATTGGCACGGACGCGCGCGAGGCGCGACTCGACCGCCGCAGTCGCACCCGCCGCAAATTCTGAGATTTCATTTCGACCGATCGCGGCGTTAAGAGGCGGTATACGGGGAAAGATAGAAGAGAGGAAGAGACACGCACACACGCTTGTGTGTGTATAGCTGTAGCAGCGTGACGCCCACGTATACAGCGACGCGGCGAGCGAGCCTTCACACACTTTTCGACCCGGGGACAGATAAATTTTCCGGCTTGCACCTGCGTGAGAGAGAGAGAGACGCGTGACGTCTGACGTAGTTCGGGATTTTTGATGATTGCAATTTATTTCCTCTTTGTTTGTTTAGGAGTATTTTTACTATTTGCAAAATTTTTTAATCTTTTATGCTAAAATTGATCAAGTAACATGTTCACTCGTCTGAAAGAAATTTTAAGTAACCATCAGAAAGTGTAGTTCCTTTTTTTATTTTAAGTACAAAATTTACTCGATATTTAATGATTTTTATTATTATTTTGTTTTTAACGTAACATGACGCCGCGATCTCTTTTTTGAATAGAAGATTTTCACAATTTTTCTTTTGATATCATTGAAATGATCAGTCTGTACCATATCTTTTTGGTTTGTGGTTAAAGAAAATAATAAAATAGTCACTCTTATATTTGGTTGATTGTTAGAAATGCTCTAGTTTTAACACTCTTTTAATGAATATTAATTACTTAAATGTAATTTGATCTTCGTAAACTTCTTCATAACTTTGAGTTTCTTCATTATCTTGCCAAGTCATTACGCACATTGAGCACCGGATATTCGATCATTAGTATGGTAATAGAATATTTAACTACATTACAATCTGTAAGGTTAACAATTATACCTCTTGCATTCATTTTATTATTAATTAATATTTAATATAATTGGTAAAAATTGAATACTATCCTTTTCTATTCTTTTATAATTTGAAAACAAATTAGTAATTGATCGAATAATAAAATAACTGTATTGTTTTAGCATCATTAAAATTAAGAATTAAGACATTATTTAAGAGTTAAGTTACAATTGACTTCTTTATATATTTCAATAAAGATATCGTACTTCATTTGTCAATTTTTATAGTAAATTCATTAAAGACTCAAAAATAGATTTTAAGTTACGGTCAATTATGTATCTTGAAGACAAGATATTACAATGCCAAAATTAGTATCTTGGTGATGCCGTAATACACAGTATATCACACAACTATAATAGAAATTATCTATTTAAAGAAAAAATATTACAATAAAAGCGTATTTATCGATTATATTTTAAACATGAGGCGCAATAAATGAAAATTGTCATGCTGTCTAACCAAATATAAAAGCTTTTAACATATTTATTTAACTAGATTAGAAAAACGTGAATCTTATTTACATTTATATGTAATAAGAAGTCAATAGTAAACTATCAAAAGCAACCATTAAACAAATTTAAAATTTTTAAAACTTATTTTTTTTGTGAATAAATTTTCTATTAAATATTTATTATAAAATTGAGCAGGGACATTTAGACACATATGTTTTAGACTCAATTTTATTTATATAAATATAAACATAAAATGTACTTTATAAATTGGTACTAATATAAAGAACTTGCAAAAACTGACACTTTTCCCCGTCGCAGTGAAAGAGTTAAATTTTTGGTCTAACCCAGAGAGTAATAGTTATCTTTAATTTATCACAGTTTAACTTATGATATTCAATAGTAAAACATTTTTAACATTATTTCGAATTATTGTTACTGTGCATTTATTAAACTCATAACATAGTTAATAATGAAAATTCTTTTAAAAAACCGCTTAAATAAGTGTCCTGAAGCAAATCACTCCAGAAACTTTTTTTAAAATTCCTCCACCGCGCACCATAACTACGTCAAAATCACTCGCGCCACTTGCACTTCCTCTCCCTCTCTCCTCTCTCTGCACTTGTCGCGACACTCGCGGCGATTATCAATTGCCAGCGCCAGCGGTCGACGCGCGATTTCACGGCCGCTTAAACTCTCGAGAGAGGGCTGCAGCAGCAGCAGCAGCAGCAAAAGCAGGTTCCCCTCCCGGCCCTCCTCGCGCAACCGCACCGACAAATGGCGCCTTTGAGGGTGGCGGCTACGCGGCTTTGCCTTTCTTGGAGGGCCACCGCAGCCTCCTATCAATCGCGCGCGCGCAAGGGTATGTACGTGTACGTCTATGTATGTACTTCGACAGCAGCTGCAGCTCGGCGTAAAAGCTTAGAGCGGGGTTGCGCGATGTTGGCCGGCAAACTACTGCTAGCCGACGGCGGATACAACACCAACTGCCAAAGGCTTTTCCACCTCTCTCCGGCGCTCGCTGCCCGCTTCGGCTCTCTCTCTTGCTCGTCATGTGGATTGCGAAGCCGCTGCTGCTGCTGCGCTGCTTGGCTTACTCGTGTTTTTCGTCAGAGCGCGGAGAGGAGGCCATACACTGATACGCTGCCGATGCTGCGTGCTTCAATGACGGGCCGTGTGATTTATGCGCGACGCGAGAAGTGTTTTAAGAAAAATTTTGGACTTTGCTTGTTTTTATTCTGGGTAATTAATAAGAGCGCAAGGAAGTTGATTTTGGTTGCTCGGTTTTATGTAGAGCGTGAAACGAGGAAGAGAATAAGGTTTTATTGTTGTTATTGGATTTACGATCTATTCGGACTAGGTTTGTAATAGATAAATAAAAATTAATCAGTGTTTTATACACTGTTATTTGATGGTTCGGCTATCCATCTGTAGCCCTCCGATGGAGGGCTCCGATGGAGGGCTCCGATGGAGGGCTACTGATAAATATAGAAATAGTGCTCGGGTGGAGGGCTACCGATGGATATCGAGGGAGGGCTACCGATGGATATCGAGGGAGGGCTCCGATGGAGGGCTACTACTGGATATGAAGGAATGGCGCCCATGGAGGGTTAACGCTTGATAGCCGAAATATTGACTGACTGGTTGAAAGTGGATTAATTTTTATTTGCTAATTACGAACCTAGTAAAAAAGTTTAACAATACTACCTGATAATTTATTATACTCTTTTAAATTTAAGGAATGGAAACACATTGTTAACCATAGCTGCAATTACAACGCTACCGTGCTCCTCAATTATTGACTAATATCGTATGAGAATGCAAAAATTTCTTAGTCTTGTCTAATCGAGCTTTTCGATAATATATAAGCGTTATTATAATCAAAATAATTGTTGTAACGAAAAATAAAAGTTACTCCCGCTTATTAAAATTACGTTATGGCTTCACATTCTACATAACTTGGAAGAACAAAAAAGTGTGGTATGTTTTTCATTAATTTATGTTTCAATAATCATAATAATAATAGAATAAACCTTCTCAAATGGTTAATTTTTCATTGAAAAACTTATAATTTAAATATTAGAAATCTGATTTAGTATCTTGCGACCTCTTAATCACAGGAAACTTTAAAAAATTCATTAACTTTATTACACAATCAAATTAAAAATAGGATAGGATATTATGAAAAATATAGAATACTTTTCATACTTCACTTAAGGAAGTTCTGATAGACATCGAATGATTATGATGATTATAATAACGACGTACAACTAAAATATTTGCAATATATTGATGGTTTTTTGTACAAACAACATAGAAGGGTAGGATGAAACCAATTTTGTACTCAATTAAAACTTCAACAGCATGTAAATAATCATAAAGTCTAAATATTGGCAAATTTCCAGTAAAGTTCACTTTTATGAAGTAAAGATAATTGAAAGCGCTAATTACTTATAAAATTAGTATTTTAAGATGTGTTTGACGGACGAAGCACATGAGTCAGGTCCATTTTCATCCATCAGTTATGAATGCTGATATTGCAATTTTTTAAATTATTATATTATATAAAGGAGAATAATTAAAATATGTCTCTTTACTATACGTATCATATCCAAGTCGCTCTTGATATAAAAAATAATGTATTTAAATCTTCCAATTTAAACCTGTTATCAAACCTTTCCGATTACACTAATCCACATTTACATACCGTGCGACGGTGACAGCAGCAGCAGCAATCCTGCTCTCTCCAAATTCATAATCTTCGCAGCCCTATCGATACGCGCATTCACCAGCTCTCGCAGCCTTCACCTACTCCATCATTCACCAATCCTCATTCATCAGCACAAAAACAGCAAAAAGTAAACCCTCTGCACGCCCGATAATGCTGTACACTGCGCGCTCCAACTCAGCTATTTCACTCTCTCGCATGAAAAAAGACTTTCCCGCTCTATTTCCATCTCCGCTTTCGAGACACAAGACACACGCGCGTTGCGCCAGCCGAGACCGAGACGCTACTATTTAAATCTTTTTCTTTCCCGTGTCTCAGGCGCGGCGTCGCTGCCGCCGCTTTGCCGCGGCCGCGAAAATCGCCCGGCAAGGTCGAGGGGAGCGAGCCCCCCTCGAGAAAGCGGGAGAGGAAGCCTTGCGGCAGCTCGCGGCTCGCCTATTCCGAGTTTGTTTGTGTACGTGTGCGTGTGTGTGTGTGTGGTGGAGAACGAGGATGTGATGGAAGAGAGAGAGAGAGAGAGAAGTAATAGTGTAACGAGTTGAGAGAAACACAGAGAGGGGGAGGGTTAAAGGCTCTGCGGTGGTCGAACGATTAAGTGGAAAAGGGCTCGGGATGATCAGACGTATATATGTGAGGTTGGAGAGTCGAGTATTACCTGAACGACGAGAGCGTTTAGAGATGCTTTTACGAGTCGTTGGGAGAGCGAAGACCGAGGCAAACGTAGTGTTATTTTCGCGGTTTTACGCTGTGGTTTTATTGGTGTAAAGTTTAGGATAGCAAGATGAAAAGAGTATGCGTTTTCTTTGAATAATAACGTTTTGAGGTTTGACAGTTAAGAATTTTTAGATTCTCGTAAATTAGTGAATATTAATGGAGGACGAAGGTGTCATCAAATTATGGAATGAAAATAGATAATGTCATTGAAGCTTTTAACGATCACTTCATATTTCTTTCGAAACGTATGATTTATGAGTAGTTATTTTCTTCCTCGTCGTTTATTTAATAAACGCGATAGTTGAACAATATTTAGAAAACTATTTGAAGATGTATGTATTTAAAGAAGAGTGAGGTAAAACAGTGGTTTGCGAGTTATAAAGCTTCTGTGTACGCGCTATCATGATGGAAGGTCAGGAATTAATTTAATTAAGCGATCGATGCGGATTATAGTTAGACAATACTTCAAATTGATTTTTATTTATAGTGAGTGACGTGGCCACTTAAGCTGTATTTATCCCACAGTTAAATACCATGGTCAAATATTTATCATCTACAATTACTGATCAAACATTGAAGTTTATAAACAAATATCTAGTAGAAATGACAATTTTTCATTCATATTTTTATACCATGTAGACAACATGTATTTTTTTTCATAGTTATACAAAGTTTTCATAAATAAAGATAATATTTTTTGAAGTAGTTACCATTTTGGCGGGATGTTTTTTGAAGTAATTACCAAACAATTTAATAGTGTAGCTAATATTTTAGCTATAGAACGTCGAAAATATTAGCTTCTAAATCACAAACTTCATCTGGAGTTGACAACTTCGCTAATGTATCATAACTATCACAGTTATTCTTCATTTCTGGCCAAATGATTTACCACAAAGTTATGTACATATATTGTGTAAACATATGTCTACTATTTTGCGAGTACAGATATTAAATATGTTTTAAGTTTAGAACAATATAATAAAATATAATAAACAATATAATAAAACATTATCCAGTTAATATTATTATCTTAAATTATCCGATTACATTGTAATATAGTGAAACCTGTCTATAATAGGCACCTAAGGTTCCGGTAAAAAATGGCCATCTTAGACAGGTATTCTTGCGACTTTTAAGATTTCATCAGTATCAATATAATCAGTAACCTTTTACGTTAATATGAATTAATTTGTAAATTTAAAGGAAGAAACATTAATTATATTATGTTTATTAGGATGTACGTTAGATAGGTAGTCAATTTATAAAGGAATACTTGATCCGCATGGCCAACATCACAGGTTATTATTTTATACCTTCTTTTTCCAGTGTTTTCATCTACAAGTGAACCTTAAATCAAACACAAATAGTGTATCAAAAGTACAACATCATGGTCAAAACGTGTACGCCCGACGTGCAACAACAACCTCGATCAATCCTCCCGTCGCGTAACTCGATCGAATGCTCATAAAACAACTGTTAACTCCATCGTGGCAATCGTCGGGCCATTGTTCATCGATAACGCTCGGTGGTGTCCAGGAAAAGTCTCGGGCAGGCAGCAAGAGTCGGCAACACGCGGTACGCGAGTTCGACTGCTGCTGCCGGGGGTGGCGGGAGGGGGGGGGGGGCAGCAACACCGTAAATCTCGGCGGCCAGTGATACGGCGTTATATCACGTCTGACGCAGGCGCGTCGAGGAAAGTTCGGCCGGCGAGGAGGAGCTATAGAAACCGATTGCACCGGTGCGACGGCGTGGTAAGAGGAGAAGCCCAGGAAATAAAGTGGAGGAGGACTCGACACACTGCGAGAAGACGGCGAGTCGCCGAAGATTCATGCCCTCCCGCGAGTGCAGGGTGCAGCTTGGTTCTGTGTTTGATGCTGCTGCTGCTGCTGACTTTTGGTAGTCTTGGATTTGGTTGGGCGATTGGGTATTGGGGTTGGTGGAGAAAGTTTGGTTATTGTTTTCTTAATGGAAGATACTTTTGAAACTGTGATGTAGATTGGATTTGGCAGTTTTGATGATAGGATTTTTGTATGTTGGTGATAAGCTTCGAGTGCTGACAAATAGAATGAGGAAGAAGATACAAGAAGATTTTTAGCTAAAAATTTTAGTAAGCAAGGATCGTGGTAGGTGTTTTGAGAATTATATTCTTGTTAACAAAATTTATTTGGATACAAAAATAACTTC
Organism: Gastracanthus pulcherrimus; assembly: GCA_949152435.1. NCBI lineage: Eukaryota > Metazoa > Arthropoda > Insecta > Hymenoptera > Pteromalidae > Gastracanthus > Gastracanthus pulcherrimus. The sequence continues at coordinate 42,198,322 of OX424575.1, forward strand.
ATCTAATAAAAATCACAGACTAATACTATTCAAATTGACATCTAAATCTTTAGTCTCAATAAATTATACCTTCTAAAATTCTATTCATTAGACATGGATAAAATATTGTAACTGTAAGTCCTGCAAGATTGGTATCGGTATTTGTTATAATCTAACCTAATCAACAATTGTAACTGTCACAGCCACAATGACAGTAAACCCAAATTGTGACTCCCACAGCAGTAATAATTATACTAAGGTCAACTACAAATTTCTATCTGCGTATGATACGAGATACGTTTGATAATAATAGGACCAGTCGATTTTAACTATTTTTAACAATTGTGTTTATTATTTGAATATTTAATTAGCTAAATACTTTTTTTAACTTGAATTATAAAGCATTATCTAATTACTTTATTCCTTTTTGTTACAGGTGAGTTAGATTAATCATTACTACTACGCACTCAACCACGTAAGTTTAAAGATAATAATGTATAAAGATAATAGTATTAAAATTATTTAAAGATAGTAGTATATAGTATGAACCATTATTTTAGATCCTATGGCTTGGTTGTTCACTTTATACTTAATACTGCACTATTCATTAGGTACCTCGAATATGACTTAAAAAAAATAAGCAGTTACGAAAAAAGATGAAACGCGTTCCACGTCTTCAGATTTGTTTGTTTTTGGAACATTTTGAACTTCTAAATTTTCATATGAAATGTGGAATCGTCTGATATACGCCTTTTATCTTTTAAGTTATTTCCACAACTGTTATTATTTTTATGGCTAAGATAAAGTGTGTAAAAACATATTTTAAAATACAATTTTGCAAAAGAACAAGATCTGTTCAGTCCTCAATTTCGAAACGCTGGAAATTATAGCCAAATTAAAATAGTAAGTGATACAGTTTACAGTTTACATTTCATGGTTATAGGAAGTCATTTAATGATACTATAAAGTCTGTTTTACGATTCAACTAAATCTAATAGAGCTATACCAATATCTATCTCAATTGTTTTGTTTATATACGTAATTTACTTATTTGCAGTAAATATTACCAGTTTAAATATTTATTATTCGCAACAAGATTATTTAGTTGTTTGTTTTTTTGATTAATAGAAATTCTTAATTAAAGTTTAAACGATACAGGTGACCATATACTGGTTTATCATTAACTAGAATTCGACAATAAATTTAAGAAAAGAATCTTTTTTACTCTGTCTTTCTTTTTCCAACTTACTTGAATACCTCTTATAATTTCTTCTGACAATTGTGAACAAACGCCATTCATTAAATTCTCACATTCATCTCCACCCCAAAATGCTCTCGAGCCATCAAAAAGAGCACAAATGACTCCAGTCATTCCAAGCGCGCGCTAATGACACTTGTCACCTGTTTAATTCGTGCATTTGCACACCGATCCACACAATGCCGTGCGCAAATGCGCGAACTCACGCGAAACCGCGACTGCTGTCATTAAACAAATTTTTTTCAAGAGAGAGGGACTGCAGCGCAGCAAGGCGCGAGAGGAAGAAATGCGCGCTAATTGCCAGGAGATTTCTCCCCCCCCCCCCTTGCTGCTGCTGTCACACGAGTTTCCTGCTATACCATCGACCCTCCTGCAGAGGCAGTCGAAACGACGAGGCGAATCGGACATGTGCAGTCATTCATGTAAAGTTGGCTCCATTTCCTCCTCTTTCCTCTCGGTTTTATCTCGCTTTGAGGCTCTATGCGTGTTTTGGCTCTTTTGCTCGCTCAGGGTTCGTGTTTTTTTTTTTTTTTTTTCATTTTTTTTATGTGTCTTTTGAGCGTTTCATGGGGAGTGAGTATGAAAAGGAATGCCGAGAGATTGACGGTGATAACGCTCGAGGTGATGAATTGTTTAGAGGTTGGAGGCAAGAATATAAACATATCTGTTCGGCTGTTTTGGGTTCTTGCTTTTGGCACCGTATCCTTTCTTTTTTTAATTTTTCTTTTATTGTAATAGTAGACTAATAATCAAATGAAATTATTTTCTTTAAAAATTTAATATATCTTATACGTATTATTATGTTAACAGGTCTGAGAAAAAGAATAATTTTAATAGTTACTATAAGTAATCTAGTAAAATGAAATTTATTTGATGTTACCAGATTTTTTAGTAAAATTTGCTATTTTATTGTAATTTAAAATAAAATATTTTAGCAAAAGAAATTATTTACTATAGCAACTTTATCATTTTAAAGCGGAATATTTATTTTTAAATATATCATACAATCATACTACATTTAACTTTTGATATATAGTTAAGAAATTTAAATATTGTAAATTATACCTTTTTGTATGAACGTCACCCAAATTTGTTTAGCTAGAGTTGCTGAAAAAAATTTTTAGGTCGATTTAGAAACTCTGATACTATTTTAGTAACACACTTTTTATTTTTCTTAATAAGATTTCACAAAGTAAATATTTATTGTATAATTTCTAGTTTAATACAAAGAGAATTACGTTTTAAATAAATTGTAACTTATTGTACAATTTGCTTTATATCAGATCGAACAACTGTCTGACTATTACAATTTTATCATCGAACGATAAGTCCGAAGGATTTTACTTTTCCCGTCTCACTCTATTTCGTTTCTTATCTTTCTCTAATCCTTCAAATAATCAAGTAACTTCCAAGGTCTAATCTGTAACTTATCCCTTACTCAGAACATCCGACCCTCTTCTCGCAGGGTGTTTTATAGCCGAAGCTTCTGGGCGAGTTGTCAGTTCCTTCGCTTTACTAGCCATTTCGTTATATACTGCTGCCTCTCGGAAAATGCCAACTCGGTTTAATCAGGATAGTAAAATAACATTTTATTCTCGTACCTACTTATTGCGAATCTGAGATAAGGATTAGATGAACTGTAATTATTGACGTCATTTCGCTACTAATTTCCTTCGGCCGTGTTGCTTTCGTAAGTAAGAACCGTTTTAACATTTGTGTGTCTAAATTCTATCAGTTTCTTCTTTGAAAAACTTTTTTTTATTTTTCATAATAATAAAGAATAATACTTTCAACAAATGCGATTTTCCTATATTTTATCTCGAATGCACCAATAAATAGTTGCCTCTCTTATTATGATGTTCAATAAGCAACAAATAAAACTTCAGCAAGCAATATAATCGATCGTATTAAAAGTTAAAAAATTTAATGGTTACTGTTAATCGCTAATTATGCATAATAATTCGATCTGTTGGTGGCAAGAAATTTTTCAGCGCGACTTTCTTCGCCTAAACTTTCCTGACTCGGTGCATCTGAAAATATTAAAAGTATTTTTCTACTCGGGTTCCTCTTTACGAGCTACGAGAAGAATGAGGAAGTTGCTTTTGAAACTCGCTGAAACGATCGAGTCGCGTCAGTCCCAAGAGACACGCGAATAATTCATTCGGAATGAAAAATTGATTCTTGTGCAATTTTAACAATTACGAAAACCCGGTGAATTACTCGCTGATCAATGAGAAGAGAACTTCGAATTTAAAGCTGATTACTAACTTTTGAGCAAGAGAATACGATAGTAGAGAATCTTAAAATTCCTTTTAGGCTTTTACTGATAAGACCTTAAATTTTTTTTGGAATCTAATTGTTAATTTATGTAATCCTTCCGTAGATCACTTATCATAAAAGATTCAATGCCCCTAAATACTCTATTATATGAATCATGGTATTAGGTATTATGTGGTTCACAGTTTTTAATGTTTTAAATTTTTTCATTTTAGTACTTCACACACATTTTTTAAAACCAAGAAAATACTTATAGTACACCGGAACTAATATGAAATATACCGAATGTGATCTTCTATTAATAAATGAATTCAACGCTATTACCAGCGGCTTTACCGTTTCTATTTGTTTCTATCGATGGTGATCAGAATATTATATTTTATTATATTGCATTACATTATAATATATTATATTATATTGTATTATATTATATTATAATATATTATATTATATTATATTATATTATAGGATACTTACCAGAGTCACCGTAGTCTCACAGGTTTTCGGAGTTAAGATAATACCTGCTGTATTAAACATTTACGTTATTTAAAAAAAAAATAAGACTTATTATACTTGGAATCATAACGCTACAAGTTTTTTAGCTAGCAAAATTATGACAAAATGGTTGCCCAAAAGAGCTTTAATTTAGGCTTTGTTTCGTATAAAAATATGAGGCGTTGGGGTGCAAAACCTACCAAGTCCATTTTCCATAAGGATGATAGTAGACTGAAAATGACATATTAATTCGTTCCAAAGTTGTGAACAATCAAAAATAATGATGAAAAATGTCTGAGAGATTGAGGATTTTCAGCTCTTTAGATTGTTTACAACTTTGGAACAAATTAATATTTTATATGAAACAAATCTTAAATTAAAGCTATTTTTGGCAACCATTTCATCTTATATCATTTTTCTAACTAAAAAAACTTGCAGAGTTGTGATTCGATGTTACGTACCATTTTTTACTAAAATAACGGAAATTTTTAATGCAACTGGTGAGATCTTGATCTCATAGTCCTATCACCAAAATTCGTTTCCCGCAAGTTGTGAACTCTCCTTGTTAATTTGAGTTATGATTTATTTTCAAATATCGAGTATCGATTCGAGGGTGTTTTAACGAAAAAGGAATTTGAACTTGTATAAATTATATAGTATTGAGGTAATAAAGTATTTTCGAATTATAAACAAATAAAATGCAAATGGCTTTATGTAAATCATTTTGATATCAAGACTAACTCTTGCAGATTAAATTTTAAACATTACTTTAACAAACGCTCAACCAATAAGAAACCGAATGAATTAGCGTCAATCAGAAGTCCATGACTTTTTTATAAATGAATTATTCAATTGCATACAAAATATTCGATTACCAAGTATAACGAAAAGCAACTCTTTAAAAACTTTCTCAAACTATTAACACTGTATTTTCCCCCAACAATTAAATTTCAATAAGCATCGTTTGGAAATGCAAACCTTATGCAGTAACCCTATATATACCCACGAGAGCCCTATAGACGAATCATATAAATCATTCGCGAGTGATTATAACTTTCGCTGGAGAGTCTTCCGAAACCGTAATTAATGAAATTCGGCGAAGAAACTGCGCTGGCTTCGCCGCGGAAAAGATGGCACGCAAACGAAGATAAATGATATCCTCGCGTCTGTGACGAATTCTCTTTATAATCACCCATTATACGGGCGAAGACTTCCGCGCCCCCCAGTATTCCGATAATGCCGGCAAGTTGGCAGAGCAAAGATCTCGCGTTACGAGAGAGGGGAAGAGACGAGAACGTCTTAAGTTGTGGCTGCACGGGAGAGGCATTCATTAGCTGTGAAATAATTTACAAACACGGCGCGTGTACCCCAATTCTTTGTGGTTTGATGGGGGTAAAAATTTGGGTGAGAACCGTGGAGCATTATATTACTGGAACGCGTGTGGTAAGGGAATGGTCTTAGCTACGTGGATTTATATATTAGCGGCGTTAGTATTGAAATTAATAAACACGCTATATTTGAAAATTTGGTATTTCCATTTATGTATAATTTTATTTTTCTATATATTCATGTCCTTTTACTTTTATTTGTCAATCAAATAATCTTTATAGTTTTTAACAGAAACATGTTGAATTCGTGTTATAATAAGCCCGGATGACACTTTTAATATATTATAAAAGAAGGTAATTTAAAATATTAAGAAACAAACGCATTAAACAGAAAATTGTGTTTTAAATTTCAGTTTGCTCTCCGTAAATCTCTCGTTAGTGGTAAATATATATTTTATCACTTCGTAACTGCAGAGAAATAAGTTTTCTGTCAAAATTATTATTCTACGAGTAACTAAAATATTGAAGCATTCCAAACGTAAATTAAATCCTGCGTCTGGAAACATCCTAAATTGTACTGGATGAAAGATTCATTACCCGCTAAATAATTTACAAACAGAACGTTTTCCCCCTTGGTTTCAGAAATAAAACAGGTACGATGTGCACTTAGTCAGAATCTTGGCTATTTTTCTCCCTAAATAGACGTTTCCCTCTTTTCGGCTTGTTTGTAAAAAGCAAAACGTGCATTGAAACTGTTATTGCAGATGCTTTGCATTCAACTCTTTGAATTCATTGCTGATATTTGTTTATATTACATACATTCAGATAGTAAATTTATTCTCCAAACTTCCTATATTGCTTAATAAAATACACATCTACAAACTATTATATTTACTTTTTAAAATTCTTAATAAAATGTACTTCAGGGATGCATAATAAATATCACAAATTCCGGTAGACCAATTTATGAATATCAAGATATATTATTCAGTATCACAAAATTTAATTTCAATATATTTATCTGGACTTCTTATTATTGCAAAATAAAAACACATTAAGTTTTATTCTAAATTTTCAACGTTTTCTACCCACTTCGTATAATTATTTGTTGCTTATGTATTCTGGGAAGTCATTGTGCAGTGGCTATAATTGGGTTGGTAAGTAGGAAACATAAGCGAACACACCTACACGCGCTAACACTGCAATACGTTTATGACGCGATCCGTCTTGGTGCTAGTATTTGCGTGTGACTCGCGCCATCTACATAAAGCTTTCAGTTAGCGACTTAATGGATATTGTAGTATAATATTTAGTCCAACAGTCAGAACTATAATACTCAAACAAATGGATATTAATGCAATATGCAAATGGAAATACGTTTTGACATACATATATATTTTGTTTTTCGTAATAAATATCTTGCTATTGAATAATAGTTTTCTATACATATATATTACTACTGTTTACAGATATAAATAAAGTATGTCAAAATTATCTCAAAAAATCTCATCTTCATCTTAAAATTTCCTATTATATAATGGCTACACTTAATAATATGCTACATTATTTTTCATATGTAATAAGCATAAAATATTAAGTACTTAAACACATTCTAAGCTATTGTGAGAAAATGCACTCTATTATACTTGAATAAAACTGTTTTTGAATAATGTTTATAATAAAAAGATCTACAAGCAATTGTTCCATAACATAAATATTACTATATAAGAATCAGTGTTAAATTTGTGTTTATACAGTCATTATTTATTAATAAGAACAAATAATTTTAGTTTCTCAAAACGAAAAAGTGAAATAAAATTTTTCCAACCAAATCGCGAATAGACTGCCCTAATTCTCACAACGAAGGTACACCACAACACACTTCCAAAGCTCCATCTACGTACAGTCTAGGTAAGAGTCGAGGTAAGGCTGCATCATGTCGAGCACCCAGCATTCCAACCGCAAACATCTCGCGCTGCTGCAGATCCAGCAGATCCAAACTTTCCGTAAACTTTCGACTTTAGCACACTAAATCAATCTCTGCGCCCCTTCGTAACCACCACAAATCACAGTTTTCAATGGAAAAACGAAGCACGACGGTAGCTACGACGACGGCAGCGGCGAGTTCTCGACTGGACAAGAGACTCGTGGACGACGACGACGACGACGACGACGACGCAGCAGCGACACGACGCGACGCGATGCGTGCTGGTCAGCCATCGAAAATAGGTCCAGGCTAACGCGTGGCACGCGCGCAGGCAGAAAGAAAGAGAAAGAGAGAGAGAGAGAGAGTAGTCCAGAGCGCGCGTGCTATTTGTGGGACCAGCGAGTAGAGCGAACGTACACGTATGTAGCGTTCTGACTGTGTATATGTATGTATGTATGTATATAGGAGTGGGTCAGCGAAGTTTGACTTGAATTTTCCGAGATTTCTTGCGAGGAGAAGGGAATTGCGGGGATGTAAATGAGGGCATGTGAAATGGACGAAAAGTTGTGTACAAGTATACAATAACACTGCTATCTAATGTTTTCAAAATGTAGCTGCAGTATCTGCAGTGGAATGCACTGCAGTAGTGCAAATGTACGTTTGAGAAGCTTATAAGATAATGGGTACATCATTGGGAATTTGCAAAAAATGTATTCTTCGGCGGTGTCTATGATATATATATATATATATATATATATATATAAAAGGCAAAATTTGAAAATCTTATAGCTTATTTGAATTTCTTTAATGATGACACATCTTAGTTACTTGAAACGCTGCTGATACTGAAATAAGGCGTTACGAACGTTCATATGTAAACACAGTACCTTCTTTAGTTTTGATGCACGGCATAAGTATAAAAAGCATGCAACAACCGAATTTACACGGAGAGAATTAGAAATTACTGAGTTATCTCTCGCGCATTACTAGTTAGGTTGGACATGAAAACTGTCAAATTTTCGCAACACGCATTACTCATTAATGTCCGCGCATGAACCAGTAATGCTCTGCACTTTACTCAGTGATGCACGGAAATCACTGGTTAATGCACGGAAATTAATGAATAATGCATGTTGCGAAAATTGACAGTTTTCATGTTCAACCTAACCAGTAATGCGCGAAATATCACTCGGTGATTTTTAATTCTCTCCGTGTACGATACTTAACATTTTTAGGATTGAAGAGAATGTATATATGATTCATATGAAATACATAAGATATATCCATACGAACTACGACAACAGTTCAACTAAATTTCTATAATAGCATATTCAACAAATACTTTAATCAAATCTTTTTTAATAAATGAAAACAATTATTAGACAATCAAACTTTATAAGACTAGAGCATGCTTGCAAGATATGAAAGTCTATCTTTATCTATGTTAAAAGATTACTATCAACCGGGGTAATGTGGGATCACTGGGGTTGCTGCCCGGTCACATCCGAAATCTGTCAGCTAAACTCTGTTATTGAATATTGTTTCCACAAAGAGGAAGCTTAGTTATATTAAAAAAAGAAGTTTTGCTAAAAACATGTTAGAAAGATGTTTTGAGACTTCAAGAAATCAAAGTACACTATTTTTAGAAAGTATTTGTATGGATGTGTGTGCGTGCATGCGTGCATGCGTGCATGTTTGTGTGTGCGTGCATGCGTGCATGTTTGTGTGTGTGTGTGCGTGTGCTTGTATGTATTTTTTTTATATATCGATGTTTTATCGTTTTTATAGCGGTTCTTCAATTATCGGATTTTAGTTTTTCGGGGTTTTCGGTGCATTAGAAATAATATCATCGATCCAGCAAAAAATAATTTGAAAGAACATAACATTACCTAACTTTTCCGACCTGAAAGTTTGAATATGATTCCCTTCTATTGTTATACATGAAATCGTAATTTTTAGTTTAAACGGTTATATTTCGGAAAGATATTGCAATTTAAAATTAATTTATAAGAACAGAGAATTTCATATTGGAACAATTAATTTAATTTGAGGAAGCTAAGACAAAAATGTATAGAATGCTAAAATAGCTGAAAACAAAAAATATTTTTGATATAAATATACAATTACTAAATTTTATTGTGTCCCTAAAATTGTGTCCGTGTGTAACTCTTTTGAATTTTCTATTTATTTACTCGCAAATTCATTTTTTTTACTTGTATAAGACACATTATTCTTTAAGAATATATATTATTTGTTTATAATTTCTGGTACATGCAACATAAAGTTTCTATCTATCAATCTAAAAAGATTAATCTTCATAACTGAATTCAGAAATTCGACATTTAAAACTCCTGTATATTAATTTTATAAAATTTGATTTCATAGCTTTAAAAGTAAATCAGATGTTCCTTATATGCATCACTGAAACTCCATGATGGTGTTAAGGTAGTTCATCGGTGACAATAAGGTTAAAAAGTTAATTTATATTTCAAATCATCATTAAACGGCAATACTTATAATTTAATGTCTTCAGTTCATAAATTAAAATGTTTAAATATTAAAAGCAAAGGAAGTTTTTGAAATAAGGCAGAAAACAAAAGTGCAGTATAAACTTTTCTACAGACTGTACCATAATATAGATATACTATTAACATAGGTTACAATGTGTACTTAGCCATATCTTTGAAAGGGGACCGCTAACTATAGTTTTTCTTGTTTTACGTAATATAGGTAGTAATTCTTCACAACGTATTAGTTTTCAGGGAAATATTTAATTCATTTCTGCGGCTATAAATTAAAATGGCTTTAACACACGCTTAACCTATACCTTATGTGTTAAGACTCGTAACTTTGACATTGCATATTTCTACTTTGGTACCGGCGCGGTTCTTACAGTTTTACAGGTGCATAAATAATACTATTAATAATATTCTGTCAAAGTTTAAAGCAAATGTATCATAAATCCATTAGCCGGCGAACGTCCTTAAGATAACAATATCCTGAATTTTTATTTTATTTATCTAGTATTTTTACAGTTTGAGTAAAATCTAACATTAAAAAATATATAAAATAGTTAATAAAATAAGTAATAAGGGGGGCGCAGGAAAGGTGGCCACCTTACGGATCTTTCGATTCCCAGTAGATATATATCGGGTTTTGGATTTTCGGAAACCATTCCGACATGTTATTTGAACCTTTAACTCTGATACTTTATGATTTTTTGCAAAAAATTGGCCACTTTCAGAGCTTCAAAACATAAATACTAGCCTAGCAGATACTTCCTTTATGTGTTATTTAACCACATGGTGCCGTAGCGTACGTCTTGGTGTCGATATTTTGGGATTAGTAGGCTTAGGAATGTTGAAGAGGCAACCGCCGTTTATATCGGTGTCAATTGTCTTTTGCCTTGCAATGCATTTGTATGGCCACTTTACCTACCGATAATCGTCAACGAAAGTTGCAATTAGCGCATCGAAAATAAACTCTACGGCAAAAACTGACACATGCATCTTAAAGTACGTAAAAAAATCTATAATTTTATGTATTGTATGATTTTTTTTCGCTCATGTCACGCTGATAAAAGTGGTTTCTTTACATGTATGCACTGCTAAGAAATCAGTTTTGATGCTCTCGCGCTAGCAGAGGGGTCACCACGCCTCTCAACATCTATTGTTCAATACATATACTGTAGGAGTTAACGAGCCCCAGAATATCACATACAGCATGTTCTCGTGTAGGTGGACACATTACCTACATGGCCACATTACCTGCACCAACCTTAAATAATTTCTTAATGAAATTAAAAGAGGGACTGATCGGAAATTTATGCCTGTCTAATCATAAGGTCTGTGGTAGTATTTTCTCGCTGCTAGCACTATTTTTCTTGTATTTGCACCTAATGCTAGCACAAAAAATGTGTTATTCGGGTGCATTTGAAGAAATCTTTTTTTTTAAAACTGGAAGAGTGATTTTTCACTCGAGACGAGTGATTTCTCCCTTTTTGGCAAAGTGATAGGTGAGCCAGTTGGCTTTGAGTGATTCACCACTTTTCAAAAGAGTGATATTTACACTCTTCGATAAGAGTGATTTATCACTTGTGTTGGAGTGAAAAAAAATATCTTTATAAAGCTTAAGTTGTGTTCCGAATTGTACTTTTGTATTACTATCTCTTTCTAAATACTTTAAAAACATTAAATAAGTTTAATAACAATTAAAAAAATTCGACTATGGTAGAAATTGATCTAGATTGCTGAGGTTACTGTGCCAGCTCTAGACCAATCAGACCTTGGAGTAAAAAAAAAGAGTTTTCTAAATAAGTTTAGACAATTAAGGATATTACTTTAAACTGAGTGAATTAATATAGTTCATGAACTTTTTAATACTTAAAAAAAGCAGATGAATGAATTAACGGGATACTGCAGATTCCTAAGCTCAAAACCTACCACAACAACTTTCACTCTTTGAAGAGGGATTTCAGCAGCAGCTACTATAAACGAGTGATTAGCACCACTCGTTTTGTTCGAGTGAAAAGTATCAGTCCATTCGAGTGAAGTATACGGAAAAGTCAGTGGAAGCTGAGCGACTTAGCTCGTGACTCTTTAAAAGAGTGAAAAAAATGAGTCTTCCAGATTTAGAGAGGTAAGCCAAAGAAAAACATGAATCCTCACCTTGCTCGACCTCGGCATTGATGTGTATGGTCCTGAGTCTGAGCTCCTCGTTCTCGTAGATCATGCCCCGCGAGGACTTCCTGTCGAGCTTGCGATTCGGCTTGATGCTGATGTCGCGGCGCCGGGCGCGCAGCATGCCCGCCCCGCCGCCGGCCATGCCCACGCCCGCGCCCGCTATCATCTCGACGAGCTCGTAGCAGGCCTCGAGGCCGGAGAGCTTGGCCAACTGCTGGCGCTCGCTCGCGTCCGCTGGCTCGCCGTTTGACTTTCCGATGGCCCCCTGCAGGCGCAGCTGCTCCTTGAGCTCGCGCCGCTTCGCTCGCATGCACACTGACCGCCGCTTCGACGAGACTGCTGTGCTCGATGACGGCAGCTGGCCGCCGAGGCTGCTGGTGTGGCTGCGCGCGGAGTCTCGCGAGGAGAGAGCCTTCTTTGAACTTCCGAGCCTGAGTGGGACACGAGACTTTTCGTTGAATCTGGAGTGCGAGAGTGCGGCCTTTTTTTTCTCGATCGCGTGCGTGGCTTGCTTTGGCTGGATTAGAGGCTTCGAGGAGGTGTATTTAGGAGAGAAGTATCTCGTACGATTGACTGAATTTCAACTGGGTTTGGGATGAAAATTTAAGGGATCACGTACACCTTTAATCTGAAATAATAATTGGTATTTTTAGTGCTCGGTAGAAAAATTTTTAATGATAATTTATAATAATGTAAAAACTTATCCTTTTTCTACGCATATACGGTACCATTTCAACAGAGAAAAAAGTCCAAATATCCATTACAGGCTCAGAAATCGAGCGTCTAACTTTTCATGAAAAATTCGCTGACATAGCCTAGGTGTCGTAAAGTATAGCATCTTCCTGCCAGCGGATGTCAGTTTAACGAGTTGTTTTCACTTTGTTCTGACATTGACTATCGTCACTACCAAAATCTTAAGAAGATTCAGATTCTAAGACACTTACTAATGCTATATACAATTTTACTACGTATTAATAATAAAAATTCAATTATGTTCTGAGTTTAAATGAGCGATTATAGTAGTTTTACGGTTGTAATCTTCATGATTTTGGTAGTGACGATAGCCAGTGTTAAAAATAAGTCAAGAAAACTTGAAAAATTGACATTCACTTACAGGAAGATACTATACTTCACGACAAGTGGGCTATATCAGGTCTTTTCTCTGGTGAAATGGTACCTTATATGTGTAGAAATAGGGTGCATTTTTTGCAAAATATAAATTTTCATTTAAATTTTCTTTATCAAGCACTAAAAATACCAATTATTATTTCAGATTTGAGGTGTATGTGACTCCTTAATACAACTGTTATTTTTTTAAGTAAAGTAGGAAAATAATAATTTAGCAACATTGACAGTACTTGCAGTTAATCTTACAGTTAATATTCTTCTCTGATTGTCTGTGATTGTTACACGTACTGTGCTATTCAGATAACCAATTTAATATTAGTTATCCAATAGTCAGAAATTCAAGTATATATTTACTGTATGCCATTTGTTGAATTTTCCATTTAGAACGAAAATGCATTTCTTAATAATTACGATGTCTACTAGTTTTAACTAAGCTTTCGGGCTTTATAACTCTAACCTTTCAATCGAGAGCAGCGGCCGCGTAAACAAACCCCGAACTACTGCGGGAAATATTAAAAACTAATAACTTATTTAGTAAAACTCCTAATCATTTTACTTCGGTTGCAATGACTAAATCAGTTAGAATTACTGAAGAATTATTTAACAAGCATGAATAACTATTTCTATCCGGATTATTGATTTATCTTTTTGAAAAATAAATACAGTCGATTTCTGATAATTCGATGTTAATTGTCGAATAATTTAAACTATCAAATTTTGAATTAGTGATGCAGAATCATAAGAAATAATTCAAAATATTAAAAACTTTTCAACAAAAACTTTATTACAGGATAATTTTAACTTTTAGATGCATGTTAATATCGAATTAACGAGAGTAAAATTCATGAAATTCGTAAAATTTTAAATCTACGAGAGATGTTTTACGTTGTGTAACATAATAGGAATGAATAAAACCTATGCTATAGAAAACTTTGAATTGTTCAGTTTTGTTAAACTTTATTTAAGATAGGGAACGCCCTGAGGCCGAGAAAGAGCTTCGATAGAATTATCGAGAGTTAAATGCGATAAGCGAGTGGAATAAATGGTTGTAATTAAATATATAGACCGAATCATGCAAAAGCCAAGGTATCGTTGAACTTTCTTGTGTACTAATATACCGCTATACGAAGTTTCAGTCAAATACTTCAATATATTGATGAATTCCATTCCAACAAAGTTGCAGAATAACATTGCTATAGAAGCGTTGAACTTCTGCTTGTAACTTTACATCCTTTGTATAATTGTGCACATTTTTATAGGAAGTATTCCAATGAGATCTTGTTTTACATAATTCATAGTTAATTCATTATTATAATATAATTAATTATTTATCAATATACCTATAAGTGAGACTAGAGTCCTTAAAAATTAATTTTTTTATTGACTTTTATTTGAACTTCATACAATCTGAATATTTCATGGTTTCATCTTTAATAATACTTTGTTATAGGTTTTAACAAGAATGTCTAACTTTAAACATGTACTTTCTTAGTTTCAGACATGGACAAAGAATAAATGAAAATGACTAAGTATCTAAAAATATTTTCGGGACATTATCCAAACTTGAAATGAGATTAATCATTATTTTGTTCTCTTCAACTCTGGGGTAAACCTTCATTAATCACAGATGCGTCCGAAACGTCAGAATGAGTTTCTCTTGTCATTTTACAAACTTATTCATTGCATTGAAAAATCAATTTTTTATGTTACGATTATTTATAGAAATTTTATTTAAGTCTTAGGTTGATGTACAATATTGGAAAAAAATCATTATAAATGTCAACGGAAATGGTACACTATTAATGAAACTATATAAGTTTAAACTATACTATATTGTTATACATTTTGAAATATAATACTTTCTAAATTTGTCGGAAATTTGTTAGTCGTATGTCTCGGTACCGCTGTATTATAACTGGCAAATTAATTTCTATTGTAAAATTATAGATTTATTTGCAGAATAATTTAGATCCGGCTTAATATTACTGCCGCTTGCATAGTTTGCCCTCGTTGAAATACCGTACGCCATGATACCCCTACTAAAAAATGAAACGGTTTTTCTTAGCACTCTTATTCGATCAGTTGTTAAATATTTTTGCTGAATATAATTATTTTTAATGAATGCGACCAAACGTAGCGTAAAATAAAAGAAATATAAGATTCACTACTATACTTTTTATACATAAAATTGTTGGTTACCTATTTACAAAGTATAATTACATTGCTTAAACTCATGTGTTAGATAATCAATAAACAATGTACTGTTTTAATAAACAATGTATTAAAAGTAAAATATGTATTTTATTGCTAAAAAATTTTTTTTTTGACAAATAAAATTTTAAACAAAAACACTCAGGAATTGCTCCTAAACACAATAGTGTAATATCATCCCTAGCACGTAACACAAGACAATACCCGAATACTTCACGAAGCCATCAAGAAACTACCAACTCATCATTGACAGTTATCATCCCTCCTATTAGAAACATCTCAAGCAAAATGAAAAGCAAAGAAAAACCCCAGACCCAGTACAAATCGATCCAGTCAATCAATCACCCTCGCATCCACCTCAAACTTAAAGTAAAGCCTCCCACGCTCTCAGAGCCCTCGCGGTGTCACCCGGCATCTCTTTGACAAACGACGTTACGAGCCCGCGCAAAATAAGAGAAAAACGAGCTTGCTCTCTTACCTCGTGTGTATCCCTTGCGCGAGTTTCGATCCACTTGCCCGCGACGCGTCTCCTCGCGTATGTTATATCCGCGTAGACACTCGGGGCGCGCGTTTGGTTATTAGCGCCGGGACGATCCTCGCGAGCGGCCAATTAGCGCGGTTAGTCCGGATCCTCGAGAATTGATGGCGCGCCGCTGCTTCTGCCGCCGGATGCCGCTGCAGCTGTACGGAAACAGAGAGCGAGATGCTGTAGGTGGATGTGTGTGCGCTGGGGTTGATATGGGGACATTCGGTGGGATTTAGGGGGTTGAGAGTGGGGGAAGGGAGGGAAGCTTTTATATTGGGTTTGATGGAGCACGAGGAAGATTTTCATAGGGTGAGTTTATTGTTGGCTGATCACTGACTTATATTTCGATATTTTAACATCTATATTTCATTTTATGTGTATAATAGACAAAGAGAAGCGTTTTGTTTGCTAACGTTACAATGAATTCGTCAATCTTTATGTTCCATGTCTCATTTGGTATAGATATCTGTAATACCTACAACTATTATTTCAAACTAGATTCTACTATTAGGTACATGAAAAATAATATGTTTTCAGATACTATCGTTTCGTTTGAATATGATTTTTATAAGTTTACACAGGAATTTTCGGGTACCATTTTTTGTTGTGTCTAAAGTTAATTTAAATTTTCTAATCACTAATCCGCGTACTTGAAGCACATTAATGGGGTACGTCTCAATTTCTTTTATTTCTGTCATCAATGTAAATTCATCTACAGCTGCATAGTTATTAATTTAGCATACGGCGCAATAGTAATTTTGACATTTAGCTACCAAATTACTACAAATTTGTATGACCGCTAATCTGTAGTCATTTAAAGGTGAAATGTTAAATTTACGATTGCGGCGTGTCGTAAATTAATAACACCGGTAGTTGCGTTTATTCATAACTGAAATTCGAAATGGCAGTTTCGTGGTTTCGATGATAGATGTAGTGCAATATATGTGTGCAATATTTTTGGCATAATTAAACATCGTAAAATTGTTTGACTTCAGATTTAAGATAAGTGATCGATATTGAGAAAGATGGATGGTTTGCTCATATTATTTAATGATTAAAACATGTTTTTCTCTGTATATAATATCATAAACTTGGCAGCAATGGTATTATATAATAAGCTGGTGTATTTACACAATCCAAACTTTCACGTGATTTATTTAAATTAAAAAATTTTAAAAATATAATTATAATTAACATGATTTTTTAATATAATTCGTAAGTAATTAATAATTAAATATAGGTATTCATAACTATACAGTGATCCTAAAAAGAATATCGTTAATGCACTTGATGTATAGCGATATAAGGAGTAAAACACAAGTTAAAATTGAAATTCTTCTTGAACATTGACAAAAAGACTTTTTCTCACTTTCCAAAGGAATTAAACCATTCGCTTAATAAATAATTCTCTTAATTACAAACAAAGAAGCATACTTTTAACTTTATAAAAATACTCCAAAAACTCCGTTATATTAATTAAATCCCATATTTGTATAAAAATTTCACGTTTCACTTCTACAAATTTTAACTTCACGATTCGAAACCACGCGTCATCACCCAGCACTTAACACGACCACTACAATATCGAACTTCCACATCTGCCCAAATTCGTCTCCATTCCAAACACAATACAAATCCACGCACACCTTACAATCAAATAACACAGGTGACTCCTGCGCACTTACCGCTCTAACGCTCTCCAACGAAAATCCTTCAGCCGTCAACTTCGTCGCTCCATCATAATCCTACGTCGCGCCTGATATCGTCGGCCGCGCTGCTGCAGCCACGTCTTTATGTCGTAATGCATGGCCCCAGGCGCGAGCGGCCGCGAGAATTGCTCCGCATTCGCGCGTTTCGATCCTCTAGCGCATATAATTTGACAATTATTCAGTGGGTCTGTTTAGGACGGCACGCGAAGTACTTCAGTTTACTGAGCTCCTTGCATCCTAGCTTTGATTTGACTTCTGCCTGGATTGCGAGTGGTTTCAGGTTTGCTTGCTGGACTTTCTTGACCCGTTGTTGCTACACTGAAAAAGAAAGTTGTGTTACTATGATTGTAAGGAAAAATAAAGCGCCGAGATAAATTAATTTGCAACTACATTTCGCAATAGCATAACCCAAGGGATTTATACATCACATTTTCACAGGTTTATGAGAAAATTGATGGAGAATATTCCATTATTTTAAGGAAAATGATGAAATTGAGCCTGCTAATGTCAACATAATTCGCGATCCTAAGCTCCGTTAGATGGCGTTGATTCGCCAATTCGGAGAGGTGAAAAATGCATTGTTTGGTAAATTAAAATACCCAATAAATATTGCTTTTGAAATTGTCAATAATATTTACTGCCATTATTTAACGAATATTTTAAAGTAAATAATTAGTCCAAGAACTCATTCTTCATGAATAATAGTTATGAAACATGCTAGCTCTAAGGTCGGGATTGCTTGTCACCTAACATTAGTATTTAGAAATAAACTATATAATTATTTACAATTAAAAATATTTATCTAAGAACTAATTAGATTCCAAAATTAATCATATAATTTTTTATAATTTAATTAAAAACTGACAGAATACATGTTCTCGTATAGTACGTATATATTTACACTTAAGTTGGTTTATGCGTCAATATGTACATAAAATTTATATAATAATTTTTTGTCATATTATAATATGAAAGCAATATGATATAAAAGAATTACTACATTGCTAAAATATAGATATCGTCAACTAGAAAAGATTTTAGGTTGACCGATATAGAAATTGCAAAAAATCGAAAAACCTGTAAAGTTACAGCCAATTGTTTAAATAAGTTTGTATTCGTGTTTTTATAAGTTAGTACGTGTACAAGTATAAACTATTGGCTGTAACTTTGCAGGTTTACCCGGTTTTTCAATTTTTATATCGGTAAGTCAACCTAAAATCGTTTAGGGATAAAATGAGGCCTTTAAAATTAAAATCGGATACAAAATAAAAAAGTCTTCAGTGTTTTGTCGAATCTTTTTCTAGGTAACGATATATAGACTTTTACAATATGTAAATTTGGTTGAAAACTTTTTCTTGTCGCTTGAAGTGTTCGTCTTTTATATGATATCGTTTTGTTATCTTAAAGAGAAAGCTTTGTAATGATGAAAATTTTCGGATCATAAATTTTAATAAATTCAATAATTTTAATAAAGTTCCTGAGGTTCCTAAGTCAGAAAAATATGTGTATGTGAGTATGTATGTATGAAACCAAATATTCACCTTATCAAATTAAAAATGATTTTTTTAGCAGTTTGTATTGAAGAGATATAAAAGATATACATAAATTCTTAAACCGCGTACGATTTCCTTTCAACTGTCTTTTAAAACTATTCTTAAGCTATTTTTGACAAAAAACTATAATTTAAAGAAATTTTAAAAAGTAGCTTTTTTATGAAATCAAAAATAATTCTTTTTGGTAGTTTGTATGAAAGATATATAAAAGATGGACATAATTTCTTAAAACGCACGTAATTGTCTATCATTTTGTCTTTTAAAATTATTTGTAAGCTGTTTTCAAGGAAAAAAAGTGAATTTGCAGAATGTTGCCATTTTCTCTAAAATAGCTATTTTAGCAAAACGAAATTAATTCTTTAGCACTGTTTAATAAACTATGTAAAATAGACTTAAATATTCACAAAATATGCGTTAGTTTTATTCGAACTATGTCTTTTAAGGCTATTCTAAAGCCTGAAATTGTAAATTAATTTTAGCTTTAATGTATTTAATGCGAATTTCCATTAAAAAAATTCTACAAATGTTCATATTTCAGGTACATACCAACGCATGAACTACCTAAGATTATCACCGCGCGTAGATAAATACTTATTTATCATGTTTTGTTGTATAAGAAACACTTTTATTGATATAAAAAGTATAATTTATACTATTTTGCAAGATAATACTTCATATAAGAATAATGATACTAAATATGTACTACTTATGTAACAAAACGCAGTAAATAGGTATTACTCTAAATATTTACTGTGGCATGTAGTAAATAAAACTAACTTATCACTAAAAAGATTTACACCAGTTTGCAAAATAATCGTTGTATTCTTTATGTTATTGTATGCAATACTAACAATAAAATGACATAGTTTCATAATCCATCTCGGCTTAAAATAATATGCAGTATAAAAGAATTGAGTAATTTTCCGATTTTCTAAATAATCTGAATATGATTATGCACATAAATGACGGTTACAATTATATTTTATACGTAGCATTTTATATATTACATTGTTCATAAAAGCTAGCAATAATTCTGATTCAATTTGATTTACTAGAACAGTTAGCAGTAATTGTACTTATTTTACATACTGTAAAAGTAAGTACTAACAAATTTCATTCATCAAACTACATTAAATACAAAATTACAATATCTCTGTTATGTTTGTAAAATTTCTTCCCCAACAATAATGTAATCAGTCTGAAATCGAATTCATCTGAAGAAATTTTACTTTCAAACCAACTTTATTATTCAAGTAACTCCGCACAAACCGAAGCCAAAGAAAAAACTACAATTCCGCAACAGCCCGTCGAACTTCTTCATCATTCTCGCAAACATGTTTATCATAACGATCTCCTCAGTCTCCTCCTCGACAAACAAAAACCCATCGAATTCCCATTTCCCTGCCGCAAGAACAAATCCATTACGCTTCGCTCGCCACTGTGATTACTCAAAGTTCCACCGAGCCTCGCTAACAACTCGCGTCGACTGACTTTATGACTGACAACGAGCCCGAAAACTTTTGTTATTTTCTATATCAGCTGCTTCTCTCTCTCTCTCTCTCTCTCTCTCTCTCTCTCTCTCTCTGTGTGGGTGTATACCTCGTATTTATCCGCTCAAGTTTTCTTGCCCCTCGAGAATTCGTGCGGGTGAATCTCGTTGCCTCTATCAGTTTCTCGTTGTTTTTTCGTGTCCGTCTGCAACGCTTTTTGACTGTTGTTATTCGAGATTCACTCGCTGGCAGGCATTTTTGTTCACTCTTCTAGTTGCTTTTGTATACAGATTTTTGCGATTGAGAGTAGCGAATTCGAATTTCACACTTTGGTCGAAACTTAACGTTAACAATTTGTGTGTATGGTTGAAAGATTTATTCAAAGTCTGCTGGGTTTGATGTTGCACTATACATAAATAATTCTCTTTTAAAAATCTCGGAAATTACCCATTAGAATCACTTTACATTGATACGTATGGAGTTCTTTATACTTGATAATGAAAAGTATAGAAAACTCTAATCACTTTTTACGTGAATTATCGCTTTACAAATAATATCAATATGTACATGTATATGTACAAATTCAGTTTATGCATCTGAAACTGGCTCAGAAACGTCACCAAAATATTCACACATCACTATTGGAATACAAATTCATAATTGTGTCTTTGTACATTTCCTACATCGACAATCTCCTCAAAATATAACAAAAGTTAAAATGTACGCTCATCGCTCACAATAACAGTAACATTCCACACCACTCCGTAACCGTAAAAACCTCTCCTCCTCCACCAAAGCCTTTTTCTCAACTCCAGCACGGAAATCTATTTACCCTCTGAGTACGTCTTATATATTTTCCTCCCCGTCAGGTCGTGTACAGTTCCGTGCGCGCGCGACGCTTCGATCCTCCGGTATCTTCGGTGATTTATTAAGTTGCGCGCCATAGGCGCGCGGTAGCTCCCGAAGTTTTGCCTCGAATTTCCTCGCGCTGATGCGACGCCTTTTTTCCGGCGAGGGACGCCGATGGTTTTTCCTTTTCCTCGCGTCTGTGCAGACGAGGTCGAGACTGCTGCTGCTGCTGGTACTCTCTGAAAATAAAAAGGCGGAGCTTTAGTCGACGAGCGTTTGATGATTTTTTTTGGGGGGCGATGTGTGTATATGTGCGTGAAAGCGTCAGCTGCGGGAAGATAAATGCCGCTGTTTATTGATGTTTGCTTGTGGTGGAGAGTATAGAGCTGCATGTTCTTGCGTTGTTTATGCGGGAGTCCGACAGTGAACTGGAAATTACGGAGAAAGTGCAGAAAAGTTTATTGTACAATGATTTATTTTAGAGATTTGTAAATGTATTGTAGAAAGATTGGTGTTTAGAAATTGTTGGAAGACAAAAAGCATAAGTTGTGTGTTAATGTTATTTAATAATTTCACGCATGAATTGTATTTGTAATGATTATTTATGTAAAATATAACCCAAATCTTAAATAAACCATGAAACAATTTATTCTGACTTTCTTAAGATTTTGTGTACCATTATTTCTTACTAATGCAATAAATTTGATCTCGTTGGCTTTTGCCATGTTACTATGTTCTTTGTCAACTTAAATTTTATTAATTACACTATTGTACAATTTACGATTGAAATAAAAATTAATTTATAAATAAAAGAAAGTCTTATTTCCCAGAGTAAATTTATAATAAATCTTTGTTCTTTTAGTGAATTTTTCTCAGTTTATATCAAGTTTTAAAAATGAAACTATGCTACTGTCACCAAATTATGTTTCATTCTACAATCAAATTGTAAGTATTAATCAACGGAAACTTACAAAAACTTACTGAAATAACTGATTGTTTCCGAAGTTAAAATAGCAAAAAATTTCCCTAATTCAAAATTTATGTTAAAATATCAAAAGCCAAGTAAGCACTTAATATTCCTTTAAAAAAATGTCAACCCCTCCAGAACCCATTACAGGCAGCATTTACCTTCCATCTCGCCAAGCGCATCGCGCATAATTCCCGCTCTTATTTACACGTAAAAAAGCCAACAGACGGCCCGTCTCAAGATCCCAGCCGTGCGTCTCGAAGACGATGACGCCGACGACTCCGCGGTCTATTTGGCCAAGAATCGAGCAGTGCTCTTCCTCCTTCCCCGATATAACCGAAAAAATATTTATAACACGTGAAAAAGCGTAAACCTGCCTCTGCGCTGCCGCCGCTGCGTCCGTCTCCTCGGCTCTGGCTTGGCTCAAACGCTCTTTGTGGAAAGACTTGGCGAGCGAGACGCTGCTGGCTGCTGGGATGTGTATACGCGAAGACTCTCTTCTCTCTGTGTGCTGCAGGCGCAAGCGAGCGAAAGTTCGCTTTTGCTGGAGGCGAAGACGAAGAGGAACACGAGAGGAGAGATCCTTTGACGTACTGCAGACAGCGAATGCGATTCGCGATCGCGCCAAGTATTGCGCTGCCGGTGTATACACCTGCAAGAAATAATAGTGTCTTAGTGCGCTGCGTTCATTGAGGATGGAAATTTTTTTATTTTATCTTGATTTTAAATGAAGTGTAATATTTTCCTCCTCGATGTTATACGACTGCATGGGAAATTCTACTCGACATCTTAATCAAATTAATCTATTAGATAAATAATGAAATTTCTATTTTAGAAATGTAAAATTTGTAGAAATTGTGAGAAATGAGTTCAAAGAGGGAACAAAGATTCTTGTTAAGGTATAAACTTTAATTTAAGTATATTTTGATTTTATTATGTAAACTATTAAATATTTAGATCACTGTCCTAACTTCACGGAACAAACTATGTAAATTAAATTGATATTTAGAACGTAAACAAATAAATTAGTTTATCTGTTTAATTTCTATGGAACATATGCAATGGGGAATAAACAAAATTATACGCAAATGTAAAAGAAAATATTTTTAACTACATATTTATACATTTTGAAAAATCGCTGAAACCACCATAACTTCTATTCATCGCTCAGAAACTCAATACAATCCAAGTCCGAAGCTCACGTGATAACTCTCCTCTTTTACCTTCCTCGACATAGGTAAATTCAGTTTCGAAGGCAGAGACCCCCGCGAGCATATCGCCAACAAAACGTCGTCGTCGCTCTCTCTTGTTATGCCCGTATCTTGCATCAACGGATACTCGTAGAGAGCAGGACGCGCTCTGGGACTCTCGAGGCGCCGCGCGACTCTTGGACTGCGAAATCCTTATTAAAGCGCGCTTTGGGAAAAGAGCTTACGCTGCGGCGCACGCTCACTCTCTCTCTCTCTCTATCTCTCTGATTTGTCGAATTTGCTTGGAGAGCAGCTTGACACCACGTACTTGTGGTACGATGCGAAATGAAAGTGAGGTGAGAGGTATACTCAAAACTTGCGCGAAATTATTAATTAACATATTACTATATTGTTTGTAAATTCTATAAATGATAATTTTTACTAAAGTAGATAGTAAAATTTCATATTATTTAATTGCAGAATTTTATATATATTTAACAATAACTTCTACAAAAACAGTAAAAAGCACTAGAATGCAACTAAGTCTCACCATTCCTACATAAAATAGTCATTTTCATACAGTAAATAGTAATTTTTAATACATCTCATCACCTGCATGAAAAAGATAGAGTTTTGGATGTGATAGTGGGATCGACCTTTAATGAAATCTAACTTTTCAGAACTATTTTATCAGTAAAACTTGTGTTAACACAGCTTATTAAAATATCTATATAATATCAATATGAAAAGTTTCAAATTCGAGCAATTTTACACTGACTTCCACCAATTTCCTCTTGTTCTAACGAACATAATCGATCGTAACACGCCGGTATAGAATTCTTTCCCAGCGATAGAAAAAGAGAATCCACTATTACTCTTCATGAGCGATCAATTATCGGAATGCACGCGCTCAGCCGTGGTTCAGCTGCAGTCGAAACAGCCACCGTTCCACATCGAGAGGTAAAAAATAAAAAGAGCAGCAAACTCGAAGACTCAACAACGTCGAACTTTTTCAATAGACGCGCAAACGCAAACTTTCGCAACTCCTACGCTACCTGCCGTACATAATGCACAGCCTTGATCATAATCACGCCAACTACTGCACTTTTGCGTATACCTGCCGCACAATCAATCGGGCCAGGAAAACGGCGTTCGTTAGGACCCGCAGCCTATTTGCATGGATTTATTAAAAGTAAAGTCGACGCGGCCGTCTTTAAGATATGCAGACCCGGCAAAAGTGTTTGAGTTTCGCTCGCGTAAAGTGCCTCTTTCGCGCTCGGTTAATTGATTTTTTCGCGGGAGTTGTGGAAAGTTGGGGCCACTGCGCTTTCGAGGAGGAGGTAAACAATTAAGGGTGATAAGGCTGAAGCTTCGCGCCGGGAGGAGCGGAATTTCGCATGATTTAAGCGCGGATTTTAATTCATGCAGTCGCACGGTCGGACTTTTGTTTGTGCGAATGTTTAACGAGCGAATTTATGAATTTGCGCTGGCATGGCAATTCTGGCCGTTTAATCGCGGGGTGTAGATCATTTTTAATGGTATTTTATGCATGGAAAAGGTTGTTAAATGTTTAATTAAGCTTGAGAAGAATAAAAAATTGCAGTTTTTAAAGAACCAAATCTTTGTCTCACTGGAAAAGTTATATTATAATTATATTAATTTTGCTTCTTTTAATTTTCTGAATTGCAAAATATATACTACATTTAATAATTAATAATTGCATGTCCATGTAAAAACTGGCGTCAACTTAAAATATTCATAACATATTATAAATATGTCGTGTAACAATATATTCAAACAAAACAATCATATTCATGAAGAGCATTATTTATAATTTTTAGACACATCATTCAAATAAAAAAAATACCTCAATTTTATGCGGTGTAGGGATAGAGAATTTTTCAATAAAAATTATAGAAACACGGATAAGGGAACAAATTGCACCGCGTTATCCATCATTCGCAAAAAATTCTACCTGGTGTCTTCGACAAGCCCTAAATTACGAATGACAAAAGAGTTTTGCTTGACGTATCAGTCGATATTTAAATTTAGTCTCACCCTCTCTTCCTTTCTCTCACTAACTTTAGAGTTGCCGCGCGCGAATGTCGATATGGGGGATTAAAGGGGGGGGGGGGGGGGGCAGCACACAGCAGAGAGGAGAGAAATATTTCGTCCGCGGCGTCCCCCGACTCTCTCCTAGGCGTAGAATATTCGTTTTTCGTGTGCGCGACGCGGCCATAAATCTGAATTTAATTGAGAAGCAATTGCGCAATTTCCGAGAATCCCGTGATATCTGGAACGATTCCATAAAATAGAGACCTGGATATTCTCCGGCGGCGCTGCAGCTTTCCTTCCACGGAAATGTAAATTATTGTTTACCGAGCCGCGAGGGGGGATTAATCGCTTCCGTAACTTTTTAACGCCGAAAATAAACGGCGCGATCGTCTCGGCTTGCAACGACGCGCGCGCGAGTCTTTTATTGCGATCATTGCTACGGTTTAACCTTTCATTTCAGAAATTGATGCATTGATTTATTTTTTCGGAAATATTTATGTATGGGCGGTATTCGATGTATTTCTGAATAATACATTTGTAACTACAGTTTTTGCTTAACCTCTTTTTGTATTTGTACACTCTCCGCACGACTTGCGGAATATGTTTCAAAATATTTGAAATAACACAGCGTGATTGGTTATATTTGTTCTGGTTTTTTTTCGAGCACCCACATTGAAGTATATTCAAAAATTTGAAACGCGTTCCACAAGTGGAATTGTGAAGAGGGTGTAAACAGATGTGACAATATTTCATAAGTATATTGTATAATAACTCATTTAGAAGTGGTTAAAAAAATGTTTTATTTTTCTGCTAATTAAAAATATTTGATAATAGTAAAATGCTTTCTTCATAATAATAATTACTTTTATGTTGAAAAAAAAATCAATTTTAACACTGAAATATAGAGAGCGTGGGAGAAGAGATTCATATTCTTAGTACGTTTGCTCTAATAAATTGCATTGATAAAACTTTTATCTCTCAACTTTCAAACTCAAATCACATGGAATATTAACAAAATAAAAATTATTAGTTTGAGAAAGAATTTTTTTTCAGTACTTAATAAATTGCTTATAAAGCTTACATAACAACAAATATTTTGTTTAACATATACAATATAAATCAAGAAGAAATTTATTTTATGTAATACTGTTTATACGATTTCTTTTAAAAAATCAATAAATATTTGTATACAGAAAATCTAATTCTATTAAGCGCAGTGTATTTCAGTGTTATGATCATTTCTTTGTTTTTTCTCCCCAAAGAAAAACATAAATAGCTGTTTATTTTGTTCTGAATGCTTCGTGCTGCGTGAAATAAACACTTACTTGTGAAACGTGCTCCCACCTTCGTAAAAGCAGGCAATATATTTCGGAATCGTAAACTTTATTTCGAATTGGTTGTATGGGGTGGAACCCTCTCTGCGAAAATGAAGTGTGCTTTCACCTTAGTGAAGATATTGTGTGGGCTACGAAAAGAATCAACTGCTTACGAGGATTCGTATGATAGCGGCAATAGAAATTTTTATCTTTTACTGTAATTCTATTAGAAAACTCCATTTCTTTATACGTCTATACAAATGCTAAGAAAGTGCTTTTATTTACTGGTTTATTTTATTTTTTGCGATTCAAGAATTTTAATTGGATACATAGATAAATAAATTTGTCGTAATAAACAATTACGATAAATGTTGAGTCAATTTATTTCAAGGATTATTTACTTTTATACGCATTGTAAATATCATGTTTATTAACATGCAGTGAAACAGAAAAGTTTCAATTTCTCTTATTCTATTTTCAAGCTGCAAGACAAAACTTATTGGTTTCGTATTATTCCATTTGTAATTTTTATTTTTATTAATTTTTATTAATGTATTTTAATTTCTATTACATTCTTTTCAACCTTTTTGAGATTGTTTTACAGTAAGGTTTTCAAACAACACCTATTTATTGATCTTAAATTCCAACAATTTATTCAATTTAAAATCATTTAAGTAGAATTAGACATGCATTGGTAAGACCGAACCTTATAAGTTTTATTAATAGTCTTAAAAATATAAAACATAGTAAATAAACTTTTAATCGAATATAAGTTATTAAGTAGAAGATATTCTAAGTTCATTCATTCGAAATTAACCGAATATTTACATTATCAATAACTTAGTATATCTTTTAATTAATAAACTATATCACTTTATGTCATGCTTTACGTTCTTACGATCATAAAAACTCACGAGGCATAAAAGTACGTTTATTTTCAATCATCCTTACGTACGTATCTGTATTCTCACACATATATAATATTTGAACAATTTTTCGCAATAATCGACAGTTCTAGAATAATATAATTCTCACAGAGTGAAACTGTCATAAAAATACGAGCCAGTACGGGCTGAGACACTCTCCCACAACCCTAAGCTTTCATTCATGAAATTTTAATGATTCGTTGGCTCACGATCGATTTCGTCGCTGCGCCATCAACACGTGTGCGTCGCACTCAACGGTGGACGCTAACCAGAAGCTCGCGGAATATTCATCAGCGAATCGGAGTGGCTCGGTAGCAAGGATTTGATGCTGCGAAGTTAAATTGAAGCGATGGGTGAAGTTTACGGTGGCTTTGGAAAATAAATTTTCAGTTTGCGAGAGGAAGACGTGGATTGAAAATATTTTTGTTGGGACGCCGTTGTTTATAGGATTTCAGTGGTCAATACTGCCTTGCAAGTGAATAAAATGGGTATCTGAATTTATCAAAAAGATTTGAACCATATAAATAATTAAGCATAAAAATGAATGGAAACATTACTTTCCTTTTACAAAAATGTGTAATTCTAGTTCGTTTTCAGTGAAAAACGATAATTATTTTTTCAACAATTATCTTACGCAAATAAGTCCAAATAAAATGGATTTTATCAAATGTATCGGATTTACTTTAAATGTAGATACCCACTTTCTTTATTTACACGGCAGAATACGCATAGATATTAATGTTCAACTGTCATTATGAATCTTTTGCTATTTTATAGTACTTTAATATAACCAAGATATGCTTTATTATAGATATATTATAGGTATACTTTGGATTTATGTTTTGTTTTTTAAGAAAGCTGTTCGTACAAAAACCACTTAAGCTTTCAAGATAATTAAAACTAATGTGTTACATAAAATTAAAAATAGAATAGTTCTTTTCAGATTTTTTAAATTATGATTGGATATAGGTATGCTAAGTGCTCCAGTACTAATAGAAATATTTGTGGTAGTAGAAGTGCCAAAATATCACTATTCAATCGATGATTTCATGAAACACCTTTATTTTCGTCTGAATGTTTACACACTCCAAATTTATCGATTCTCCTGATCTAAATGAGTTCATCAATGAATAGTTAACCGTGCGATTAGTGATTAATTTCTATTTATACCAGTGAGGTTAAATATCTACTTATTTGTGTTAGAATCTAAGGAAACTTGAAAAATAAAAAAGAATATTATACTATTAACTATTACAGCTATTTAACTTGCAGTAAATATAGTTGCAACTCTAATACGTCGCTTATTAGATTTCAATTCAATACGAAGATTTCAGTTATTCTTAATATGCAACATTAAGTCTTAAGCTAATCATGGTAAAGAAAAATATTTTCAACCACAAGAAAGACAAAACCTTAAACACCATTTAAATCATTACTCAAGACCTCCAAACACTCGACGTCGCTCCCATCCACATGGCCCCCTCATCGATCCCTCACATCCACACTCTCAAACCCACCAGACAACACATCAACTTCGACCCACCCCAGAATTCACAAAATAATTCAGCGAGCGACCGCGACAACGACGAAACACGATCTATACACACGATAAGCAAACAGGGCCTGCTATATACCGCCGCTGTGCAGGTGTCACGTTCGAGAGATGCAGGACATAGACGGCGCGCGAGGAAACACGAGGAACGTGACCGTCTACCCTGTAGTCCAACTAATTTCGGAACAAACATTACGACGCCGCCGCCGGCGCTTAATGACTCGCTCGCGCTCGCGCGAAGAGGCGCAGGAGAAAGTTCGCGACTCGACGTCGACGGCCGGAGATAAATTTGTGGGAGGGGAGAAGGGCTGCGAAGGTTGGCTGAGATCTTTTTTTTTGCTAGGAGGTGCAGAGAAGTGGAGGTATGCACAGAGAGAATTTTCTAATAAAAATTATAACGAAATTCAGGGTAAAAATTACCGTAAATAACTGTAAAGCTGGGACACTCGGACACTCCTACTTTCTGCCACTTTTTCCTGATATTTTACTATAAAAATTATCTCGTTGACTACAAATTCTACCGCACAGACTATAAATTTTACCGCACTGAATGGTAAAATTTACCTGATTTGAGAAAAAGAAGACAGCTGATAAAGGAAACAACTGAGCGTGTACACATTTTAGGTTAACTCAAATATAAATGTGTATAAATGTACTTATTTAAGTATTAATGATACTGCTACAATAATTGGAAGAAAATCCAGATTTTTAAAAAATATTTCGTACAAATTTTACCAAAAATTTTGGCTTTCTCTAAGATTCGTACAGGGAACTTTTACTCTGCGGCAGGCAAATTTTACCCTTCAGTACGGTAAAATTTATCGTAAATATCAATAAAAACTGCTGGAAAGTTAGAGTGTCCCAGCTTTATAGTCATTCACGGTAATTTTTACTACGAATTTCGTCATAATTTTTATTAGAAAATTCTCTCCGTGTGCGCATCGCTCTTTTGTGGGTGTTTGGGATGGGAAAGTTGCGATGGTGATGAAGGGAGGTGATATAGGGAGCGTTATTTTTCGAGAAGGGTGAAGGGCTGCTGATTTTAGTCGTGAATGGTAAATATGGAGCGTTGAGTCTGTAAGAGATTTTATTTTGATGAGAAGCGATGGTGATAATGGTTTATTTCACATGTGTATGAAAAACTTTATTTTAAGTGCATATACTCTGTATACCTACCTCTGAACAAAAATGGAAACTAACCTTTCTGGGGGTTAATATTCACACGTTAAGTCGATAATGAATAAAGCATAGTGAGCTTCACTAAACATACTGAATGAATTATACCTTTCACTATATCTGTAACTACTGACTATAGTAGTATGCATATTCATTCGAAAAGAGAAGAGATTAAGAACAGCTTAAGACAACAAATTTTATGATATTTTGCTGACTCAATTAAATCGAAATGGTAACGGTCACTGGAAAATAATGAATATTCATTAATTCTAGTAATAAAAGCAGAAAGTGATTTAACCAATGATTTACTTATCACTGGGAATTAGTAGTAAACATTGACTATTTTACAGTGAAGTTTCGCTATTTCATATTAAAAGTGATAGTTGTAAAATTTGCAAGAAATGGTATTGATCAATATATTGTGGTAGAATCTAACCTAAAATTGTATGATACTAATGCGATAAATAAATAATCTAGTAATTAAATAATCTAGATTTTAAAAAGGAAATCTTACCATTGTTTACCAGAAAACCAACTAGAAATATTTAATTTCTATCGAATTCTATTATTAGCCATAAACATTATTCACTGTATATTTTGTTTCCTCAAAGAGGAAGCTTTGTTTTGCCTTTTGTTCGTTACTTAGTACTCTATCCCTTTAGGTTACTTTAAGTCATTCTTAATAAAATACTTTCCTTCTATTTATTGAAATATATTGACATATCAACCACAATGTGTTTAATATTATTAATATCTTTAGATGATCGTCTACTTCACGTGCACTAACAATATTCATATTCTGATTTCAGGTAAGCGTCTAACAGACTACAGAAGCACATTCCGGCCGATTCAACATTAAACCAGATAAGCCACAAACTCTATCCAAAAACTGCACCGTGCAAACAACGTTGTTTCTTTTTTCTCCAAAAGTCTGAAAGTCGATCACCCCAGTATAGGACACTATCCGCAGCATCAGCAGCGGCAACTCCGAAGTCTGGTAAGTCTGAAGTCGCCCTCTACACCGCTACGCACCAGCGCAAACCTAATTGAATCCGCGTAGCCGAAAGACTTTGCTCGCGCGCGTTAATTGCGAGACGTCAAGTTCCTCCCGTCCCCTCCCACCTCCTCACTCTACAGATAGTACACAGGAAGTAAAGGGCGTCGCGCGAGTTTCGGGGGGGCGATCCGGGCTCAGAATCTTAAGTGCCCTCCTGTCCCCTCGAACTTCGCCCGTGACGCCCTACGGTCGTCCTCTCTCTCTCTCAACTCTATCCGTATCGTCGTCGCGGCGCGACAATAACGTATCATTAGCGGCACCGCCGCCGCGATTGAATTTTCACCGCGCGCGCGCAGAATGTCTCGTGATTAGGTGGATATAGCGAGCGGGCTTGTGGTCGCCGGACCAAAGCTGCTGAAACTGAAGTTTCCGCGGCGGTGGCGGTGGTGGTGGTGGAATTTGCATATAGATGGCCGGACACGCTCGGTTTTAATAAAGCGCCTTTGAACAAGCTGCAGCGTGGAGGGATATGTATGCATGGGACGCGTGAACTTTTGTTGGAATTGAATCGGTTCAGGATGGATAATAGATTTTTTTTAGGGAAGGCGGAAGTGGGTCGTGGTAGTATGAGGAAGAGTGGATCTAGCGAGGGTTGACAAGCTTTGGAGACTTTCACAATGTTTGGTGAGCTTTGGATGTAATTGTAGTTGTTTATTGATGATGTATGAGAGACGCTCACTTTGGAACATTTAAGTATTTGTGTGTATATGAAATATTTGCTTATATTGATCAAGTTAACTTAAAAAGGTTGTTTGGGTAGGTTTTGGAACTAGAAATGATGGTATACCATAACTTGATTAAGATTAAGGAGTTACAGTAATTATAATTGAATATAGTATAGACAAGCATTAGACAGTTTGAAACATCTTTGTTTAATCCAGTTTTATTGGACTTAAACATGTTTTCTTGTTAATTTTTGCAAGTTTTCAAATAGTATGCATCTTTTTATAATAATTATAATAATAATTTTTTCGAAAAATAGGACGACTGCACCAATGTTATGAATACTCATCAATAAATGAACACTTTTTTAACAAAATGATGAATTTTATAAACCTATTATTGAAGCGAATAAAAATGTTACGTTACCTGTTCATTCATTGGGCTTAAATGTGCTTTCTTTAGCGTAATCATCCTATATTGCATCTCCAGAACAATGATAATTCAATGTTCTATATTTTTATAGACGTAAGCAAGCAATGCAAATTTTCAAGAAATTAAATTATTTTCTTTTAATTGTATTATTGTATTATAACTTTTCAACTTTTTAAAACTAATTTTCGAAATGTATGAATATTTTTTAATTTTGTATAGGCTGTTCTGTATACACTATAATGTACGAAAATCCAGGTGAAACAATTTTGAGTAGTCATAGTCTTTGTCTTATTTGGAAAGCATTGAAACCAGTTGCCAATTCCAAAGTGGGTGATTCTCTCCTACTGGTTTGAAATCTTTTATAATTCATTTTTAAATTGAGTAAATTTATGAAAAATGGAAATAAATCTAAAGATTAACCAATTAGTTCAGTATTACAATCAAATGGGATACTACCTGTACATTTGGTTATAAAAATTAAATCATAGATACAATTTGTATTACTTCATTTTAAATGTGGATTACTTTTAATTAATAACTTACTTCCATACGTAAATCAATGAATATCTATCGATCGATTATTTAAATTATAAAATGAATCTTATTCATATCATAACTTTATGTCAATCAAAATCAATGGATTTTTGTTTAAGAAGATGCTTTTGAATATGTTATTTCTACTATAATTAAGTTTATCTTTCTTTGCAAGCTCGTACATAAAATTCCGTGCATTTATAGATTTTTATCAACTTATATTTTAATATTCATATTCAATTGAAATGCTGTTCTGGTTGTCATTTTTTATTCAAACCTTTATTAAATATTATACTTCTTATAGGACTCGTATGTATTACGTATGCCAGTCAACTTGTTTGAATATTTAATAGAATAATATTTGATACAATTATTGTTAAATAAAGCATTTTTGCACATATAATTAATAAACCATAAGAAAGATCGAACCAATTAAACAATCAGCCCAGCCTTTGAAATACCAAATTTTCCATTACGAGATATCGCGGCAAGCGTATACGCACAGAACGCGCCTTTTATTTTTAAACCCTCGTTCCCTCTGCGCGCGCGAAAAAGCCAACGAAAGGCGCCCGATCAGATTTACGCTCCCCAGCCACTCTCGAACAAAAAATCGCTTTTAAGAGCCGGGCGCTGATTTACAAACGATTCTTCTTTCCAGCTCGCTCTTTGTTTTCTTGCAACGTCATATAGGCGCATCTGCCGCGTGTATTTGCGGCACGCCATGAAATTTTGATGCTCGCGTCAAGACGCGCGCGCTGACTGTAAAAATAACGCGGGTATCGGAATGCTCAAAAGAGACGCGGTTTTGTTGTATAAACGAATCCCTGTCACGCGCGTTGGTTGACTTTTAGTCGTCGAATCGTTCGCGGCTTCTTCTATCCATTTTTTTGCTACTTTTTTTTCTATGCCTATCCTTCTATCCTGCGCCTCTTTTCTTGTGCTGTGAGCATTTCTTTTTACTGTGAGGGACCTTGAGGAAATCTTTTTTTACAGCTTGCTATTTGTAGATGTAGATACATAATGGAGATTAATTATTTCTACGTTGGATCTCATTTGTTCGTCTGTCGTGCGTTTATGAGTCGTTTGGATCGGGGAATGAATCGTTATGTTTGTTGTGACTTGGAGAAAGATGGTAACGGTAGCTTGTAAAATAAAAATATAGTTCTGGGTTCGAAATTATTATTTTACAACGTTTGGCAGTATGCTCCTGTTGGTTGAAAATTAATGCTATTTTGAAAGCAATACATTTTACGTGACATTAACAAATCTTCGGTAGCTCATTACTTTGAACTAACAATTTCTATAATTTATGTAAAAGTTCAATATTTTTAACAGAATTCATGATAATTGCTGTAAAGCTCTTTATGATTATATTGATATTTAGGAATGAAAAGAAAATTTTATTTCATCAATATTGTCGAACTGTTCCATAAGTTCGTGGTTGAATTCCCTTGAAAGGGTCAATGGTCTTCGGCCATTCACATCAAAGAACCAAAATATAAGTTATTTTTGTAATAAAAAATGAATTGTTACGACCACTAGAGTCTTTTCATTTCTAGAATTCATA
Organism: Gastracanthus pulcherrimus; assembly: GCA_949152435.1. Taxonomy (NCBI): domain Eukaryota; kingdom Metazoa; phylum Arthropoda; class Insecta; order Hymenoptera; family Pteromalidae; genus Gastracanthus; species Gastracanthus pulcherrimus. Next base: position 42,233,169 of record OX424575.1, read on the forward strand.
ACATTTCAAACCTTAAAATAAAAGATAAAAGTTTGTATTAAAATTATAAAACAGTATATATTTTCAGTTTTCTCGTGTAGTTATTGATCTTTATCTCACGCAAAAATGATATATTTATCTTGACTCAGCGTATATATAATTATTAACACTCAGACAGAAAAATATTAAACCTCTTCCTTAAGTAAAACCTTTCCAATAGTCAATAAGTAGACAGCAAAGTTTCGTAGGGTGCCGAATACATTACTTTGCAAAATTGCCTACATATTCAGCAATTACTCCTACAAAAACAGTAAAAAGAACCAGAATACGATTCTGCCCAATCGTTACAACCCAAACCAGTAAAACAACACAGAACAGTAATGTTCGATAGAACACATCTCTCCGCGTACATTCAAATCTATACACATCCCATACGTCCAAGTCACTCAACGCTCCCCAACGCGCAACTCTCGCACAACTCGTCGGCTCGATATTTATGAAACCATAAATTACTCGCTCGCGATGCTCCCGCAATCGCGTTCAATTCGTCGTGTCACCTCGTCGAAACAGCCGAAAATCGCCCTCCCCCTTCCGAACGAAACTCCATTATTTTTTTTCCTCGACAAACGGACACGAACGAAGCAAAACGCATCGAAAAAAACAACAAAAAAATCGTCGCTCGCACATTATCAAAGTAAACGTAGGCATTTGCGGGCCGCGGTGGTTAGATAACGGATAGGATAATTAAACAGCGCGCGGGGCGACACGCGCTAAATCATTCGGTAGGGGAGAGAAACGTGGGCGCGCGTGGCTCGTTAATCACGCGCTGCACTGGCCGCAACAGCAGCGCCCGCGACGACGTACGTTCGACACAGTTTTCGTTCGAGAGCGTCGCGACGCGTCGCGTCTTCCGCAGCAGCTGCGTCCTACTCGGCGATCCTCGACGATAAAGGAGAGTTAAGAGGAGTTAAGAGCTTGGGGTTCTTGATTTGCTTACTGATTTTGTTAAAGTGGAATATTACATAGTAAGAGAATATCGAAGTCCCAGCAGACTGTGACAACTCCAAATTCTGAATTTTTTACTAACTCATGGAGATACACAATTTTTTCATGGGTTAAACTACATTTGCTTTTATTATGATATTATTATATTTGGATATTCAACCTATTTTTTATGATTTTCATTTTTTTGATTATTTTTATTTTCTTATAAAGCGTTTTTTGTGCTAAAATAAATCTAAAAATTTCGAGTTATCATAAAAATGTATAAATATGCAGATAGAATGGATATTTATATTGTATTATATGAGAATTTCGAAGTAAAAATCGCATCTTACTTTTTAAAACATTATTCGAGAGATAGAACTAAAACCTTTATAAAAAATTATAAGATTGCATTTCTAACTTTAAAATTAGTTTGAGCAAGAATGTGTGTTTTTGAGAAAAGTATAGTGTCCATTCAGTTCTTCTAGTCGTGTCATGATAATATTATGTGGAAATGCTTAAAAATATACCATATTGATATATTAACAACACAATTTATAAAATTGACAAATTAGAGCACAGTAATCGGTCAGCCTACAGTAACTGGCACACTTATCCTACACCACGTTGGTTTAATTAAGCCAATAAAAATTGAAGGCATTGTAGCCGTAATATCTTTTTGTGCTTTTTGTCACATTGATTTTGTTAAAGGAAGCATAACATACCCTAAATTTGATAGACAAAATGAAGAATTACTTAAATAAAAATGATCATTAGCTATTGATAGATAATACAGTTGCAATTTTAAGAGACAAAAAGTAAGAGGCTAGTAATAAATGAAATGTTCTATATAGTTGTTATTATAAATAGATGATTAAAAATACATTCAAATTATATATAATATGCATATATATATATATATATATATATATATATATATATATATATATATATATATATATATATATATATTCATCATATATATTAATTAGTTTATACATAATCATATTTTACCACGAGCCAAATTTTGATATTTTTAGTTTTATCTTAACTTATATGTCGAAGATAGATTTTACAAATCACTGTTAATTCAATTCTCGAATAGCAGAATACAAGGAGATGTCTAATAATAGTTTGGTATCATAATATTTGTACGGACTATTGAGTATTTTCAGTTGATTGATTGAAAAGTTTTAAATTTAGTCTTTAATAACATTAATTTTACATTTCCTTCTTAAGCTCAGTACGTAAACTGTGTATTTTAAGAGCTTCATTAAAATTTTTGCGCTTATTCCATCTCCGGCATTCGTCATATTTTGACTCGCCGTTTTATTTATAAATATTATCATTGGATTGATATAAATATTTAAAAAGATTTCATGGCTTTTTATATTTTAAATATTCAACTATAATGTTTATTTTAAAGTAATATAAAGTAGTGTCGTGTAATACGGCCATTCATATCTATTTTAGTTGTAACTTTTCATTGCCTAAATAAATATCAAAAGTTATTTGTTGTATGAACGGACTTTATTTGTCCAAATAAATTATAATTTATTTGGATAAATGAATTCGGATAAATAAAGTCCGTTCATACAACAAATACCTTTTTGAACTTTTAATTAATAATTATTAATGAAAATAGAAACATTAAGATTTTCAGTTTGAAGAAAAGATTGTCTAATGCCGATCACTATTAGTTTTTTAGTCCAATTAGGTAATGATAGTACTTAAAATATATCTTAAAGTTATACAATAGTAATATATATGTATTTATTTAACAGGTTGAGGGTATATCTTAACTATAGCTACTGTATAGCCGATTTTTTCAAATATCTACAAAATTAATTAAAATATCAAACATTCGATAAAAACCCGATGATTCTCCCTCTTTCTAATAAGAGCTTAAAGAATACAATAACCGGTTACATAAAAAATTGAATTAATTTTTACATTTACGGTAAAACAAAATACAAAGAAATTTGCATGAATTCGTGACATATATATGCGTCACGTCGTTATTTTTCCGCAACATCAAAATACTTTTATACTCTAAACAAGATGCACTAAATCCCCTCTCGCAGCGTCAAAAATTTGACAAAAGATCATGCGTCTCATTTCAAATTAAGACTTGCAAGTCCGCCGCACTTCTAGCCTCTCGGTCAAGACGAACGACGCGCGTTACGTCCGCGCTCATCCGCGTAAGCTTATACGTGAATGAACTCGCTCGCGTGCCGTGGCGCTTGTGCAGGTGTATATACGTCTCATTCTCTCGCCGCGACACTCGATCACTTTTTGGGAGGAACGCCTTTGTGTTTCGCTGCGCGCGATCTCGGCTTGGCAGAAATACTTTTGATCCCGCTATTGAGACGTCCACGCGCGAATCCGTCACTCCTCGCCGTGAAGATGCGGGTGCAGTGTTAAAAAATATTCTAGTAAATGCGCTGAGTTCAGAGTTTGTGTAATTAGTAGAAAAATACTGTCTGTTGATTGCTCAATTTTTTGAGGTTAGGGTCGAAAATAGTGTGAGATAATAATCTGACAAGAGGAGTCTGTAGATACTTGAATAGGTTCGTGTACTATTTTATATTTTTGTTCTAAGAGAAACTGTTTATATAATGCCGAAAAGATGTCGAAATTGACAAGTTAAAGATAAATTTTGAAATTGCTATGATTTTAAGTGTATTAGTAGAGCGATAGTAAAATTACGGTGAAAAATGAAATTTCTTTATTACTTGTATGTACGAAGTAACTTCGTTACGTTCAACGCAGGTTATCTGAGCCACGTCGGGCGCAGCGAATTTACTTAATTTTTTTTGCAAATTATTAAGGTTTAAATCTTTATTTTCTATTTAAACTAATGTTAAAAAATAAATAAATATTGGTCACTTTTTTTACACTATCTTAATTTTTTGCTTTCTTATCTGAAAATATACTAGTCAGGATATGAAAATAGCTCAAAACTCAATTAAATAAATCACTTATTCGATTATGCCAGTTGGCCACAGAGTTTATAACGGAATTTTTCGTCGTTGAACAATGTATTATTTGTAATTTGTAATTTGACTATTTGAGAAGCAATGTTACTTAGATCTTTTACAGCGTGAGTTAGCGGAAATGATCAAAAAGAGAAATGCAGCTCTTTTTTAATTTTTGAACCCCTGTTGCCTCACCACGAGAGTGCTCGGAAATATTTCATCCAGTGGCCCAAAAATCTTTTGAGAAATGCACGACGATGTCAAATGGAATGACAAAAAATCGAAATTCCGCATTCCCTCGTCGCATGTAAATTCACCACTTGTTGGTCCGTGCTTCTTCTTCGTTCGCAGAGTGGCGAACGTGTATTTTCTCTCTTCTGCACGCATGCGTAAACTCCGCCAACGCGGCGCGTTCGATTTTTTCTCTTCTATTTATTGTTTCGTTTGTTTCGTCTGTCTTCCTGCATTTCGCCGTTCTTTCCGTTATACGCTCGAATGTTCGCTTCCCCTCTTCACCGGAGTTTCTTACACAAGTTTTTAAATTAGTTTGCCGTTTATTTTTCGTAAAAGTATTTTTAAATAGCCGTTTGAAAGGATAAATAAACAAAGTAAAAGTTATGGGTTGTAGAACAGAGATTGTTCGCGTTGCATGTCAGTGGAAATTGATTTTAATTAAAATAAAAATACAATATTTCAATTAAGAGATTCTTTTGATCCAGAACAGAAGTGAAGCGTGGGAAACGAAATTCAATTATTTTAATAATTCTTATGTACAGTAGGTAGGTACATAACTTACTTAGTTATGCTCTTATTGAGATGATAAGAGAATTGAATTTTATTATAGAACAAAATTAATTAGAAAATAATCCTTCTGTTTATAATCAATGGGTTATATTTCTTAAACATTAATCTATAAAAGAGTTCTACACTGAGAAACTATAGCGTAGCTGGCACGACATATATATTAAAATTTACAATATGAAAAGTCGCTCAATTCATAATTTGTAAATTTACATTAACTTGAATGTAAATTGAACATTTACATTAACTTGAAGGTAAATTAAACATTTACATTAACTTGAAGGTAAATTGAACTATTACATTAACTTGACATATACGTTATATAAAGAAGAATTATAAATCACTGATATTATTCAAAATATTTTTTATTTATACAAACGTGTCTACAGTATCAAAAAGTATGTGTTATTTGGTTGTAGTTTTGACACCATCTTTATTAATGTTTTATTTATGTTGTTCTGAGTTAATACCTATTTGTTTACGCGCAATAAACTTTCCATGAATGATTGGTTTAAATTGTTAATGCTAAAAATAATGTCTATTTTACAAGCTATTATAGTAATTTATACTTCTCATCACTTATACGATTTCATTTATTATTTTGTTGTCAATTCGAAAGTTCTGATTTTCTATTTGCATGATTATTTTAATTAATATACTTTGATCAGGATACCTAATATATATAAATAACTGCAGTATATCAACATCTAATTGTGTGATGTGTAATAATGTTCTAATGATGTTATTTTATATCATGAGGACTACAAATTGCTAACAAAAAATTGGAAAAAAGTTATTACAATTATGAATTAACAACGTAGCACGAGAAAGCATATTTACATAGTGATTTGTCGCAATCAAAATGTTACAACTTCATTTTGAAATATTCAATATAATTAACGTTTCGGTACACGAAAATTGATTGACAACTCAATTATCAGCTGCATTGATGTTATCAGACACATGAGAATGCAATACTGTATATAACGGATTCGTAATTATATTAATAGTAATTATAATTATGAAGACCAATAAGTAGAACATGTATAGGTTATGGTCTCCCTGTAACTATATACATAAACCCTATTTCAGATAATAATTTATTTATTTAATTTATAATGTCAGTAGTTTTATTCATTTCACTTACTGATGTAAAACAGTATGTATGTAAAACACTCAAATGAGTTAATTTAAAAGCATTTTAAATAGTAAACATATTTAATTCGAAAGTTAAACTAAATGAATTTTGCACGTTTGATATTTATACAAATATAGTTTAGTAAGGCTAGTGGATTTATACAAAATTTTATGCTATTATGATAGAAATTCTCAAGAGTAATATATCATCCATATTTAAAAAAATCCAATAATTTATTCGATTTATAATCTATCACCTCTGAAATCAACGTTTGCAGAGCGATTTGTCATCATTTTTAAAACTATTCTAAGGTATTTTTCACCACTTTCTCTTGGGTTGAGGATTAAATTTTTAAAAATTCACGTTTTATGTGATCTAAACAAATATGCAGACGAGAAAGGTTCGACTGGTAGTAATTTGGACGTATAACCGTGAGTCATTGTAGGCATTATCCTTATTCTATACAATAAATAGCTTGATAAACAAATCAATTTACAAACTCCTCCAAACTCAATCAACATCCACATTACTCTTTATTAATTTTGGACTGACAATCTCATTCACCTGAATCTTGGAGTGGATTTTTTCTCTGAAATTATGGAAGTACAGTCGATGGAGTGAGATTCTGACTCCATAAATTTTAGAGAGTAAGAAAAATCAATTTAGCAATTACTATTTGGAAAATTAAAGGAAATCCAATTATATATACTATATGTTTAGCATCACGAACTATATTATCATAAAGCGAATTTTACCCTTATATTAAAGAATATGAAGGATATAGAAATGATCATAAACATTTTTGGTTAATTATACTAAAATATTTGACTTTGAAAATTTCTAATTTTTTTACTAAAAATGTGTCCAATTATTTTTAATTATTTTCAAATAACAGTTACTATAATTTCACGCTAGCAATCAGCCCAAATATTGAATCGTAGAAAAAAATGCCACTGCATCCCCCGCTACCTTTATAACACAGCAATTAAAAAAATTTCTCTGCACACCTCACCGATTCCTCCTCCACACCCCTGTGAACGTACCTATCCAAGAATCTCCATCTTCGGCTCTTCCCCAATCCTATTACACGCCGCACCTCACACCACCACCAGCACCACTCTCAACACCCTCTCTATCCACCCCACGCACACAGTTTAGAAAAAAAGGCACTCCGGCGCGCACTGGGTCACTGAATTCTCGCTGCAGCGGGCGCGCGGCTCGCGGCGGCATGACTACTGAGAGGCTACCGCTGCTGCTGCTGCTGCGCCTCGCGCGAGAGAGATTACGCACGCTCGCGCTCGCTCGCTCGTTCGCTCTTTCCCCCGAAGTCGCGCGCCGCGCTATCTTGCCGATCTAAAATTACCCGCTGGACACACGCGGTTCCGAGGCTTCTCGCGACCGACGCCTCGGTCGCTGCGTTTCACGGATGGCTGCGGGTATGCGCCGGTGGATGGCTGTGGCTGGGACCTGGGCTTTGGATATGGGGAATCTTGCTGGAGGATTGGGGATGGGGAATTGTGGTGAGGTGTGGTTGCCTGATGGGTGGAAAAGTGGAATTTATGTGTAGTTCTGGACGTAGGATGATCTTATGGTATGAAACGTATTTTGTCTATTGTGAATTCAGCATAATTTTGTATGTTAAATCGTAGCGAACTTGATGATAACAAGTTTTATTATATATTATAATATAAGCGATGAGTAGTTCCGACTTTTTAGACTGATCAGTTAAGACCTATTTCTGATCAACATTTTTATTATATATACAGGGATTTTTGTTAACCCTCGGTTGTTACATGGGTTATGGCATACCCCCGCACAAAACATTTTTCGTGCTTGAAATACAAATTCTTCAATATTGCTACTGAGATATTTAGTTTATTGAGATTCTTGCGATTTTAATTAAAAAAAAGTTTTAATTGATACATTTGGCTCGGAGATAACAAGGAAAAAAAATTGCGGGGATATGGCATGCCCCTAATTGTGATAACAACGGGTGGCTAGAAGGTTGTGACAACTGAAAGTTCAAACAAATATTACTAAATACTTTTAAATTTTAAATCTATATTTCAACTAGTTTATAGCTATTTCTTAATTTTGTAATAAAATGTTTATAATAATAAATTGAAGGTAATAATTTATTTAGAAAAATGATCATAAATTAGGTTCTGATCAGAGAACAGTAGAGTAACACAGTACAATACATCTTATCGAACTGCACTCGGTAAAATTTATCTGATTTGAAAAAAATCCTATTCTTAAATTTTAGTGATAACTGATGAAATAGTATATTGTGTATCAACGGTGTATTGTGTACCTAGATCTTGCTGCACACCATATTCTTTGTGACATATGTTTGGATGTTCGTGTTTTCTTGTCCCTGGAAGGCGAGACTGTAGTGACTGTTTTTCGATACAGCATCCACCGGCCTTTTAAAATAGAACATATAAATTAATTAATTAGTTATTAATATTGTAACTATGTTGATTATTATATAATTAATGAATAATTGACGTGTTAAAGTCACTTTTACATGATTTTTGAATCGCAGACAAAAAAGTTATATAAAAAAGTCACTTTTTCGCCCGTTATGAAAATTTTACGCCCGCTGGTCAGAAAACTGTCACTTTAGTCCCGCTTTTTAGGTCTGAAAAACGCGAAAATCGTGCCTGCCTGTTGCAAAAAGTAATATCTGATCAATAATGATTCTAAAATAGAACAGAAGAAAATGAAGATGTTTAATAAATATTTTACTAAACTGAATCATCTAATTTCGTTGTATAACTTTATAGATACCCTCATTTATTATTTTTCGCCAAGGATCACGTAGGAAATTTAGACTCTTTACAAATATTACGTTACTACAAATTTTACGATCAAAATGATATAAATTAATAGTATATATGTCAAATAAATTTGTATGTTTTTAATAAGAAGTGCAAGACTTAAACTTTTTAAGTCAACCTTCAACATTTTAAAAAGTGTTGTTCGCATACTTTATAATCCTTATAGTTCTACAGGGGTGGGCAAGATACACTGTTTTTATATGAAGAGATAATAATAGTAATAATTCATACAAAAATATGAAAATTATAGCCATTCATCTAAATTTAAAGTAAAAACTGAAGTTGAAAAATTCTAACAAATAGTGATCATTTTTCTTCGTTTTTGCGTACTAAACCGTCTTTGTTGACACAAACAGAATGAACATCGCTACACGATGTTAGAAAATATAAAACTAGTCGAGAATCTAAAAATCTCAGCGTATAGACGCTTGGCTTTGACGCTTCTCGGGTAAGCGTGCTGGCATGAGAAGTCGAAATGGGTGGGAGGAAGAGACGCCGCGCCGTCGAGACTCGGATTCTTCGCGGGCGGGGTGATCGACTCTTTCCCTAGAATTCGAGACGAGATTCTCGCTAATTGAGTGACTGTAATATTTTGTTTTTTCTTTCGTTGGACTCTGGCGGACAACGGGAGTCTCTTCAAAGTTGACGCGGCGAAAGAGAGATTATGAGTTTGAAAGAGAAATAGGAAATTATTAAAAATCATATAAGTTTCTCGAAACATTTTGATATTAATTAATTTATTAGAACTGAGGTAGAAGATTTTGATTTTTGATTTCTAATTTATTTAACGTTAATCTTGTCTGCTCAAAACGAATGTAGGATATTAAACTATAATTTTTTATAAAAACATTTTTTAAGTGAAAGATACTTACATTTTTTAAGTATACAAAGAGAGATAGAAAAGAATTTTCTTATTCCTATTTGTATGCCTTACCAATAGCTTGGGATATATTAAGGGAGCCTCTACAGAAGCATATTTACTCGTATTTGAGTAGTTACTTATGTTGGAAATGCTCGTTAACTGATAATTTAAGTATATATTTATAGATTTTACCTTCCAATACATTTCTGAAATCATATTTAATGACTTTTCAAGCAACCGAGAATCATAAAGAGGTTATAGAAGTTAGCTGAGCTCACGTGTCTGCTATGGACAAAAATACATCGAAATTGTAATGTGCATTTTTGTAACAATTTGTGCGATATTCAATCAAGTAAAAAATAAAATATTCAATCTTGCAATGTGTAAACTTAATAGTTCAATTTGACTTGAAATATTTTTTTAATTTATTTATATAAACGTCTTTTATTTTACGATTTAATATTAATAGAGACAGCCACACTTGTAAGGTCTTTTACAATATCTAAGAATATTGGATTGAACAAAGTATTATTAGTTTTAAAATAAAATTAAATAAAATAAAATATTAAGTCATCATCTGATCTAATTTTATTTACCGAAAATTATACATAAGAAGATAGCAATAGGAAATAATAGTAAAACTCATCCAGTAACGCCATTGGTTAAAATTATGCAGCTAGAGCTTAATAATGAACTTCAATATGACATTTATCTTATACTGTGACATGTCTGGTCATATCCAGTCATGTTTCTACTTATTCCTGGCTTCAGTATCTGCGTACTTTACGCTAGCGTAAAGCGAGCGTCAAAGTGCACTGTTTTTACGCTCTAAAAACCTAGTTATCTTTCTTCGGATATTGCAAGATCATAGCTTGCAGCCCTGACAGTCGTGTTTGTTTATCAGACACTGGCGCCATCTATTATGCAGTGGCGTGTTTCTTGCCCAGCTGGCTGCTGGCAGCATTTCCATTGCATATTTGAATTCGTTCAGAAACATTATAGTCCGCTTGTAAAAGTCGAAAAATTTAATGTTATCGGTTACTTGAGTTGTGGATCTCGCGATAGTATAAACGTTTATATTAGCAAACTATATTTTATCATTAAAAGGTTATAAATGACTGGACTTTTATTTGCTTACTTATTCGTAAATACTTGAAATAATGTTTACCGCAGTATCCGCATTGGTACATGAACAGTATTGTATTACCAACTGCGCATTATACCACAATATTTTTACTTTACGTTTATGTGGTTTCCAGAAATAACAACATAAATCCATTAGTTCAAAATTTGTGCTGAGTAAAACGGAAAAATAACTTACGTCCATCCGGAAATGGCTCATAATGGTCTTCTTTCTGTTATATGAGACATTATTTTGCTGATTGTTAAGTAATATTGGCTTATAAACAATTTAATAATTTTCTTTACAATTAGTACTTCTTTGGTGCTAATTTACTTGTTATCCGTTATATTTTAATCTAGTATGTTAAAACCTTAATATTTGAAAAACACGACAAATGGACTGAAATCGTCATTCTGGGAAGCCATAGATTTAAACCCTAGAATACCAACATAAGAAAAACTTAGACCCACGAAAATGCAAGCAGCTGTGACTTTTTTAAAACTTAGCATATTTGTACAAATTGTTTTAAATAAATACAAAACTGTTACAAATAAAAACGTAAGATCAATTTTGTATAAAATTTGGAAAAAGAAAATTCTGTATAGTCTACCCACAGACCCCTGTTAGCGCTCTAACCTCAATATTCCATTTTTAATAAATTTCAGCCTCGCATCAAATCAAAACAATTCCCATAGACTGAACCACAAACAAGCGCATCCCGCGTAATTTATCCCAGCGTGCACGTATCGCGGTCTCCCTCCCAGTTTTTTCTCCCACACTGCACCCCCCGTCATAAAGCTTCCTTCAATGCGCGCAATCAGCGACACATTCGTCGTGCACCTCTCCGTTCCCAAAAAGTACAAAAACAGAGCAAAAAATAATTCCCCGTCCAGCGGATAGTCGACGCGCAGAATACACGTGCCTTCGCACAAAGGCACGCGCTATATCTCGCTTCGTACACACATATACACACACACTGGAGTGGGGGGCAAAAAGCCAGCCGGAAGCCAGTGCGATGTTCCAGCTCCCTTTTTAAGCCGAATCGCTGCGCGCGCGTGCGCGTCATGCAATCTGCCGGTGACTCACGACTATTTCCGATATATTGGCTTAGGCCTCGATCGACTTTACAGCCGCGCGACTCGTGTATATACAACAGTAGCCAACGGTATAGTTTCTTTTATTTTAGTTTTTTTTTTCGGTTAGCCAGAGGCGATTAATCGAGGTTTCCGGGGCTGATTGGGTTTATTGTTCTTCGAGCGCTGCTTGACGTTTATGATGGGCCGACGTCTCTCTCTCTCTCTCTCTCCCTCTCTCTCTCTCTTAACTCTTGTGTTTGTGACGGGCAGCATGAGCTTCTCGAGGATCGCGAGAGCGTTGCGCGTTTTATTTTCGAATGGACGCGGATAGATACGCGGATTGCGTAGTATTATTCGAGGTTGTGCCCACGACTGTTTGGAAAATTCGGTCCGACCGCCAATCGTATATATTTTGGAATAGGGAGATGTGCGGTTTAATGGATAAGCAAAAGGATTGTGATGTAAGTTTTTCTTAAGAGCAGAACGTGTGTATTGATAATGGAATTCATCACGAAAGTGGAAGCAGTGTGAAAGATTTACTATTGTTTGTTTAGAGGAAAATCACGTTAAAAATAAATTTAAGTAACTATTTTGTAATAGATTGGTATTGTAAGATACGAGAAGAACTAACAATATCTTTCTGAGATTATCTGATTTTACTGTTTTTTCGTTGTTAATACATTATTCGTGACTTGGAAATGTATTAATCAAATTTTATAATATCGAGCTTATTATTCGTGGATTAAATGCTTAGGTTACGCCTGTTTGTGTTTTCAAAAGGTTGAGAAAAAATTTGTATATTTAGCGTACATTTTTAGAACTTGCGTTAGCTTAAAGTATGATTTGTACGGCATTTCTCATAAGCCATAACACGAAAACAGTTAAGAACGTTTTATTCAAATACTAATGTACGATAGAAATTTTCTTAAAAGATTATATATAATAGCTACTGTTTCTGCTATCCTCTTTAACTATTATTCTTGTAAAGATTCATACACTACCTTTACTTTACAATATAAAATTTGACTATTGTAATATATAATATTCTTATTAGAGTGATTATCGCGATCTATCTTCATAATTTGTGATATAACATAATGATTACAAACATTTTGTGTGAAACAAGAATTATGAATAATATTTGATTGCCTTCTTGAAAGATTTTAAAATTTTAATATAAATAGACACGACCTTAAAATTAATACGTCATTAATTGTTTATTAATTTTGATTTCAATCAAGCCACAATAAGAATATTTACTGACACTAAAAGTTTTGTTGCCGTCACACCCTCAAAAAGTATCGTATCATAACCTAAATGTTTTAAAATTCAAAGAAATTCAAATATTCAATTCGTGAATTACAAATGTTAACTCAATTATCGCTCTACAACCGAACTACTCAAAACCCTCCTCCATCGACAGCTTCGCACCCGCCGAAACGGCAAGAAATTCGACCAACTCCAAACCCGCGCGCCGCACTTACGTTTCGACCGCGCGGTTAAACGCGGCCCAATTAAGTCCAATCACGCGAGCCAGCGCGTCATCAATTTTCCACGTGGAGCGCGCGCGCGCCTTCTGTTATTTTAGTGTGCCAGCACCGTTGAAAAAGAGTAAAACCGCGAGCACTGAATCCGAGGCTAATTATTTTTCTTGGAAGGCAGCAGCGCGGCCGCCGTTTCGAGAAGACCTTCGGCGTTTAATTGCGCCGATGTTACACCGATTCTCTGTATTTAGTATGGGGTGAGATGCAGCTCGCTGGATGATGGTGAATTAAGTGCGTGAAGCGATGAGACAAGTTTAAAATGGTCTCGAGCGATATAGGGATGATCCAGACGTGAGAGAAGATATGAAAAGATGAAGAAGGGGATGGATGAAGAAGAACCGTTATCGGTACACTTTTTACTAGTTAAGTGTAATTATGGCGGTTTCTTTATATTTTTAAAAAGTGGAAAATCGAATACACGGTAAAAACATTTTTTCCTGAAAATAAGCCAAAATTATAAAACAATCTTGAAAGAATCTATTGCAGTATACACAAACATATTGAAATAAAGTAATAATTAGCTCTTTAAGATGGTTTTAACTAACTTCCAAATAATTATTTACTTGATTGGTCAAAAATTGGGCCCTGGGCGAAAACTGGGTCCTTGACGGTAAGGGCGGATATTTGTGCATTAAAAATGTGGTTTAAATACTTTGGATTCATTTTGCGCTAAGTGCATGCTCGAGACGATTCGAGCTTTTGGACGAAATCTTATAGTGATTAACGATGCAGGAAGCTGGTGACGTAGATTTATGCGTGCAGAGAATATAGCCATCTTCACGGATTCACGGTAAAATTGGCAATTGGTACGAAGAAAGAGTTGCAGCTTTCTTCGTGCGTGGCATCAGGAGTTTCAAAATTCTATTTAGAGATTCGCTTTATCTTTTATCATTCAGTAATCCTGTAATTCGTTAAACTTAATTATTATTTATAAGTGAACATATATAAGTATATGTAATTTACTCTGCATATCAATGTATAAACTTGTATAATTATAATAAAATTATTTTTCAACATTAAAACTTCAAGCGAGACTATTGATCTATTATATAGAGATAAGGCAATGCGAAATAGATCTCTTGCAATTAACATAATTATCAGAAAATCGCACTGAGCACGAGAGAGGGAGAGAGGCAGAGAGAGAGAGAGAGAGAGAGAGAGAGAGAGAAAGAGCAAAAGCCTATTGCGAAGGAGAGAGTGAAAGCGGAAAGGAAAAGGAACACCGAGCCGCGTGTCATCGCTAGAACCCCGACGCTCGCGTCGACGACTTATTTCCGTGTGTATTCCACGGCTTATTTCTGTATGCGGCGTGGCCTACATTTTAGGCTTCTCCCCCCTCTCTCTCTCTCTCTTAACTTTTTCTGACCGCGGGTGGAAGAGATTCTTGTGCATCGTGCATATGGTACCTCTTCCGTACCCAACGTGCGCGGCCTGGCTCGTGTGAAAATATACAAGATTCGTTCATTCAAAAATTAGTCGATTTTATGTAATACTTGAAGTTTTGATTAATGAGAGTCTGATTAAAAGGTCATTTATAATACTGCCGTGCAAATGAAGAAAATGGGTATCTGCATTTCGCAAAAAGATTTGAACCATATAAATGGTTAGAAACATAATTTTTTTTTACAAAAATGTCTAGTTCTAGTTTGATTTTAATGAAAAGAGATAATTATTTTCTCTACAAATATCTTATGTAAATAAGTTCAAATAAAAATAAATGTTATCAAATGTCTCGGATTTAGTTTAAATACAGATACTCACTTTCTTCATTTGCACGGCAGAATACTAATCGACTGATTTAAATTTACATTGCAATCTATAAAAAAGAAGTATAATAAGTTGTATGGCTAAACTCGATAAAGAGAGTAAAATAAATTCCGGTAATGCTTGATATTAATAGAAATTCAAATTAAAAAACGCCAAAAAGATATTAATCGATTGAGGGGGGGGGGATACCTATTTTGATTTCCATTGACAAAACTCATAATTTTGAGGAAAATCTAAGGTGACCCTGGTAGAAAATTATCTAGTTTTATCGAGGTCCTTGATTATTCCCATGGAAAACTAGATATATCTACATAGTTCTGGATTAATTTTCCACCAGGAGATTCTTAATTTATTTAGAAACAACCAAATTTTGAAAAATATAACTTTTAAACTTTCTTCGAGGACAAAAGATCGTAGATATAATTTCAAACGATGCAGCATTTATGGTATGACGTCCCAAACTTTTTCCTGTCCTTTATCTTCCATTTTGGAAATATTGTAAGAATTAAAAAGTTTATAAAGATACTAAGCTAAATCGAGTTTCAAAGAATTCACTAAGTAGGATTGTCGTAGGAATTTGTATTTTGTATCTTACATAAAAAATATTCTTAAAATTCACTAAAATTAAGTTTCACCATCACACGAAATTTTCGCCAACAGACAAAACCCTACCCCTTCAAATCGCGCGATACAAATTGAAGACATTCTCTCTCACTTACCTGTAAACAACGATCCCCGCTACGCGTCAAAACAAAGCACCCCAGATAACAACCTCGCGAACAACGCCATTGTTCAAACCTCGCAAACAAAATCCTCCCCCGCCTTTTGCGCAAAGTCTTATCGGCCCCCTCGCGTCCTTTGCACCCGTCCCCTTACACCAAGAAGCGCAATGAAAACAGCCACGAACCCTGGCCTCCAAAAAAACAAACACCTTAAAAAAGCTGCCGAGGCTAAAGCGCGAAAAGATAACTATCGCCCTCGCGTAATTTGCGGGAGCGGAGGGAGAAGGAAATTCAAGCTACAAAGGAGGAGGAAAATGGATCGTCGTTGAGGGGGAGTCGCCGTCGGTTGCGCGAGGAGCCGTTAAAACTGACTTTTACGCGGTCTTCGCGTCCTTTCTTTACGGCGAATCGTTTGTCGCCCTACCGGCTTGAAATTAGTTTTCACGGGACGCGTTGAGGCAGTGGCTCTTCAGAGATCGCCTACTTCGATTTTTAGTATCGAGATGCAGTGGCTGATGCTGCTCTCTTTTGTTATAATGAACCGTAGACATCGCTATTTCTACTGGTAGTATTTATAGTTGATGAGAAAATTTGATTGTAAAGTTCGAACTCTTAACCATCAAGCCGTTAGATACAGTTGGAACTCTCTAAATAAGTCGAATCTCAATGGACAAAAATGATTTTTCTAGTTACAGAGGTTTTCGAGTTAAATTTATTTCGAAATAAAGAAACTTTCGAGTACATATTTTCAGTTATACCCGTGAGCATATAAACATATTCAAATGCATTTAATTAAATTAATTTATTTCAAGAATAAATTCGAGTTAAAGGTTGCACTGTAGTTGGTACAAATGATTCAATATTCCAAATCAATAAACAAATGAATGCCTAAGTATAAATATCTGTAGCTTAACTGTCAAGAACACTGTGTATATTAATAAAAAAAAATTACCTACTTTTACCTGCAGTCAAAGTAAGAAAAATTGCCATTAAAGTGCGCCAGATAATAGACTATGTAATATATAAGTAAGGAGATACATTCCGCGTATGGTCAGACGATGTAGTTTTGTGAGTAAATATACTACTTACTGCATCCATTATGTTACTTACCCATTTCACTTTAAGTTTGAAATACTGATACATTTACATTTATATTAAATTTTTAATACATAATACAAAGAACCGATTGATTTAAAAATCATTTTATTGGAATCAATTAAACTAAAAATCATTGACAGAAAAGTAAGTTTCGAAAATTTAATACCTGCTCTTTCAGAATGCCAGGTCAAATATTTAATTATCTTTCATCGGATTTTAATTTGGCTGCTTAAAATGGAGCAAGTAATAGAATGTTTAGCTTTTGGTCATTTGTTAAAGTCACTTTAGTAATTGAGAAACCGATTGGCATGTTGTACGTCAATAGTTAATTAAAAAGTAATAAGTTAAGAACGTCACGTTCGCAGCTTTAAATGCAGTGTTCATTTTTATCGGAAATTTATCAAATTTCTATGCATTAAGGTAAAATATAGTTTAAATTTATTATTGAATTTTATGCATTATATAAGTATGATGATGCACATAATTTCTGCATATGATTCAGAGATAATTTTTTTATAAAGATTGTCATAAAAAACACGAAAGCCGTAGAACATATGGTCTTCCTAGAAATAAATTAATTGTTTCAAGCTCAAAATTATCCTTGTAGGTTCACAGTGAAAATTAGCTCTATTTTATCATAATTTTGACCACGCACCATGGCAATTTTTACACTGCGCCATGTAATTCTCTTCAGTAAAGTAAGAATTACGTACTACAAAAATGAATTATAATATATACAAAATGTTTTAATCACCATCGCATCAAGTATCTCTCATTTCCACCGCGAAACGATCTCTTAACGCTAGATTTTCCTCGCTTGAACGTACCCGCGCATCGTCAGCGATCATTTCCGCGTTGCTGCGCGTTCTCGCGTGCATTATATACTTACGCCAAGAATCCCTCGATCCGCGTTATAAACCGAGAGAGTGAGAAAGACAGAGAGAGTGAGAGAGAGAGAGAGAGAGAGAGACGCGCGCTATGTGTATAAGCTCTTGTAAATATTTTGGCACACCGCTCGAGGAAGCACGCGCGAATTTAAATATCCGCGCCTATTATCCACTGATCGCGCGCTCTTATTATACGCATCGAGAACACAGCGGCACGTTTACGATATGTTCACGAACAAGGCCGTGGCGCTCGCGCAACGTGAGAAAACGATACAAATGGTCGATGTAGTTTGTATAGAGCTGCTGAGAAGGCGGTGAGCTGGATTTTTTATAAGCGTATGAAGAGGGCATGTATAGGCAGGTTTAGATGTATTTATAGCATTGGGTACAGAATGTGAACAACTTGTAATGCTTGCGGTGAAGAATGGAAGGTTACATTTTTTTAAGAATATCTTATATAAAAATTGTTAAAATTAAAATAAATTAATATATGTAAAATTGATTTATTTATGTAATAAAAATTAGTATTTTAAATGTTACTACTTTTGAAGCTACCGTATGCATGATTTCTTACGTAGAAAACGTGTAAAATTTTATTCATGTTGCATACTTTCTACACGAGAAACTAATGACAATTTTTAAGTACAAAACCAATATGCCTTTGATACGGTCGCTAAGAGAAAGAGAGAGAGTAATAATGTAATAGAAAAATGTATAGAAACAATTATATTTAAAAAATGAAAAAGAAGTTATAGTTTTATTAAATCGAATAATAAAACGCAACGTTTTGACCTGGGGTAACTTAGGGGAACTGATTTCTGAAACGGTGGATAGGGCGTCGAAACTATTACAATAATATAGAAACACTAATAATCAGAGTATGAACTGATTTACTTATAATGTAGAAATGACAAACTATAGTATTCTGTAAAACAAGTCTGTTTCTGAGAGTTATAAAGCAATTTCGGCATCCAACAACTCGAAAACAATAAAACTTCCCCGCACGCATTCAATTCAACAAATGTCACTATCGAAACACAAACACAATTTAATGAGACGCCATACTTCGCATTGTCATAATTGACGCTAGACCATAGTCACAAGCGCAAACTATATATTCCCGTCTCCGACGATTCGTTATTTTCCGCTACAACCTCGCAGCGCTTATAGGTATATCTCTCCAGCGTGCTCGCGCACCCGACCCCCCCACCCCCCTCCCGTTCGTTCTTTGAACAACTCGGCGCGCGGCGTGCACGCGTGTATATCCAGCGGTACAACAGTCCACGTCGTACCGAGGTTTTAATTAACCCGTTTGTTTGTCCGCTGCAGGTTAGCGTTTGCGAGCGCGAGCGCGCGCGTTTGGTCTCTGTGCGTGTACCGCCCGTTTTGTTTCATTTACATATATATGCGTATACAAAAACATATTTTTTTCCTCAATTTACTCGTCCCTCTCATTTTTCTGCCTCACTCTCCCCTCTCTTGTTTTCTAGCCGCGAAAATTGCATTGTCCGCTGGCCTTCCGTCACCGCCACCGCGGCGAGCGAGAAAACTCGTGACTATTTGTTTTTTTTTTCGTTTGGGAGTGGCCGGGGTACAATGAGTGCCGTAATGGATTTAAATTTAAAGCGACGAGTTTTTATGAAATTAGACAGGACATCTTTTTGACATTTTTTAAATTACGCCTTTCTCTGAGAAAAATTATTGAGGCCGTATTTTTAAAGTATATGCAAGAATAATTGTTATAAAGCAAGATAATCTCACTGTTTTATAAATCAGGATAATTTGAGCCATTTCTAATTTTGCCATAAAGACCAATTCGATTTATATAGGCATTAAGAAATGTTGAAGCAAAAACTCTTTACAGCAAAATATCCAACACTTGCGAAACAACTCTCTTGTGAACTAATTTATGTTTGCATATTTGGATTGAATCAAGTATAAGTCTACTATGATAATGCTTTCTGCAAACTTCTAGAATCTTTTAAATTAAAGATATATTATTCAGCTTCAATTTGTGGGGATATGTTAGATCCTCTTTATTCAATATAAAGCTTCGTATTTGTTATAAAAAATGTATACAATAATGATATATATTTTATACGAGATATCTCAGTTCAACTTTTAGAAGATTTAATTTAACGAAAAAAGAAGTTTTGATTAAAGGGGTACCTATAAATATACATATTATGCAATCTTTCTGTGCATACATTTTCAATATTATTTAAAAAAGGAAAAGCTCACATCACCCCAGTCCACCCGTCCTAGCGCATCCCGCCCAGCTTCATCACGCGCCTGCGTACATAACCTCAAAGTGGAGGGAGAGGCTCTCCGCGCGCCGCGCGCCGGAAACTCGTTAAGGATCCGTGAAAATTGCATGGCCACGGGGCCCAGCCGGAAATGAATTGTACCGCTACACTGCCGGCCGCGTGTAGGGTGCAAACGCTGCATCTCTCTCTCTCTCTCTCTCTCTCTCTGCTCGGACGAAGCTTTATTTCCGGGTATAGTTGCGAAATTAGCCGCGAGCTTGCACGCGCGCGCGCGTTGTAATGTGTCCAGTGCAGAGAGCGCCGCCGCCGTCGACAGATTCGCCCCGGGTTAATTAAGCTCGCGCGCGCGCGCGGGCGTTCGCTCGCTCGCTCGCAGGAAGTTCGAGAGAGGAGGCCCGCGGCCGAAGAGAGATAATGCGCTGCACGCGTGGAAAGGAAGGTGTTAATTAGAGATAGCAGGAGCATTAGATTTGGATTGGATAAAGGGGCGTTGTGAGAAGCAGTTTTTAGGGAATTTTGATTTCTGCCTTCATCGGGTTCATCAGACCCGATGCATTTCCCCTTACCATGATGTTATAACGCAACGAAATTTAAGAAAAGAAGCCTAATATATTTCTTAGTACTGAACATTTATTTCAATTTATTAAATATTATCTTGTTATTGCTGATAAAAAACTAAAGCAAGAAAAGTTTTAAAAAATCTTCTACTATCTAAGGAAAAATTTTCTATTCTAAAATATTTTCAATAAGACGGGATAGGTTGCGATAGAGGAAGGTTCCATACAGTTGAAACTGTCTTCTACACCATAACATTTATATGTACATTCACTGTGTAAATTCTGAGTCTTCTATGGTGCATATTATCTAATTGCGTTCTCTTTTCAAAATTAATTTTGCTCCAATTTAGTTTTGCATTGCATACAAAATCTGCGAGAATGAGCTGTAAGAAAATATATTTTTATATTTCAATTTATTAATCTTTTAATTACTGAAGAAAACGAGAGAGAAAAAGTAAATCTAAATACTACAAAGATTGCGTTACGTCAGATATACTTGCAATTCAACATTTTCGAGGATTATTACCCACTTCTCCCTACCCTTAAGAGTCTGATTGTCTCTAAGGCTTTGATATATACTTCTAATGTACTACCTCGTTGATCTCTGAGAAAAAATTTATCGGTAAAGAAACTGCTCATTTCGTTGAGGATATATAGCAGTTAAAATCACCACGGCATTGATATAGTGTGTATTTTAAATTTGATTTTTAGAATAGAATTATAATTGGACTATGTTTAATTTGTTATTGTTATTTTCATAAATTGAGTATAATTACAATAATTTTATAAGTTCTGGTACTCAAAAAAGTAAAATGTATACTAGTATATTTAATTTAAGGGAAGAAGTTACTGAAATTTGGACTCTTTACAGTATTAAATACAACTTTATGAGGTTATACACACATGTTTGTAAAATTAAAACATAGATCTGGAGTACGTATTTCATCTCATATAAGCTTCTTTGTATATATTTGAAAAAAAGTTAAATTCGTACTTAGGATTGCATACGATAAGAAGTTCTTGCACAACGAATAATTTGATTGTTGTATATATTATAGCGGTGTAACTATGTAATATCAATTGCGATTTTCATTTGTTCAAATTTAATGAAATTTCAATACTTAGTTCCTCAAATTGTATATAATAAATTAAAAACATAATAGTTTTCATTCATAGTATAATATTTCCTCCTTTTTCTACAATTATTTTACAGATTATTTAAATACATTTAGCAATCTTTCAAAAATGGTCAAAACTCGTCGCATAAACTATATACGTTATCGTGGCAAAGTCCTGCCCGTTGATAATGTGAAATCTAAACGTAACTTTTCACTCAAATTAAGTCTTTTAGATTTATCCGATGAAGTCTTAACGAAGATCTTGAGTTATTTAACATTTGATTCTGTGGCTAATTTACGTCTCGTAAGTCTACAATGACTCAGATTATGATTTAATAATATACCTATTTTATTATCATAATGAATCTTGAAATTTATATACAGATTTGTCGTCGAATAAGTAGCATCGCTATTTCTATATTGAATAAAGGATCATATCAAATACTAAATAAGTATCAAGATATTGTGAAATTTTCGCCTTCAAATATACATCCTGATATAGATGCCTGTTGCGTATTGCAGAATCTTTGGCTTATACAAAGGGATCTTGGAATTGATTTTAAAAAGAATCAGGCTGTCTTCTACCCTGGCAAGGTAAGAATAGGAACGGCATTTGCATAATAAATTGAAAAACTTTTTCGCGCAGCTATTGATAAGTGACAAAAACTTGCAATGATAATAATAAATACATTCATATTTTAGATAATAGATAAGGCTGCTGAAATACTGATTTGGTTGTCAAACCATCAACCAAGGGACGTACTCTCAAAAGAAAAATGTGTTAAAGATTTTGTGAGGCTAATTTATGAAACGCGCTGCGCACATTATAAGTTTAAACCGAAGCATTTTTTTTTAATTTAAGAAATAACGCAAGTTTAAGAAACAAAATGCATATTAACACTTTTGCTGCGAAATGAGTCATAAGTGACTCATACTTTTTTAGACAAATATAATTTTTTAGTTATATATATTTTAAAAAAAAAGTATGATAATAAATTACTTTTTAGTATTTCCTCACATTTTAAATATACATTTTCTGTTACTTATTATAAAAGGCTTATTGAAAAATGCCATTATTCACACGCAAAAGTGTTAAATCAACCTTAAATGATACTCTACCATTTCCATAACATATCATTTTTTATGTTCATAAATTTTATTAACATTATGTATTAAAATAATAAGTAATATCTTAATATTACACTGTGATAGCTTATATCATTTCCATAACATATAATTTTTTATGTTCATAAATTTTATTAACATTATGTATTAAAATAATAAATAATATCTTAATATTACACTGTGATAGCTTATATTATATGCATAATGGATTGAAATAAAGTATACATTAATAAATTGAAAAATTGTTCCTGTCCATTTTTAAATATTTGTTATAATAATAAAATTTATCGGTTACGTTACGAAAAATTAATTATCTACGATATTCATATTAAAGTTAAATTATATAATGAGGTGATTGACGCAATGACAGTTTTATTTGAATTAAGTTGTTTTTACCACCACTTATACATATTTAATTCTGTATGATCCTTTATTTAGTTGAGTACAATGTCAAACCAGTATTTATTATATTTGCATTTGAATTGTCAAATTTGTATTTGTTCAAATAAATCCTCTCAAAATTGATAATAGTATTATAATAATAGTATTAAATTTTATAGTAGGTACTAGTAAAATCAAGTACGCCATGCGCGCACCTTATATTTCTTATTTCTGATGAATATAGTTATTTATCATGTATTAGAAACAAAAAGATACATTGTTTTGTACATATACGTTATTATATGCGCCATCAAATTTTAACAATTGAGGGAATTCTATTAAAAAAATTCATTCTTACTATGCTGATATATTATATAAAAACGTTTTCTTTTCAATATACAATACAAAATGTAGATTTTTGTGAGTTAGCGCAACCTCATTCCAACTCATCAAACATTTCCTTTTATAATGCTCGAATTTTGTCACAAATTTCCTACAAGCCTGGATCCCATAATATTTTTTCGCTTCTACAGGTGAACGACAATGCACACCCGGCATGTATGTTTATACATGCATGCAGTTTAGCGGGAGAAAGAGCCCGGGATTCGCGGCGTTCCACGTCCTCGTAAATCGAGCGTAAAAAATGATCCACGCGCGGGATTTTCGGCTCGGGCCGCGCGACGACGATCGAGCTGTAAAATGGCCCTGGCAAAAGCAATCGCGAACGCGTTCAGGATTTGTATGTACTGATTTTCGTTGGCACTATTACTGTATCGGACTCTTTCGAAGTGCAGGCGCCGTATTTAACCTCAAATTGTATGGATTGGTTTTATCGGATGGACATTTACTGGTGTAGATAAAGGAAATTTATCTGCTAGATTGTTTTTTATTTTTTCATATGAGGGGGCTATTTTCGAGTTAGTTAGCTTGATTCATTGACGGAGTGTTGAGAAAAGCTTCTGCTTCAAAATAAGTGTCTATTGTAAAAACCGCTGCCAATTCATTGGTACTTAGCTTCCTGAAACTAAATTAATTGTTCCAATATCAAATTCTTTGTTCTAATAAAATAATTTTAAATTGCTATATTTTTTTCTAAATAATACCTCAAAAAGAGTGTGCTATTTTATCATTAATGGTTTGACAAAAGATAATTTTTTACTAAAATTACAGAACAGTAGGTAATAATCCTTATCACAGCAATTTCTTCTGTACGTAATTTATTAAAATTATTTAAATATTTAAATTAACCGTCATCAGATGTTAGTACGTAGATTCACTGAATTCTTAATCATCTAAAATTTTGAGAACAATGTACCATCATAGATTTCCAAGATATAACCATTTAAACTAAATATGACTTCTTTCGTGTATAACAAAAGAAGTGAAAGAGCCTATCTAAAATTTGCCGTTGTAAAAGATAGGTAATTTTATGTTCACAAACATACACACACACACACAAACACACATACACACACCACACACTGACACGCACACATCCATGTGCATACAAACATTTTCTAAAAATAGTGTATTTTGATTTTTTTTTTACCATCACAAAGCTTCCTGTATGAGGAAGTAAAACATTGTATGTAATTAAACAAATTTAATCATTACACAATACTTCTGTATTTTTCAAAGTATATAATACTTGTATTCATATAATGCGATGATATAATAATCTGAATGTTCACTATAAGTAATATTAAATTGAGTGCTCGCATGTAAATATTTTCAGATATTCTTGACCAAATATACATTCAATCATATACACACCCTTTTCTTGATATTATCTACTTCAATTTTCAACCTCAATTTTTATCTACTTCAAGCTTTACACTTCAATAAAATGCTTTATACAATTCACTCTAGACTTAAATTTTCTTTTATTTTCGAGTCAGATCATACTCCATAGTAGTATATACGACCGATAAAATACGAACCACCTTTAAACCCAAAAATCCAATAAAAAGGACAGAATCGCAATCGGCTCCTATAGCAATCGCTCCTTATCGTACAAAAATACTGTTCGGCTCCTTGGCTCATCCCACAACGCGATTCGAGGATTCGTTTCCAATCCGCCGCGCGCAAGCATTCATACCGCGGAGTCTTAATAATTTCCTCTCGATAAAAAACGTCTCGCCGCTATCGTCGATGAAAACCCCAGCAAAATGTCGAACGCCGCCGAGTATTCGCGTGCAGCCTCGAACGAATACGAACGCGCTCGTAGCTTTAGTCTCGGTTCGTTGCGAGCCGCCTTCGTTTGCTCTACAAATTGCTCTAAGAAGATTCTCTCGCTTTTGAAGCGATAAAAGGCTGAGTCGACTGATTTGCGGGGCTTCCGGCGCGATGCTGTTCGTTGGGCGTGCGAATAATACTTGATTCTTTTGGATCGTTTTGTACGCAGTGGTTGTATACATGCGTTGAGTAATTGATAGCGAAATAAATGTTAACTCGCCAATGCATTTAGGTATTTATTTTCGACTCCTTGGCATATACAATTGATATATATATTTTTCTTATCATTTTTTCACTATAGTCATAGACTTATGTGTGATAATTACAATACTTGGGGTAAGTGATTACTGATAGTTTGAGCTTAGATATATAAATATTTTGTTGATTTCTAGCTTATTTATTGAATGACTTATATTGTATTATTGACGAGTATTCTGTTATTTAATATTTATTCTACAAAATACAATTTTTAATTTTCATGAATTAGGGTGAGAAATTTTTGAAATCTATCAACAAAAGATGAATAATTTATATTAACTATATATATATATATATATATGGTTAATAGGTATATTTCCAATATTTAACAGCATTAATTAAGAATATATCAAATGCCACTAGTAAAGTTTACTATTAATAAAGAGTTCATTTATCCTACCTCACATTAATTAGATATATATTTTTTACTGAATTTAAAGTTAAAGCGAATAATATGTAAAGTTTGTGTAACGTTATAGCTCTTATTAATTACTTTACGTTATTATTTAGAAAAATTGAACAGTAACACTCCTTACAATTAATTACAATTAATGTATTACACTGATAAAACGAGCAATCATCAAATATAATTTCTTTAATTTACCTAAAATTCTCTTATTACCAAGCTTTTTAATCACAGAGCATAAGCAATTTACAAGAGAAAGAATCCTTACTTTATCGATCGAAGCTTAAAACTACAAATGCGATCTCAAATACTAATACATTTTGTAAAGACATTAGTTTCCAACATCCTAAAAACTATCATTCCTCTAAAAAAAAGAATCATCACAACTCAGCTCTACATCCACGCGTAAATACAAAATGTCAAACAGCAGCGTATAAAGACACCATTTCTCTCGCTTCAAAGCACTCGATTAACCGAGCTCGGCAAACGAAGCATATATAGCCCAGTCTCTCCTTCCGCCGCGAGACTCGCAGTTTTTATCGTCGTCTCGTCGCCGGCTGTGTTTTTTTCGCTCCTCGCACCTTTTCGCTCTCTATACTCTCTCGTGCACGGTCGCCGCGAGCGATGGCTGCGGGCTTCCTCTTGCTATTCCGCGCTTTTCCAATTACGCTGACGAAACGAGCCGAGCGTACCTGTAGCCGAGCTTTGACCTCTCGCAGTGCCCGCGACGTTCTGCGCTCTTTTGGTATTTCAGCGGCTTCGAGTCGTTTTTGCTACGGGTGCGAAGTGGGTTTTGTAGATGTACATGTTTATTTGATACTGGAAGCTCAGCTCGTTGGAGATGTAAGAAATGTCCTGAAATTTTCATGAAGCTTAGTTGGTACTTGTAAGCTGTAAAAGGGTAAATAGTAGTAAAGATTCAATAAAAATAGTATGTTTATATGACTATTACATGTCGCCATAAGTTTTTGCCTACCATAATCATGTCTATGCATCGTATCCTTTTGTATTTCAGTGCTTTAAAAGCATCTTTATATGCTAGAAAATCGTTAAATAACCTTTCTTATTCTGCATGTTTCTCTTACTCGTGCAGACTTATCTCAACATACCACAAGGAATCCTTTCTCTTAATCGAAGATAAAAGAAAAATTCGCTTCCCTACTGCTACCTAACTACTATTCGCCATTCAAGCACAATACACACACACACTAACAATATTGACAGCATGCTGAATTCGTCATCGTAGTCCTGTTGATGAAATCTTCGTCGTCAAAATCGCTGCTGTTAAGTTTCTCATGCCGCCGTTATTGATTGACACCTTTGTCGTCGTATTGGTTTGATATCGAGATCGATTGCGCAAGGCATTGCTGATAAAGGTAACCTGACGCGCGTTCCTAGAGTATCTGATGTCGTCCAGTTATTAATATTTTGGTGATGTCATATAGTGATGTCACGATTGACTTGGTCGACGATCGAAAAAGTTGAGAGAGGAAGCCGACGTTCTGGTCAAACGCCGAAAATCGAGTCCTCTTGTATTTCTCTCACTATTTCGTTCTTCCTCTCTCTTGCCATTTCTTAATCAATTGCATAGCAATTTCCTCCAATTTTGAATTAGAACGAACAAAATTAACAACATTAAAAAAATTCAATACGTTTGAAAAGTGGCGGAACAAAACCGAATAATTCTATTTTTTGTTATTATACAAAATTGACTAAATAATGTATATTTTTAATAACCATTTTACTTGAATTATAAAATTTATCTTTCTATATTGTTTTGATAACTGAATATAACCAAAGATAATAAGAAACTACAATGGACAAAAAAACAATTAAGTTGAATTCTAACAGAAATAGAATCATCCGATTTTGTTACAGCATTTCTAATTTAAAGACCCGAAAAAGTACTTCGTCCACTGCTCTCGTCATCTCCTCCCAACCTGGCCGCATTACAGAGACCAACTCCAGAACTCCAGCCATGCTCCTGGCATCCTCGCCGCGTTCCGCGACCCCGGCGACATCGCGTTTCACTTCCAATGATCGGACGAGGCGTGCATCGACGCAAGGCTCCGCGGTTTACCGCGGCCCTGCGCTGCTATATACGTGGGTGATTTGACAACGGACCGGCAATCGATATTTCCTCCTGTCGTCGGTCGCCTGCACTGATGCTGCTTGCCTATTTTTTTAGGTTGTATGTGTATATATTCCGCGAGGTGTATGGCTGTGGCGGTGGTGGTGGGGGGGGGGGGGGGGCTTTCAGGCCTCGATTGTTTTTTCGTATCGGAGCGGAGCACCACTGTCCGCGCCTCGTGGCGCGGATCGAAGACGCGAGCCGTGAAGGCCTGCGGGAGGAAGGGATTAAAGCGGATGGAGAGTTCGAGCTCGCGGGAACTGGGGTGAAGATGGGAGAGGTTCGACTTGAGAGGTTTGGAGTGCTGCTGCGACAATCTGGATTGCTTGAAATGAATGGTGTAGGTATTGGTTTAAGAGTTGACACCGTATCTAGAATGTTCCTATATGTCTATGGTCTGGTGTGAAGCAGGCGGTCATTGGGATTTGTTTTTCTTTGATGGATATTGTGATTGAGAATTGATAATGGTTAATATTATTTCATATTCAATATATGTACTTGTCTCACTAATCATTACTGTTTCTAGTATGTGCTTATAAACAAAACATTTGTTCATTATTTAAATAGAGTCGAGTCACCGGGACTGAGAACCTGGGGACTGAAATTACGTGGTAACTTCAATGTTCTTATACATGGGGAATTGGGGATGTCGCGGGGTCTGAAAGCCTTCCATACTAAGTACACATTGCAATCCCCAAAACTATATGGTCCCGAGGCTTTTCAGTCCGCATGACTTGACTGAATAGGGTAGATATCAGCCTCGGTACAAAAAAGTTTAATAAATGAAATAATTATACTAAATGCTAGAAATTTTAAAGTTAAATTCGAATTGTAAACTTATGAAACAGTCCATAAGTTTATTGCACTTGTTAAACATTTTTAATTCAACCTATAGGTTTATAAAATAAATGCTTTACTTTACTTTCTCTGACGCAGCGCAAAAAGTTCTTTATTTACTAAGGAACTGTAAAATTCTTAATCGTGCTTTTATGAAGTATGTAAAATAGTGCATCGCACGATCAGTTAACCTGTTTGTCACCATTTACTACATCTATACATACATACAACATTAAAACAACATCACTCTTGTCCTGCCAAATACACTACAAACAAAGGAAGCAGAACAACGACAATCAGTTATCCCGCTATCTCCTAATTGACTACAATAACTCGTCACATGGGACAACCGCCCACGTCTAAACGAGAATCGTCCCTTCCCATCTCTCGCTCTTTCCTCGTTCGAGCGAGCGCCCGCGCCGGCGCTACACGCGGTAATTCGATATTTTCATTAGTTTCGCGTAATCCTAGATTTTCCAAGCCATCTGGCGCGCGCACCCCGCGTATAGTTCGTATATCTTTTACCCTCGTTCGTATAACACACGTCTCGATGCTATACACAAAAACGACATCGCGATGTGTGGGTATATAGAGATGCGTAAAGCCCTGTGCACACTAAAAGAATAAACGTTTATTCTTGTCTTATATTCCTGACTTTATATTGAGAGCGTTAGGAATAAGACGAGAATCAGACGAAATGAGGAGGAATAAGCTTTTACAATAGTGCTCACCTACCGAGAAGCTGATTTGGATCAGGCTTTTGAGAAGTGGTTTCTGGTATCTAGAAATAAGGTCCAGCACCGGTAGTTTGATCTAATGACTATAAAAGATGGTGATTCAAAATGCACAAAAAACCAACGAATTCAGAATAGTTGCATTTTCAGTTGCTATTTATTGTTAATAACTGTAGATTAAATTCATATTTTTATAGGGCATAAAGCTGAAAGCTCATTCTACCTAGTTTTATCACCTTTTGGGTCATTTTTCTAGCACAAAAATTTGAAGATTATAGTCAAAAGTAGAAATGTTATTTTTTACCATAATAATGCATATTTGAGGTAGAACAGATGAAGGCCCGGATGCAATAAGGAAACCAGCACTTTTTTATGATCATCTCAAATAACAATAGAAATAAAACATATAATGTTGTTAAATCAACTCCTTTCTTCA
Source organism: Gastracanthus pulcherrimus (assembly GCA_949152435.1). Lineage (NCBI taxonomy): Eukaryota > Metazoa > Arthropoda > Insecta > Hymenoptera > Pteromalidae > Gastracanthus > Gastracanthus pulcherrimus. Next base: position 42,263,456 of record OX424575.1, read on the forward strand.
ACGCTATATTTTTTGTTTCTTTATCTGATCATTAATATTTGAGATAAAAATCATCAAAAAAAGTGCTAATCCCCTTATTGCATCATGCCCTTCAATTTATATCGTAATAACAGCGGTCCATTATATATATAAATACGAATGCTAAATTAATTTTTATTATACGCTTTTTGAATATCAGAAACCACTTCTCAAACAGATAAATCCTAAAGAGATCCTTCTCATACATACGTCTACCCGACTTTTAGCCGAAGGAGAAAAAACAATGCGAGGACGTGTTCGTCGTCGCTGCCGTTAAACTCGCGGCGCGCCTGATCTGGCCTATTGTGGGGTTTGGGGGGGACGCGCATGAAAGAACGTGGTGGTGGAACGCGGCGATTCATCTTGCGCCGGATGCGACGGCGGAGAATCGCTGCCGAGGATTAGTGCGCGGCGCCGCTGCTGCGGTTCAGTGGGCCGCGCGGATTAATAATTGAACGTCGGGATGAATGCGTTTCAAGGATTTCTTTTTTATTTCTTTGAAAGTGTGCGATGAAACTGTGGAATTGAGTTTGTTGGCTTTGGCTCGGTCGGAGAAAGGATTCTGATATTTTATGGATAAATAATTTCATAAATAAATGAGAAGTTGGCGAGACTGACAAGTATACCGAGCAATTTTTAGCTTTAAAGTCAAAGGAATATGTTTTACTCTTTTTGAAGCTATGCGTTTTCATAGCTAATTAACTTTTTGCGCGGAGTTGAATTATTCAGGAGATTGAACAAGAAGTAAGAAATTCGTATTTTCAACTTTTAACGCGAATAGTATTATCGACAGCTATGAAATAATAATACACTGCCAACTGCTTTGGCACTATTCTTTCTCAAAGAGAATTTAATTAAAATTATTTTATAAATAAGGAAGAGCTGCGGAGTACCGGCCGTCATGGTCATTTTCCTGTCCAACTATTTTCATTTAGTAATTTGTGCCCTACTGAAAAATGAATATGTTTCAATAAACATATTATCGTGTATATCGTATATCAGGGTGTCTTTGGTCAGCGATGTGTCATTGATTCTAAAATCTATTTTTATTTATAAAATCAAATGAAATCTATACGTATACAAAATTTAATTATTGTTTATTTTGTTTACAGTGTAAAAAACTCTTTGAGAAAGCAATAATGACAAAATAATATATGCACCGGTCTAACCAATCATTATTGTTTCTACTGCAATATTACATTAAATAATTCAAATTACATAGTTTGAACAAAATTTATAGTTATAATAGTAGACAGTAAAATATTGATTGCATATTGCTTTTTTTTATTGAATTGGATATCCTTAAATATAGCTTATATCTCTGGAAAAATAATTACTTTATACGTAGAAAAAAGTTTTATTCTGTTTGGCTTAATTTCCAATATTAAATGATTAATAAGTCCTTGACCATCTTCCTAAGACGTAGGTTACATAATCAAGTCCACTACTTAGTTCGTGTTACATAATAAAATTTCATGAAAACCTTTATGAGCTCTCTTTAAAAGAATTCAATGGCAGAAAAAACGCTACAATACCCCATAATTAACGCGAGGCATTTCCACCCGTTTCCGACCCTCGCGCAGCGCGCTAAGGAAAGTCTGCAACGGCCGGATAACTGTTATCGTTGCGACAAACTCTATTATCGCGAACCCCTTCGAGTGAGTCCGGTGACGAAAAAAAAAAGAAAAAGAAAACCAAACAGCCGCGATGGGCGAGAATAGGAGAAGGATCGAAAGAGAAAACCTCTCTAACGAGGAGACGAGAGAGAGAAAGAGGGGGCTAATGCGATCGAAAAGGAGTCGAAGAGTGGAGAAGAGGCGCGAGGGGATCGTTCGCGACTGTCATTCCGAAAATTCGATGCGCCTCGATGTCCTTTATTTCGTCGTTGTCGCGCGCTCGCGACTAGATTGAATTTTTTCGCGAAAATTCGCTGCGACGATTCCGCGAGCTCTTCGATAACAGCACTGCTTTTATCCAGTTATATGCGCTATACGGTGAGAAACAAAGAGACTTTTTAGATGTGTGTGCGTTATAATGGAGTGCAATTTGAATGGTGAAAATATAAGATTAATTTGGAATTCAATTTTCACGTGAATTGTGTAGTGTATTATATATTATGTATTATACTATAAATGCATTGTATTATATTCGTCAATGATGTTACTGTTGCTTGAATGTATGAATATCGAAATATTAAACAGGAATGACAGCGGATTGGCATTAAAGACAGTTTAACCAAATGCAGAGCGAGTGCATATGTATATAGCAAGCGTGTCAATAATACTCGTATGCTTCGCGTACTTCATCATGTTCGCAGACAGTTTACTATTAAAGTAATATATAGATGATAGGTACATAAAAGGCGAACAAATGAAATTGCAAACTGTATATTAAAAACGTATGATGACAATTGTAAATAGTATACATGTGACAATAAATTGGTACAACTAGTTTAAATATGTATTTAGTTATAAAAGAAATCTAAATACTATTTTTTATAATTATCTCACTAATTAATTTTTAGTTTTCACATATCAAAATATGCCTAAAGTGCTTCGTTTTTTTTTTTTTTTTTTTAACGTTGCCATGTTTGTGCTCCCATGTGGTGCTAATCGACGACGGGGGTCTGCGGTGTATTTGTAAACAAAGTACATGTAATTTTTACAGAGGTGCTTGTATCAATCGGCAGAGACTAGGATACGAACCCGGGTCACCGGCGTGGGAATCCGACACTCTACCGACTGAGCCGCCGCAGGCCCCCGTATTTATTTGTATATTATATATCATACAGAGAAATGATAATTTTAACCAGAGTTTAAGAAGGATTAATTGTCCAACGCAGGATTCATTTTATTAAAAATACAAAAACTGTTCAGTGATCGATCCTTCATATAAATATTAAAAAACTAAATCAATCAACATTTAATAACTTCGCTATTTATTATAAAAAGAATCCGAAAAATCGGAGCAACCCTTACTTTAAAACAACGTCACCCACCGCAATTTTCAATTTTCAATCCCATCAAACCCGCTCCCGATATAACGAGCACCTCGCATTAGGCGCCCATTCTGGCATCTATTCATTATAGTCCCCCCGTTAACCTTCGCTAAAAGCGAGACACGCTCGCACAACGAGCAGCGCGCGCGCCATCGTGGCAAATCCTGTCCACGTGCGCATGCACTGCATGCGTATAATACATTGTGTCACTGCTGCTGCTGCTGCTGCTGCTGCTGCTCGCAGGCCATTAAACACATCGTGTGCCTTATATAATACGGCGCTAGCAGAAGAGAGAGAGAGAGAGAGAGAGAGAGAGAGAGAGAGAGAGAGAGAGAGAGAGAGAGAGAGAGAGAGAGGTTCCGCGACCATGCGACAAATTAACCTCTGCCGCGCGGGAAACGCGTTTTGACGATGCGTCGTTAAAATGCCGACGGCCTCGTAAAAACGCGCTTTACTTCCGCGGACGGACGGCGAATGTAGGTGTATGATGGGAGATGATGGGAGAGAAGACGATTCGAGGTGGACTGGTGCGCGTCGATGTTAGTTCAGTTGCGGGTACTGTTTTTTGGGAGGGGTGTTTTTGAACATTTTAATGTTCTGTGTGAACATATTTGCAATGGATTTGTATAGTACAAGTTACAAAAGTATAGAACAAATGACTATTTTTATTTGTCCAATGTGGACGTACTCGATATTTTATAAAAATGATCATAATAATAATAATAAAATTTAAAATTTGTTAGATAAGGGAGATGCCCACTGATTTATAATATCTGATCTGTTAAAGGAGAACGTATAAAACCAACATTGTACAGAGCTCATCAAAACATGAATTTTGAAAGAAAATTGACCCCCTAAAGTATAGGGAAGGTTGAGAAAAGCGTGATAGAAAGTCGGAAAATTAAGTAGAAATTCCAGAGTACGGTTAGACGTTATACATTGCTTTGAATGACATTAATCCATAGATATTATTTTGTATAGCTTTCCCGCACTTAGAGGGTTCAATTTTTTTTTAAAATTCATATCTTAACGAGCTTTAAACAATGGTGTTGGATTCATACATTTCCTCAAGGGGGCTGCCATGAAGGTCCTTTTTTTACTTTGATCATTGCAATTTTAACTATAAGTATCAGTATGGTCATTTTTATCGAATATCGAGTGTGTCTCCAATGCCCAAACAAAAATAATAATTTTTGCTATGGAATTTCTCTTAGTATGAGATATTATTTTTCAGGATTTTTTAAGTAATTTAAAATAAATAAATAATAACTAATTAAAAATAAATAAATAATAACTAATTAAAAATAAATTATAATTATAATTATAATTATATAAGGTTTATAAAACATTTTTATTCGTATTGATATAAAGGTAATATAGTGCATATTTACTAATTTCTTACTATTATTCGTTATTGCAGCGCAAATATCACCATGCTTGTTAAGAAAATAAAGGATAAGAATTCAAATTTATAATAATAAACTGGGTTTTATGAATGTTTATTTTGTTAGTCATATTTATAAAAAAAAATAGTGCAGCTTCAAAACCTTTTAATCATTTAAACTTAATTTAAAGTAGGTACGTTTTATTCTTTTCAATAATTGAAATATATTTAATACTGAAGGGAATGAGTAAAATATTCATTAGATACTGCTCGGCTTCAGGCAAAAGAGATTAAATAACAGTAGAGCTTAATGTCGGCTAATTTACTTGTATGTTTCTTATTCAGAACTTTCACCCAGAACTTTTAAAGTTTTTTTTTCCTGGCGACCAAACTTTTGACCATTTTGTACTACATTGTAGGCGAGAGAGTTAGTAATTTACTTTCCAAGAGAAGATTGAAACGATTTGCGAAACGATGCATAAAATTTTCAATTGCCGCTTTAAAGACGACATTAGAGTCTCAAATGAAATTTTTTTAATGAAAAGCGCATTAATTTTAATCTAAAATAATGAAATAAATTTACATTCTTATAGACTTCAAATTTTACTGCGTGTATAAATGAATACAAATTTCTTTAATTACTATTTTAATTTAAAATAATAATACAATAACAAGACCAACAAAGTGTTATTTATACATTACTTAAAACTTGTTTATTCCATCAAGTAGCTATAATATCTTGTTTCTTTTGTACTTTATACTTAATATACCATATAAAATAAAATCGCCTTAAATTCGTACAACTCGATCAATTACTCAGAAGGAAAGCAAGACAAACTTTCCCGTCCAATTCAAACGAAATTTTAAACCCTCAAAAAACATCCACCTCCAGTAGTAGCTTGGATTTCTCACGTCCACATTTTTCTCGACTCCCGCCACCGAAATCGGAGCGTGATCTCGGCTGACTTGCCTTGCGGGAGGTGCCGCTCGCGGGATCACGCGGGTGATTCGTCTCGAAGGAGCTATCTCTCTCTCGCTCTCGCTCTCTCCTATATACACAAGCACAAGAAGGCGAGACGCGATCGTGCCGTGCTCCGGCTTATTAAAGTTAAACAATGACGTATACTCCGAGCGACTGATCCTGGCGCGAGCCGCATCGGCACGAACTGTCGCCGCTGCTGTGACCTTGTTGCGCGGGCTGTACAGCTATCGGGGGGAGATCGACTAGGTGTGCGGTTGTTGCTGCTGCTGTTGCTGCTGGCTGATACTGCATCGCTGAGATAGACTACGCTGTATAGTGGAAATTAAATGTTTTTTAGTGTAGAAACCGGATGTATAGTTTGTAATTGCAGTAGTGTAAATATTAAAGCGTTTTTCTTGGCGCTAATAGTGGTCTAGGAAGAAATGCGTATTTCCTAGTCATTATCTGATAGAAAATCGAGTACCAGATCGATATATGAACAAAGAAACTTTTTACTTAAGTAAAAAATTGTTATAACTGACTTTCATTAATGCTTCAAGTAAGAACCCATCATCAAAATCAATAGAGGCTAGTGTTTAATATTAAAATAATACAGTTCTTAAGACTAATATGGCCTGAAAACATTTTGAAATCGAAAACCGAAGTCTTTGTCCTATGCCTATACTATAATTGGCTGCTTATTGTAAAATGATATGTCAACAAGAAATTATATATTCGACGTTCTATTACATTTTTTATTTCAAATGATTAAACTAAAATATTTTATTTGCAGGTTCATTGTCATAATTTTAAAAATTAAAAAGAAATTAAACATGGTTTTGACACGTGGCAATGATTACAACAAAAACTCAAAGTGCAAACGAAAACAAGACAGTGTTTTACGCAATGATGTTATAGAATTAAATAGATACTTATCCGCTTATAGTTTAATAGATTTGCCAGAAGAACTTTTGCGTATCATTTTACATTTTTTAAATTATCAGACTATAGCTAATTTACGTTCGGTGAGTTGCATAGATATATTAATTTTCTTATTACGTATTATTAAATGTTAATTTCATGCAGGTATGCCGACGAATTAATAGAATATGTAGCTCTATTTTAAACTTTGAATTTGAAAGATTACGAAATCAAGTAAATAGTCGATATCATATTGAGATGGAAATGCCAAGACAAGTACCATTGTTCTGTAGCAAGCAAATTATAATCTTCCTCAGTGAGGAATTACATCAATTACAATGTATTTTTAAAACACACATAGAACGTAATTGTTGTTGCTTTTTCCCTGGCAAAGTAAGAATAATTAATGACTATCGCCTTAAATTAGACAATGATTTTATAATATAAAAAAGAGATTTCACAACATTAATATTATTTTAGATTTTGGATGAAGCATATTCTATATTCTATGTTGCGAAAGTGAAAAGCGCTTCTCTCGAAATAATTAGCCGTGGAAAAATACCGACATCTATTGTAATGATGAATGCATATTTTGTATTGCATAATAAATTATTACATTATCTACGATCATCTGATCATTTTCATCAATCCATGAGGAATTCGAGTATAATAAGCATACATTCAATACCTTGAGGTTGTAATAGCGAACAAAACTTAGGCTTCTATTATATTTGTTTAAATATTATCTTATATATGGATTAATTGTTATTAATTATAAACATTTAGGACATTTATACTTAAAATTTTTTATTTAATACTGTTAAAATAACGTAATTTTTTTTAATTAATTTTGAGCGAATTGTTAAGAAATGTATTTATTTATATTGTTCAAAAAGATGTAAATTTAATTTGTAATTTTAAATTATGTTAATTACGTATCATCAACGATAACACACATTTAAGATATAATAATATATTTTGTTACAGAACAATTTATTTATTATAAAACAATAAAATATATTTCTATGATGCAAAACATTAACTGTAAATAAAATTTCACCTAAAACCATTCTATTACAAAATGTTTCATGCGTCAAAATATGTTTCCTCTTAGCGTTTTTTGCTACGCTTAGCGAAATAACATTTTAGTGCTTTTTGCACCCTTCAAAATAATATCTTTAACCATTAATTTCTACAAAATAGTCACGTATATTATAAAGGCACAAGGCCGTGTCAAATATACAGAAAGTCATACAGACTAGAGCGAAAGTCAAAAGCAAAGGCTCAAATTGTTTAAGGTTCTCTTACCTGTGCGAACTTCTACCGTCGCTGCAGTGTAGAAACTTTGAAATGAATTTCCTAGAACCCGTGGCGGGCATAAAGGTAGATAAGGATAAGGATAAGAAAACTAATTATTGTTTCTTAGGCTAAGAAGCCTTTGAATAGGTACAGTAGAGCACTATACAGAAGCGCAAGCCTTTCAACCATTGAAGTAAAATTCTATCGTAGAAAAATTTTACTAGAAAGAATTTCTTTATCACAAAAATTTTACTTGTTTTTTTTTCAATGTTTTTATTTAACAATTTTTTTAATAATAAAGGACTGATAAACAGGAAAATCATAAAATCGACACAAGTAGTCCCATCTAGCGAATGTTCAAAGGTATTGTGCAAAACTTAGCTACTTAATTTATACATTCATTTCAAAGTATCTCGAAGTAAGCATATCCTTTAGCAAATATATTTTTCAGATATTTATTACAAAAATATTACATATATATCAAAAAGCTTAAAACTGTATAACATCAGTAAGTCTATAAGACCATAAATTCATTTACCTACTTATTAAATAACTAACTTAGACAGTTTTAATCGTATATTTAAAAAACAGCTTGAGTCCTAAAACGAGAATTATGATAAAGCACAATAATACCTATTATTAAACAAAAGCGTTAAATAATATTTCGATCTATCGTAGAGTAAATCTATTTTCAAATGGTTACATTTGTCACATTCTGGGACAATATTGTAGATCTTTCTAGACAAAGATTGCAAATCAGCCTTTAACTCAAAATTAATAATATTTGAACTTATCTAAACTGTTTTAGATATATAAAATTGATTTATAATAATATAATTATTCTATTTAACTTCTATTTTTTGTTTACTTTCAGGTAAGCATCGAGTTCCATTCGGCCATTCGTTTTAGTGTTAATGAGGTAAATTAATTATTCTAAAATCTCAGTACTTAAAATTATTTAACTCAACTGTTGTGTACAATATGCAATTTTCACATTTTTCATCCGATTCAAAAGCGAAAAATGAATACTACACAATTGCGAAGTAAAGCCGGAAACATAAATTTCTTTTGAAACTGCAGTCGACATCAGAATCTCCAGTTTGTACTTCAACCACAAACCACGTAATTACGCAAAAACTGCATTGTACAGCCTTGCTTACATTTTAACAACCATCAACTCCGCGAAATCATTTCTATTCACTCGGGTCATTTCTATTCACTTACTGGCAACCTTCATTTAATAATCATGGTCGCTCAAAAAACGAAAACGCTCTCCACGAAATAACAGTTTTCTCCGATAATAAGAAGAAAAATATACAGAAGAATTTACTGAAACAAACATTGGTTTTACCTAAAATAAAATTGTTTATCTTAGATTTAAAAAAAATCTAAAATTCCTTTTCGAAACGCTATTTCATTTTAGCAATCCTGAGACGTCAATTCCAAAATTTTGTCCGTGAACGCAAGAAAAGACAGTACTAATTGTGATAAATGCATTTATCACGACGTGCATTGTCAAAATGTATCTAAAAGTTGTTCAAAATTGTTTTTTTTTTATCCTTCCGCATATCACACGGTAGCTATAAAGATACCAACAAACTAATAACATAGTGTAAATGCGTTTATATCACAGTGACAAACCAACTTAATAATAGTAGTCCCACATACCACCGAAAACTAAGACCCCATCGCTAAACTCTTCAATACATCAAGCCTATACAGAGTAAGTCGCTCGTGCAGCTCACGGAGAAAAGAATATAAACGCTGCACGAAAATAACGATTGCATTACACGGCGAGCTGCACCCAATGCAGGCATATAAACACACATCCGCACATTTTCTCGAACGGATGGATATATAAAACTCTCCCTTTCGGGGGCCGCGGCCGTTTCTCTCTCTCTCTCTCTCTCTCTCTCTCTCTCTCTCTCTCTCTTGATCGTTGTCTAAACGAGCGCGCGCCTTATCCACGTCCTCGGACGGATGGTCAGGTGCGCTGGCTTCTGCTTCTTCGGAACAGCCGGTTAATGCGACCGCACCGCTGCTGCTGCTGCGGATATTCTCTCCTTTATCCCGACGGAGCTATTTTACTTTCTTCAATTAAGCGTTTAATGCGGGAGGAGGGAATCCCCAGAGTGCCTCGTTATGAGAGCGTTCGCAGCGGCTCGTTTTGAGGCTGTATACGGTATCGTGGACGACGTTGAGAATATTGGTGCTGGTGGCGCGTGGTTTTACTTTTGCAGGATGGGGATTGTAGATGAGATAGTGCGATTGGGGCTCGTTCTCATAGTGTCTATAGGTTTAATTAAAGATTCGAAATGTTTGAATGAGGGAAGGGACTTGTTACAGGGTCCAGAAACGGTTATTGTGTCTCTAGAGATTTTTATTCATAAAAATGTAGTTCATTCATTGCCCTGCATATTTTAAAATAAGAAAGAAATGTTCTTAACATTAAGTATAAAAATCGTGTAATCGATCATTATTTTCTGGATCTGGATCGAATTTTTTACATATTTAAATAAAATTTACTGAATTTCTGAAAGAAACTTGTTAATTACAACATTTTTCGGGGGGCCCTCATTATATCGCACGGCGTTTTATTAAAAGGATAGAGTAATATTCAATAAAAAATATTTATTTATAGGTACGTGACTTTCAATGAACTTTATAATTATAACTTACTAGTTCTTAATTCTGTTTCAATTATAAAGTAAATTTTGAATTTTCTATTTATACTGTATATTACAAGTACCTCTTTTTATACCGCCGATAATGTAACGAGGATTCTATATGAATTATTAAAATTAAGTTATCACTTAAAAATAAATATAACTATATTTGTTTATAAAAATATACTTGATCTATTCTTACTTTTTCATATTTTTGTTATAAAACGATTCGGTCGTTTGGTTAACTCTTATTAGAAAGTAAACTTAGCATTATTGCACTCTAACGCTACACAATGGAGTAGGGTCGACGACTACTTTTGCATTTCTAACCTCAAAATTCAATATTACATATTAAAAATCATAAATTTTGGAGTTATAAATAATGTTCAAATAAATGAAGTTTTATATGCAAAACAAACAAGAATTAAACATAAAATAAGAAAAAGAAGGTATTATACAGCATAAAAACTAGTTATTCTAATAAATGCAATGATAATCGTGATGATAAATTCAGTATATAAGTCTAATGAATTTTTAGTCAATTAATTCAACCTTTATCGCGTTCACGTAAACATTTCCTAGACGAGCTGCATTTGTTGTTCCAACCCGACACAACGGGACGCCCGGCCGCGATATAACCGAACAAAGGCCTCGAAAGCGCAGAGCTCGTTGCGCCTCGGCATTATCGTCCGCCTCTCCTCTCTCCTCAACGGCGGAAAAATAACCGAATTAAGCCAACTCCCTCCACCGGCTAAGGCACCCCCGCAGTGAGAGAGATATTACCGACATTATTTTTTTGTCGCTTCGCGGAAGAGAAAGGAGAGTCTTCGGTCGCGCTTATCTGGACCATCCCGTGCGCCCCCGTCGCAGGACTTGTATCTTTGCAATTTCGGGTTCGGTTAATTCGGCTGGATTTAGCCCTTGATGAACCCGCTCTCCACCTTTTGCGAGGCTTAAAATGCAACTCGCGGATTAATGGGCATTCGCGCGGGTGATGGACGCCGATGTAAGGCGCATGGATAAATTCGCGCAGTCGCGTTTGGGAAATTGCTTGCGAAGGGAGGATACGCTAACGAGGGGAAAATTATCTCGGAGAACGTAATCACGGTTCGAGACACGTTTTACCTTTAAGTGCGCGCTTAATATTCGCGGATAAAAACTCTTATAAGGAAGGGTATAAGACGTACGATTCCATTAGAATCTTTTATTACTTTTGCTAGTAGGAGACGTTTTAGTTAAACGAATATTGAATTAAAAAAATTGCTGTAAAAGGATTTTAAATGCTTTTTTAATTTAACTTTGATATTATCTAATTTATTTTATTGACGATAGAATTATTAATATTTTTAATGGATCCTTCGAAGTATGCGTAAGTTATTTTTAACACGTTATATTATAATTTTTAAAATATGAATAACATTTACATAAAATTCCTTTTAATAGTTGAATGCAATATTGTAAAAAAAATCCAATTAAATTTATAATTTTAATGTATTTAGTGTACACTTATAAATTCAAATTAATCCGATGTATCTAAGTACAAAATTAGCAAAAGATTGAAAAACAATAAAGTACACATTTACAGTTACCTAAATTCTGACAGACATAAAAAATATAAAAATCGAATGCTAAATGCACACAAAGCTATAAATAATGGCTCCCAGGCGATCAAAATCAAAGAAAATGTGCTCTCTCTCTCTCTCTCTCTTTCTCGAAAAGCATATTCCAAATTGAAAGACATCGCTTAAAATTCACCTTCCGATCTCCCCTTTCGCATTGCCGGCTAAGACATGTCCGACCGAAATGAATTCCAGCATTCGTAGGGAAATTCATGGCTCATCCGCGAATATAACCGCGCGCCGACGGGCGAGCTCGTTAAAAAGCCAGAAAGCTCGGCCAAGGAGACGGCTACCTACGCGATATCATCTTCAGCCGAGAGCGGCACAGCGGCATAGCAAAATAAAAGCAAACGTCGTCGCTCCGTGCGGCCTCATCTCTGCCCGAACTCCTCCGTTCCAATTACGATGGGTGGAAAGAGGAAACGAATGAGAGAGAGAGAGAGAGAGAGAGAGAGAGAGAGAGAGAGAGAGAGAGAGAGAGAGAGAGAGAGAGAGAGAGAGAGAAGCCCCACACCGGCAATCACCGAGGCCTCGTGGATCTTGAGGTATAGCTGTCCCGATGCGCGATCCAGTTTAAGAGTTAATTTTGTTTTGAGCCAACGGAAAGCGATATTTGATTGTGCTTCGAATTGTAATTTATATTGCTAAATACTTTGAATTGCCTTAGTAAATAGAGTATAAATTTAATGTCAAAATTGTTAGCTGATAATTTTGTATATATTAAATGAGATGAGGCATAATTCTTATTTTTCCATAGAGAATCGATGTGAATTATACTGTACGTTTTCAATAAGAATGTTCAACGGTTGAAAAAATTATAAATAAATCTATTGTACTAGCTAGTTATCCACTTTAGGACACTTCGTGTGTAAAATCTTAATTTATTTATCAAATTAATCAAGTTAATTTACAGATGGGATTTGAAACTATGGAATAGTGTATCAAAACCTGATTAGACTGAGTAATGACAATATGTAATTACAAATGAATGTCGAAGATAAAAGTATTGGTTACTTTGGAACACAGTTGTCAGTTGTCTTTAGTTTAGTCCAGTTTCTTTAATAATTGTATAAATCTGTTTTATTGTTAGTATCTGGAAGTTGTTAAAGAACACAGTACGATTTAATACTAATCATAATAATTGTTTAATGGATTTTATGCACTGGTAAAGATGTTCAAAATTTAATGCCAACCTAACTTCCATTTTGAATTTAATAAAGTAAGTTTGCTAATTAATTATAAGTCTAAAATTTTGTGAATAAAATTCTTCCATATTGAAGTTTAAAGACCCAAGCAACCACTTCTACCCATACTTATAATTGATATCATTAGCGATGAAATCTGAACAGTAGCTTATGCGTTAAATGTTAAACTTTTTCAAAGTATATTTTTTAGATTTAAACTGGATAATCAAAGTAATTTTTCACGGTAACTAAATATACCTTAACCGCCGTATCTCATACACTATACATTCTGCTCATCCTTCTATATACCATTATTTACATAGATATTTCGCCGAGAGACGTAATCCGCCTGTCTGCCTGCCTACGTAAACAAGCATGTGTGCGCGGGCATAATGTGGCCGAAATGTGTAATTACTATATTTCACGTGTTCACCCGTACCTTGAGTGTATTATAACGAGATGCAGGGGGTAATGATGATGCACGTGAGGCTTAATAAGAGCATCGCGAAAGTTTTCAATTTGTCTCTGAAGCTCGGGGCCGCGTTCGGTAATTTATGTTGTCCGAGTTTGTTATTAACTGGTTAGGCTTGCAAATAAATATACCTATGATGTTCCGCGTGCGTCGAATAATAATGGGATGCAAAGGAAGTGACGTTTATCGACTTTGCCGGGTTTTTTAAACGTATTTGGTAATTTTATAATTTCACGGCTGCTCAACAGAAGCTTGTTTGTTTATCATTTACAGATATGGGCAAGTATCTAATCGAATGAAATAAAAGCTTTTAATAAGCATACATTTTTTCAGAACTGTTATACATACGAAATAATCTTAGTTCTAATATTTCATTAGTATCTATCAAATAAGCAATGCAAAAATATATTTCTTCAGTGTCCATGATTTTGTAAAAAGATGCTGTATCTTTGATTCGTTAATAAGTACTGATAAAATGAATAAAAATGCGGTATTCATACAATCTTTTTGTTCTTATAAGTATGTTCTAAATATGATTTTAAGAATGTACTTATATATTTTTAATGACGCTTTAAAATTTTAATCATAGCTTTTTTAGAAGGATGTAGACTGCTTCTTTTAGATACTTAGCCGTGTATTTATATACAAACGAAATGTAAAAAGACAGCAAGAGACATAGCAAGAGAAGGTCTAAAAATGACAATAATAATACTTGTACTGTCTTGCCACATTTGTCTGTTTCTACTTACATGATAAACTATCGTTTCATGTTATTAGTAATAAGTAAATAGTTATGAATGTACGTTCTTCTATTCTCTGTACAATGTTGTATCATGTGTATGCTTCTTCTTGAGGTCAACAATTATATATTTTAAGCACTTATCTACACAGCTCTAAAACCATTACTCTAAAAAGTAGCTTACTTACAACTCTTTAATTGTATTACTATTATTTTACCAAAACCGTCCATTCATCATTGAATTATCGTCGCAGCAAATGTATAAATTACCAGAATCAATCGAATTTCCATTTCCTAATTCCTTACTTCCGCCGCCTCCTCCTCCTACTCCTCTTCCTCTCCATCCCTTTCATTCAGTTTCGCCGCCTCCCTTTCAACTCCACGGCAGCCAGCACTCTTGCACGCGCGCGTGCTTTGTGTTGCATCGGTCGGTCCGCATTCGCGGAAAAGGTAAACGGGTAATAGGATTCCGTGGAGCGTACAGAGCGGCCTCGCAACTATTGCCAAGTTCTTTTCTCCGCTCGCAACGCGCTCGGCCGGCTCGAAAGCTCCTCCGCTACTCTTCTATCCTCTCCGGCCTCGAGAGTCGCGCGCGCACTGTGCCTCTTTTAAATAAGCGACCCGGGGCCGGCCAAAGCCGCGGAAAGAACGTCGTAGGTAGAGAGGATGCATAAAAGCAGGAAGAAAAAGAGAGAGAGAGAGAGAGAAAGGGAGAAAGAGAGATGGGAAAGGGGGAGAGAGGAGAAACGGACCGGAGAAATGGTATTAGAGCGAATGAAAAAAATTCGTAGAAAGTGCCATGCAACGGTAAAGAGAATAAGAAAGATGGAGGGACATTCAAAGAGAATATTGGATACATAAAGAAGGCAAGGTAGTGGTCGGATAGTATGAATCATTTAGGAAGGGATGGGGGATATTCATCGAATATTTTTTTCGGAAGAGCAAATGTAAAAATGTCTTGAAACTGAATTGTTAAATGTCGATAATAATAGTGTGTACGTTAAATGAACATTCGGCATAAAATTATGTACGACGTTTATAATATCAAAGTTTTTGTAACATTGATTTTTAGTAAAATATATGGAATAGACGCATTTTCATCGCTATATAACAACCTTTTACCTAGCACATTAAGCATAATATTGTAGCTTTGTTACAAATAAGCGAAAAGTTGATTTTTCATCTGTCAAACCATACTTTTTGAAACAGACTTCTTTCTCCCTTGATAATCCGTGGTGGATACCATATAAAAAAATTAAATCCACATTACTATGTGGACGAGATACCTATTGAGTAAATGAACTTTTATAAGTATTACAAGTACCATAAATAATTATTTGGAGCTTAAAAAAATTACTAAAACGATAGTAGTTCATACTGTACAACTTTCTTTACGCATATAGTCCAAAATCGTAACTTTTGTAAGTTCACAGCTAATTAATTATTTTTCATTTTTTTACTTCAGTAGGGACCGTTTACGGAAAAAAAAAAGACTTTAGAACTTTAATTTTGGTCCATTAAATTAAACGTTACAGCCAAAATAGATGTGGGTAATTATACTGTAAGACCTTCCTCAATATATAGATTAAAATAGAAATGAAAAAAGATACTGCACTATTATCTGCAATTTCCTTGCAAATTCACCAAAACGGCCATTCAATTTAAATTAGAAACGTAATTTTCTCTGAAATTCCAAAAGATTTTACTCATTACAGAAACTGGAAGAAAACGAGAAGGTTTTTCGTTATTAATAAAAAAAGCACCACATCAGCTACAGCTTTCAATTATTCAAATAACCCACAATCACTGGGCAAAGGTTCCACTCTCGAGCTCAACTTGGCCGTTCACCCAAAAGCCGTTCTCCCATCTCCGGCTATACTCCGCTCAAAGAACAAAAGAAGCAGCGAAACAAAGCAAGAGGCAAGAGAAAATGGGGGATTAGTAGGAAATGCAGCGGGGCCGAGAAAGCTGCCGCGCAGGCAAGCTGGGAAGGGAAAGAAAAGCCATGCATGCGAATACTAGTTGTTTCGGCTCGATGCCTTCTTTCCTTATCTGGCAAAGCCGACGCCTTCTGTACTTCCTCCTCTTTCGCGCAGTGCACGCTGCATTTTATTATTCGCGTGCGATCGTCTTCGGGAGCGCGTGACGCGGTAAAGCTCGAAATAATTCTTCCGCGTGCATTGCTAGACTCCTCGACTCCTCCTTCGCGACGCAAGCGAAGAGAAGAACGGATACTTTTATAGCCGAGGACTCGGGATGGCGGAGGCTCGTTGTACCTACTTTCTGCCGGAAGGTTTACGATTGCATTAGGCGTCTTTATGGGCTGCCGCGAAATAATAGAATAGTCAGAGTGGGTGATGCATCAGATCGGATACTGGTGGCTACGGTTGAGAATCTTAAACTACAATGGAGGTTCGATAAGTCGAAGAATCATGGGGACTCGGACAAAATTCGAATAATAGACTGAAATTGTAGAAACTCCACAGCGTTTTTAAGATGTGTTCTTTAATGGTCCAAAGTGATCATTTAATTTAGAAACGTGAAACATTTAATCATACTTTTACAAAGCATCATGAATATTATTTCGCCAATTGTCTTTTAATAAAGGAAAAGTATAAGCAATTTATTTGTACTCAATTGTTTTTGACGACGCAATTTGAATAAATTACTTGTTTCCTTGTAATTAAAATTAACAGCGACAAATATTAATATAAGTACCAATCGATACCAAAGGTTAGATACAGTGTACTTTGCAATCACATAGTGATACAATGTGATAGAATGAGTTCCAAAAAAGTGTAAAGTGTGTTCCAAAAGCTTACCGAGCTAATTTCTCTTACCGGATTACATTGATCTCATCATTTACCGGCTTACTCGTATACAAATAAATACAAAGTGCCCATGTGTTCGAGATAGTAAGAAAACAAGTGAAAAGTGAGCAGTAAAATAAAAGTAAAGAAATCTCTACCAGCAAGAGGTAAACGAGATAAAGGGAAAATGTCGAGAGCACAAATCTTTAACGGGAAGGGATTTGCTTGCGTCTCGTTACAAATACTTAATTGTTCGAAGTTAAAGAAATTTATGGTCACTTAAGTTATAAAGTTAAATAGATTAAATAAATT
This sequence comes from Gastracanthus pulcherrimus, assembly GCA_949152435.1. Classification (NCBI taxonomy): domain Eukaryota; kingdom Metazoa; phylum Arthropoda; class Insecta; order Hymenoptera; family Pteromalidae; genus Gastracanthus; species Gastracanthus pulcherrimus. The sequence goes on from OX424575.1 coordinate 42,280,839, forward strand.
TATATTGCTTCTCACAGAGGAAGCATTGCAACAGAAAAAGAGAAGTTTTACTGCGAACGTTATACAAACATGTTTTGAGACCCAAGGAATCAAAATACGTAATATATTTTTTTTTAATTGTGCGTTGTATGTATGTGCGTGGGCGCGTATGTGTGTGTGCGTATATTTTTTGAAAATTTTTTCTTAAATTTATAAGATAAGAAATATAATAGAAATTCTATTTAAAAAATACGTATTGATTATTTTCATTGTACTAATTACATTTTTAATTCATTTTTAAATATCGCTATATATACTAAACGGTAAATTCAATGTTTTTGACAAAACACTCCATCATCAGCCAGTTTCTCCCCTTTACTACATCGGCAAGATCTCAGCAGTCTATCGTCATCCATGGGGACCGCGAAGCAGGACTTCTGACAGCAACCGTTTCCATCCACGCACGAATGATCCTTACGCATTTTCTGTACCACGGTATCGTAGATCATGAAATTGACGATCAGACAGTCATCTTTGCTTTTCGGCTCGAATGCATCGTCGCTCTTATCATCGTTTTTCCCTATTCGATGCACCGAAATTGTGTCCTTTTGCAGGTAGTACAAGTACTTCTCATCGAAAGCAATTGAGCTGCCAAAGAAAATAGGATAGTTTGACAGGCTCTTGACATCACTACCATCGAACTTGAAGTGTCTTATAATTCCCGAATCAGGAAGACTTCAGTAGAGTCGATCACTGTGAAAATCTATGGCCAGTTTCATTATTATATCGCTGAGAGTTTTAACCATCTGGATGATGTTTGAACCATTTTCAGTTTCAGTAATTTGAATAGATTTTTATGTTTCCGAAGTTTCTAAGCCAGAAAAATATATTTTTAGAAAATTTCTGTATGTATGTATGTATGTATGTATGTATATATGTTTGTCTGTTTCCTTGTATGTATGTATGTATGTATATATATATGTATGCATGTGTATGTATAATGTATATACTTATTCGCAAAGTACGCGTAATTTCCTTTCATCCAATGTCCTTCAAGACTATTCTGAAGCTAACAAAACGCGGATTTGAGAATTATATAAATTTTTTTTAAATTAGATGATTAACCCTTTAACGTGAACAACGCCTGAAACCGTATCGTTGGTATTAGTAAATCATGGTTTCTACTTAATTTTCTTCGCTGAATTAAAATATTAATAATTTTATTTTTCATACATACTCAGTAACGTGTGATTAATTATTTAAGTGCTTTTTCAGCCTAGAAAGTAAAAAATTAGGCGGGCAATCAAACAAAATAGATTTTATGACGTTACTACTACTAATGCATGATTCACGATATTGGGTTAATTGGGAATTAAAATTAATATTAGCACTTTTTAATGCAAGCAAGGTTTTTATTTAATGTATATCATTTATGACTATTCGAGAACGTTTATAAAAAGAAACGTGGTTATAAACAACGCATGTACTTTTTAAAAAGTAGCCAGTTGAACGAATCGAAATCTTTTTTTAAAAATTTGTTTAACAGATCCTTCTTACATACTTGTCTAATTGAACAAATTTTATGAAAATGTTATGTTATTTTATGTACAAAACTTTTAAAAGCGAGTTAACTGTGCGCATTTTTATAACTGAATAAATGAAAATTTATTAACTTAGTAGTTTAATCGATAGATATATGACTGTGTCTTGTGACAGTGGGTATTCCCATGAATTATCTTATCATAAATTTCGAAATAAATGTAACGATTCAAAAAAGTACATTTTTTATGGATCAATTGTATTGCTTATGATGATTAGTACATTTCTGTAAAGCTAAGTTAATTCACAATTATTAATACAATTGTTACTGCAATGTAAAATATCATAACAATATAAAAATTTAATAACAAAAACAATTGTTAATTTAAATTAATATTTCATGATTTTTATACTGTCTCTTTGTAATGGTGCGAATCGAAGTGTTTGAGGAAATAAATAGAAATATGGTTTTAGATGATAGAAATTAAAATACACTTTAGAAAATGAGTGCGAGGACGCGAGAGCGTGTGTGCCTTTGTTTATGTGGCTGTGCGTAGGACAATTAAAATAATCTTTCCTCGTTTCGACAGCGTAAAATGTCCTAATCCTCGTATAACCCAACTTAGCAATAGCAAAAAAGCAGTAAGAAATAAATCACTCGAACCCTCCGCTAAAAGCGATTCGCATGCATCTCCTCGCACCCCCCGTTAATTAACCCGAGTCGGAAAAAAAACATCAAGCCAGTCCATTCGGAAACAGCGTTAAATGAAGACGCGCGCGTCACGGCGTCACGTTACACCTAACGCGGGAGATCGATCGCACCTTATTCCCTTAACCCTTTTTTGTTCCGGAGCGCCGCGAGCGCGCGATGATGGATCGTCCGCAGGCGAGAATATAAGTCACGAGTGCGCGTGGCTCATATTCGGGTAAACACGTTTCTCGTCCTGTAGGAGAGTGAGGCTCATTTTTCAGCGGCTGCAGCGCTGCGTTGGCGCGTTATTGATCTGCGGTGTCAATACGCAGAAGATTTATCTACTCGGGTTTCTTTCGAGTGCGTTCCTGTCGAAGTTTGTGTTTTTGCCGTAGCTTTTTTTAAAGTCATTATTTTTCTTGCAGTGATTATGCGCGCTTTTTGAGGGTTTGAGTGGCATTAATGGAAATTCACTTAATTTATTATTTGTTTATGCATATTTACTTGTATAATAACTGACTCTTTATTTACTTATGACTATATTAATGTGTCGGAGTGACTGTAGGTCCATATTTGCGTACGTGAAATGTATATATTATGTATAATGTATGTTTGTACTTAGCGAATTTTATTGACGCTGTATAAAATATTGTCTAGACATGTGTGGTTATAGATCGGAAAATTGACAGATTTTTAAAATTTCGAATTTGCTTACTAACTTCAAAGTATTTGCCGTGATTTTAAATAAATTTTGTTCATACTTCAATTAATTATTCGTTAAATACAACCGTTTTCGATCAACAGCATGATTTTCACCCTTAAACCAAAGCTGGCCTTGCATTTCATATTTTCTCATTTGTGCGATTGCTTATAATCGATTCCATTTCACGTGAAGCTCAATTAACGCTCCGAAAAAATAATACTACCGTTATTATACCATACCTATACACGCACTTAATCTCACAGTATGTATTTCGCATACATCAAAGCTTGCGCATCGTTATAATTTCCGTATATATGCGTACAAACGTTATATGGAACTCCCCTTTCCTCTAATGCATTTCCCAGCTGATTTTCTATTAATAACATCATTTTCATAATTAACCGAGCGTCGTCGTATAAATTACATCCAGCGACGCTTTGCGCGCAAGCACACACGCGCATCCTGTACTTATAAACACATACACACACACACGGGGAAAGGGATATTTCATCTGGGCGCAAATTGACGAACTCAATTACGCAGCGCCGCGCGCACTTATAGCGCCGGAAAATGTATGCTGACACATGTTGCCCCTTAAAAGCATCGATTATAATCCGGGAGCGCGCGGACCGCAGCGTGATTCATATATCGTGCAATTATCGTTATTGCGCGGCGAAACAAATGTTTTGTCAATAACCGCGCGTGTATAAATTTATGCGCGCGTGAGGGCGAATCGAGTGTTGGGCTTTGGGATGTGCAACAGGGCTGGAGGTCCATAAAGTACGTCATTAGCTCGTTTCAAAAATTTCAACGCCCTTGTATACAGCGTCTCGGATATATTAGTGTATTGGGTATCGTAGACTGATTCGCTAATTGAATTGTATGTTCTCGGTGACGGGGGTAATGGAGGAAATGTAATTTATAGGATTTGTAAGAAATAAAACATGCGGTCGGACCTGTAATCGAATGCGATTAACTGATTTAATGCTGATACTCGTATGAGTGAATAGGTATAAGGTAGTTGACCCTGTTCTCGATAGCTTAGTAACAGACTCAACTTATTTCGCTATAAAAAATGCTTTAATTTTAAAAAAATTGAAATTTTTTGTTTTCAACTATTAATTAATATACTTATTTAGCAAATAACTCGAAAAAGACGAAATTTTAACGTAATGTTTACTTGTAAATTCAATAAATCAAAAAATAATCCGAGGGAGCAGTTGTCGATAACCATTTACGAGTCTGAGCAATTCTCGATAGATGCAAAAGACCCAGTTCTCGATATACCAACAAGCCCATTATTCAGGTTAGGTTCTAGGTTATGTCAAAACTTGATTGAATAACATACACATTTTGATTATTATAATTACATAATTATTAATTAAAAGTAGTGCTTAAGTACTTTTAAGCATTGAAATAACATTTAAAGAAAAATTTATTTGTATTTTGTATATATTATCTGACTATCGACAACTGGGTACGTACGCATAATTAAGACGGAGTTGTCGATATATGAATTAAAATAGTTATAAGTAAATAAATCAAAATTTAAATTTTTGATTACGCTTATTTTGTTGAATTTAAAACTAATCTTGGCTTTACAGTTTTTTAAAACGTTCTATTTATTACAAAAATGTCACTTTAAAGTTTACTGTTTGTTACGGTCGTGATTAAGGAAACGTCGAGAAACGCATCAAATCTGAGAGTGCCAAGAAGTGTGAATTTCTATTTAACAAGTAGCGCTAACTGAGGTTTTATAATTCAAAATATTCATTCAGTGATATATTCTTAATATAAAAATAATTTTCTCGTACCGAAAAATTGCTCAAAATATATCTAAAATCGTATTATTCCTTCGAGTTATCGACAACTGGGTACCTATCGAGAACCGGGTCCACTACCTTACCATTTGAATGTTACTTACTGAAATAAATCGGGCTGGTTTAATACAAATTTTTATAGAAAAAATTGTGAACAGTATTTCCTTAAGGTGATGTTAAACCCCGTGTTACTGGTAAATACGGGGAACCACTTTTTTGATTCATTTTTCAATTTTAAGAAAATATCTCTATGAAAAGTTCTTCTTTTTGGTTAGAACAACAACTTTTCATAGAGATATTTACTCAAAATTAAAAATGAAATGAGAAAAGTGGATCCTCGTATTTGTCGGTGACAGGTGGCTTTAGCATCACCTTAAATAAAACTAATTGATGATAAATTATTTCATTATAAATAACAGATGTTTCTTGTACAGTGTACAATGTATGAGTCAAATATTCTAATTGATGATTATAAATCTTCCAAAAAGTTATTTAGAGGATGATCATATAATGATTAATGATTGTAGAGATTAGTTATAGATAACCGAGTTTTTATTCATTAAAAGCTAATAAAATTTAAACATTAGAAAATAACCTTAACCTCATTAGCCACCGGTGACCTCTCCTTGCCTTGTATTTTTCATTTAATGTCGTAAGGTAAATGTACCAGTACCTGGATGCTTTGTAGCAGCCGAGCTAATTTATTAAATTCTAACACTAAAATTAACACTGCAAATAAAAAGTCATGTACCCATCTCAAAGAGAATTTAATTGTCTATCAAATCAAATTTTTAAACTATCGAAGTATATCTTGTAATCCGAATAATTCATACAAATGTATTCTAGTCAAATGAACTAGTACCTGGCCAAGCCAAAATCATACGTCGCGATACCTGAACACTGCTGTCCCAATACATAGCCACCCTATTTTCACTTATTTCTGATTTAAATTATATACTTTTTTCAATAAAATCTTGTTTCTATGCATTAATAATACGGTTGTTATGTATTTTGAACGTAGAAGTATGTAAATAATTAATTTAAAGTATGTGATACTCACGTAACCTACGCCATCTTAACCTACGTGTACGTCCGCGACTTGAAAAATGAAGACGCCGAGATACCAAACATCAACAGTAATTATTGTTGAATTTTCACTAATATGTCATCACAGTATGTTGATAAATTGACGGTAGTTACTATAGAGAACCTTATTATACGAAGCAAAATATGTTTTATGCAAACATTTATTTATAATAATGTGATTCATATAGCTGGCAAGCTATCGTGCAAACACGGTTTTTCAAGTACGAGTACCTGGCCCCGTATTTATTACCGTAAAAACTATTTTTTTGCACACATTAGAATTTTATTTTTACTTAAAACACTAATAAATAACGATAGAAAACTTTTAAATGCGTGAAATGATTAAAAAACAATTAATAACTCTTAAACTCGAAGAAAGATTTCTTAACAGTTGGTCTTAAAAAGACATGAATGTTGTCATGCGAGCATCAGTTCCATCATTAAATATTTTTTTAAAGATATAAATGAAATAAATATTTGCCCAAAAATTAAAATATATTACGCTTAATAGTTATAGAATGTGATGTCACAAGATTATTTTGATTAGGAGCTAACTAATAATCAAAATAAACTAATATGTGAGCGTTTGGCCAGGTACCGGAACGTGACCAGATACTGGTACATTTACCTTAATTTCTCATTTTTCTACTGATATAAATGCTTAAATAATTTTATTTGCTTGATTATTAATTTGGCGGGCAAAGTAGAATTCTGCGATTACCAAGAGAACTCCGATCAATGGTATTTGATTACCTTCAAATATCAAAACGTATTTTTTTTATTTTTCATATTTTGTTTTTCATCTTTTTATTGTTATAATGTTGTGTTTTATTAAATCGCATTATTAAACTTGATTAAAAGTTATATTATATTCAACTCGTTTATTCAATAATTTATTCTTGCATTATATTATAAAATTGCTCATATTTTGCAAGCAATCGAAATTCGCGACAAGTCCATTTTATAAAACATAAACACTGATAACAAATATTGTCATCACTAACACAATTTGTATACTGTAACTCATACTAAATCATATTGTAAAATTTAGAGTATTAAAATTGTAAAATTGAAAAGTCGAAATTGATACAATTGTTCGTCAATTAGAGAAAAATTTACTTTAAAATTTTGAATGATTTTAATACCGTACTACATTACGATATGATTTTCTAAGCAAAACTACGTAAATCATCCTAACACATAATATTATTCGCAAAATATCGAACTTCACAATGTACTACAAAGAAACACACGGACTCCCGACTAGACAGAAATTTGAATGTCATCTACCTATCGCAACGCGGCATGGAATCTCAGGGGATGTACACGGAACGGCGTATATAGACCTCGACAACGTGCGCGCGCGCGCGCATTAATCAGGCGACCGCTTAACCGTGCACGGTTTATCGCTCTCGGATATTTATGTCGCTCGGTTAAGGACTCGCGCGCCGAACTATGATAACGATCCAGCCCTGATTTTCCGCGCCCCTCGCGTGTCTCCGATGTGCACGGGATTCGATACGAAGCTTGGGACAACAGAAGGGAGAGGCGCTGCGGGATGTAGTGTTGCTGCATAAGCAAGTTTCGTTGCTTATGGCTGGAACGGCGATATTTTGTTGACACAAGGTGTTAACCTTTGTCCGCCTGTACATTGCTTGATTTTTTGCTTGAAACTTTGTTGGGAGTGGCTGTAAATTACAATGATTGTTGTCTATGAGTAAACAAAATATACTTATATTCTTGTTTAATTTTTTATTTATACAAATATGTATTTATTGGATAAAAATTCAATGGGATTTACAGGTGATCTGGTATAATATAACAATGCACTGTAATAGTATATAAAAGTCTGTTAAAATATATTGTAAAAGTCACTTTGAAAACACTGTTTATTTCCGCTGCTTCCGTGCTGGTCATCTTGACGGATAGCTTTAAACTGATGCTCCTTTGTCCGAATAAACTGCAGTATGCCTAGCATTGGGCAGCAATGCTGTAATTAACTGCAGGCCAAGAAGGACCACTTCTGCTTGTATTTTAAGCCTGTGTATAACGGTATGTGTAGCTGTGTATTTGTCAGTGTACATATTATACTTAATTTACATTAATATTGAAGGAATAGAGTGATCTGACGAGTAATGAATATTTTATTATGACCGTATTTAAATTTTTATTTATCTTTGATTCAGCGTGAAAGCAAATTAATTATTACTACACTGAGAAGAAAGAATTACTTGTAGTTAAGGATTCGTGTAATTAAAATTCTTCTTTTCATTGTATTAATAATTTATGAGAACACTTAATTGAAATTCTATGCCCTAAATGATTAAATGCTTAAAAGTAAAGAACTGTGTTTAATGCTGAACGAGCAAATATGACCTTATAATATGTCTATAATAGTAAACCAAGTCGAATGTGTAAAGATAATTTAGATTGATACCTCTGCAAAGTTCACGTGAAACTTCGATCATAGATAAACAATTATCAGTAAGCAATACTCGAACATCTGCAAAATAGTATTATAACCACAAATATACAAAATCAGCAAAATTCTCCCTCAGCTCAAGACCGATTTTCAAGCATATCGTCCACCTCCAAAAAGGCATCGCTACACCCAACAAAAACATCCCCTTCGTCCAGCCAAAACTACAGTGCGACAGTAGAGGATAGTCGCGAGCGCGATAAAACGCGACAGCGCGCCCACGGAGATCTACGTTTTGAAATACCGCAACGCGGTCACGCCCCGGAATATCGCCCATCTGCCCGTATTCTCGCCCCATTTTTGTGTCCCCCTCTGCGCCGAAAATCGCGACGATGAGTCACGCCTCGATAAGTGCGTATTATAGGGGAGAGTGGCGCGCGACGAGCTTGTTTGACTTTATATGCGGGATGTTAAAGTATCGGTATTGGATGAAATTAATTATGATGATTGTTAAATTGCTCTTTAAAGGTTAGCGCTAATTGGAGTGGAGTTTAAATTTAAGGTGCTTCTGCGGACAAATGGATGAAAGAAATCAATAAATTACTTTATAGTATTGATAATACTAAATGATTTTTTAGTGTACGAGGCGCTAAAATGCGCCTATTATTTTTAATATTCATAGTGCTGCAGTGCACCTAATTTTGTTTAATTATTGCTTAAATTATGCAATAAGTATGGTTGATTTCGAATTTTGTCATAGCACTTTTGCTTTTTTAATTGACAAAATGTATTTGTTCAACTTTTTTTACATTCAAATACGCAAGGCACTTTAATATGCAATACATCAAGTTATTATATTATAAATCGGTGTAAATGATTGAAATTTGTTGACCTGCAATACCTGGTCTAAATGATTAAAATCCATTGAAGTATAGGTGTATCATATATAGTATAATATATAGTATGTATCATATCAGTATGATTCAAAAGCTTAAAATAGAATTCTATTCCTTTTAGAATCTGTAAAAATACCGATGACCAATCATTTGTTATTATTACATTAGAATCTCAACATCCCACTCACAATACTTCACATTTTTCACTAAAGCCTCACCTTTCGTTCAATTTGCACAAAGTAAAAATTAGCAATAAAGCCCATCTACTCGCAAACTAAAAACAAAATTTAATTTGGTGCTTCGGCTACGGGCTTGCTAAGCCTCATCCTCGCCGAGCGGTGTCTCGTTGTCGGATAATCGCATCTCGAACGGCTCAAGCTGCAGGCGTTTAGTGCAGGCGTGCGCCAGCCAAGTGCATTGCCTAGCGCGCGCCCGGCCGCTTTTAGCGCGAAATTAACGCTCGCGCGTCCGAGATGGTTATCTCGAAAGTGTGCATAGGGGGATTGCTCTAATAGGTTTATATGGACGGTTGGTGCGAGCCTTTTGCTCTGGGGGCGCTTTTTCGACTTGCGCAAGAGGGCTCGGTTAGTTTTCGGCCATATTAATCCGACCAAGACTTTTTATGGGAAATTGCGTGCAGGGAGGAGTTTTCGACTGTTCTAAGGTTTAGCAGGCCGTGAGTTTTAATGCAAAATTTTAGTCGGCTTTAATCACTCTTATCATAAAAATAATAATATTCTTTATTAATCTCACGATAAAACTTTGCGTAGTAGAATTACGCTTTTGACGTGGTATATAGTTACACAGTCAAACTCAAAAGTTGTCCTTCAATTCTTCAGTTATAAATCATAACAATTAATTATGCGGAGTACCTTTTCCACTTACTGTTTACTAAAACAGAGGAGCGTTGCAATCCGTATGACGTTAGCTTTAAAAATCAGAAATTGAAGTATAATTGATTGTTTCTGAAATTCTGGTTGATTTTGTCAAAATCGCACTAAATAACGGTTTTCTACCAAACAGTTTTCCACAAAAAATGAATAAATTATTTTGCAAGGAAAAACTAACTTTAGTACAACCTTAAATTAAACTCTGAAGTCAAGCAAAGAGAACGTAATTTTTTATGAACATTATTCTCAATAATAATTTTGTCAAAAATATACAAAATATTTTAAAATTCTCTATTCGTGCCCTTTTCTGAACAAAATTTACCCTCGCACGAATCGCAGCTCCTCCACTCAAACTCATATCTTCCTTCCACCTCCCATTTTTTTTCCTCAACGATGGCTTTCGCCTTCGCCTCTACATCTCCTTCGCATTCTCGTTTGCATCGTTTTGCATGATTTCCCTCCCATTCTTCTTCCAGCCTCCTTCCCCTCCATATTTCTTCCTCTCCCTAACACAATACCCATATATACAGGTGCACGTGTACATCTCATGCGTAAGACTATATCACAGCGCATACACTTGGAGTTTTCTTCTTTTTTCTTCGCATCCACAATGAAGATCAGCGGCAGCGGCAGTGTTCGCTTCCTTCCGCTTCCGTATATTTCTGAAGCGCATAGGGCGCGGCTCAGGGCGACTTACCAAGCGCAAAATACGAATACACAGGCTTATTGTGCGTGAGCGACACGGGCGAATATTACCGAAGGGGGAGAATCCCACTTCATGAGATTTATCGCGATGTAATGCCGGCAGCGCTGATATACGTACCCGGGGACTAGGATACAATTCTCGCCGGCGAGTATTGTAATTGTGGTGTTTTTGTCGCGTGCGCGCGTTGTGCGCTGGCCGATCGATCGTTAAAAGGTCCCTCGGGTGCTGCGCGTACCTTCGACTTTTATATGCATGGGAAATTTGCGAAAATGTGGTTGTGAGCTTCGGTCGATGCGGTGGATTATTGCGCGGAGTCATGCTTCTTCTTAGATGGTCACTTGTAGTTTAGTTCTTATGAATATGTATCTATAGTTTCATCTATAATAGAGATCAGATGATTAAACACTTTATATAGATATTAGGGGTCTAGGTATATAGGTATAGTTTCGTTGGTCGTCCATATTTGATAAACACTGAAACATAATTTAGATTTATTAACGTTATTTGTGAAAATAACAATATTTTTATTCTGTTATTATTGAAAATTAGATCTTACGTTATACAATAGAGTTATTAACGAAACATTATCATTTCTTCCATCCTCCATAAAAATAGTTATATGTATTATAGAATATGATTTTACATAGAGTATACAAATAGAAATCGGTGTTAGTAATTGTATACAATACTAACACTCATATTAAAAACTACAAATTCTCGTCAATATCCTTTTTGATTTTCGGGTAAAAACAAATCATGTTGTGTATTCATTGAGCCATTCGATAAAGTCTACTTTAGTTGTCACTATGAGTGTTATGAATGACGATCTGGGGACAAGTCAATATTTTACAGTAATCCTTTTTTCTATCGAAGTTCTATCGATAAAAAAGTTAAAATAAATTTAAATTCTTCTATGCCTATTCTAACTCACCAAAAATTACTATTCACGTATATTTTAAAACTCATAAAAACTAAAAAATTCAATAACAAACATTTCTACTCTATCACATTTACTATATACGCCTTCAAAATATATATATATATCCTAAACACTCAACGATTTACATGGCGCCTAAGAACGATATCCTTGCCGTCACAACATATCTGAGACCGAAGGAAAAGACTCGAACGCCCCGACAACGAGTTATGTTCTCCTTTTGCACACACACATATATATATTCAGTCTCCGTTCCATACGCGCATTATACTTTGCGTCGCGTTGGCGTTTCCGTCTATCCCCGTGGCGCCGCTATACATTTTCTCTCTATCTCTCTCTTTCTCTCTTGCTCGCCTTCATGCAGCTCTCGTGCGCCGCACGCGACTTTTTCACCGGCGGCGGCGTATAACGGGTTCGCGCGCGCTGTTGCAGTCTCTTGTCTGCAGGTATCATATTAGTGTAGCAGTATGGATACGCTAGACGAGAGATTTCAGCAAGAGCAAACACGCAAGAACTATCCGCGCGCGGTACAGATGCAGGTTTGGTGGGTTTGTTACGCATGTGGTTCGGGTCGCTGGCGTGGATACGTGTTTTCTTGTTTGTTCGGCTTCAGAATCCATTTACGGTTAATGCATTTTTTAAAAACTGTTCTGTTATAGTGTGTAAGCTTTGCGACAATTTCGTATGTCGTGAATTTTAGAGAATGGATGGTTCTAGATTTACTTTGTAAAGAGTAAGCTGATACTGTTTGCTGCAAAATTACAAATAGCACTCATCAACAGTATTAAATGACAATTAACTAAAATCAAAGGATTAATACTGTGGCTCCCGAGTGCGTGCGTGCGTGCGTGTGTGTGTGTGTGTGTGTGTATGTGTGTATGGATGTGGATCAACATAACTCTGAATATACACAGTGAAAATTAATGTTTCGGGGCTCTTTTTTTCTTTTCTTTAAGGACGGCAGCTCAACATTTTATTAGTTTTTCGATGCATTTTTGTTTTTAGCGATTCTTCGATTTTTGAGCTTTAGTTTTTTCGGATTTTTGATACGCTAGAAATAATATCATCGATTGAGCGATAATGCACTTGAAATAGCATAAAACTACCTATGTATTCCCACTCGAAATTTTAAATAAGCTATTTCCATTGTTTTGTTATTCACGAAATCGTTTTTTTTTCAAACGGTTATATCTGTGAAATATAAGAATGACAATTTTTAAAAGAAATTGAGATGATTAGGAATATGGATAAGAATATTATGTAAAAATTTTTCTTTTGAAGGAAAAGGAATCTTTTTGTAAAAAAATCGATTTTTATTCAGTAGCGAATACTGGAGTATATCGGTAGCATTTTATTTGAAACTTTCCAAAATGATAGCTCTTTACAATCTCTTGAACGAGTTCTTTGTCCAGATCACGACGACCTATATATTTCGAGATATTTTAGGTTATGTATTTTTTGAAATTTCTTTTTTATCGCTTATATCTCGAGAATGGCATGGTCATATTTTACCAAATAGAGCTCATTTTTTTCGTTTTTTAATGAAGGTTCGAAATTGAAAAGAAATTAAAAGATTCATCGTCACGTTTTTTTTATAACAATTTTTCTATTTGTGAATTTTTGAGTTTTACGTGTTCGAATTCCTTGGTATGTCAGAAATATTATGATCAATTTAGTGTAAATGCATTAAGTGGGGGGGGGGGGGTATTGTTAATTAAGTTAAAAAAAGAGCCTTTTTCAATAATTTTTTTAAAAGATACAGGTAATCTATTTTAAATTAGCTAATTATAGTATTGTAGTATATCATTTAAAAAACATTTTGTTAAATTTTCAGTAAAAAATATCGAAAACTAAGCCGTTGGAAGCCAATTTCCGGAGACGTCTCGAAAAAAAGATATTTTGCGGTGACGGTCATTTCTCGGCACTCGATCACTTGAAATCAAAAAATCAAATTGTTTTTGTTATGTTATGAGTTTCCCTAGGTAACCCTGTCGAGTTTTTTCTTTTTTTACTGATTTTTCAAGTTTTGGTAACACTAGAAAGTGAAAAACGCAATTTTCTCTTAAAAAATCGGTCAAATTGTTATTGTAAAATAAAAAATAACGACAAATTTAAAAAAAACTTGACATGGATTACCTGGGGAAACTCATAAAATAACAAAAACAATTTGATTCTTTATACCTTTATTTATTAACAATATTACCTTTTGTTCTGCAATTATAGTAAAAAATTATCTTTTGTCAAACCTGTTATCAATGATAGAAAAGCACACCCTTTTTGAGATATTATTTAGAAAGAAATATAGCAATTTGAAATTAATTTATTAGAACAAAGAATTTCATATTGGAACAATTAATTTCGTTTGTGGAAGCTACGTGCCAATGAATTGGCAGCGGTTTTTTTAATGTGTAAGTTAAACCTATACCTATAAATCAAATATACCCTGGTAGAAAATTATCTAGTTTTATCGAGGCCCTCGATTATTTCCTTGGCAAACTAGATAGATCTACATAGTTCTAGATTAATTTTCTACCAGGGTATAGCAGTATTAATATGTGAGGATTCTAATGTTCGCTTTTAAATTTTACAATAATAATATTGTATTTGACACACGATCAAATATTTACTTATTAACAATTAAAGTAATCTACTTCTCCAAGAACTATGAAGCGAAGAATTAATTTCTTCCAATTTACATAGGTGAAAACTTTCAAAGCGTCACAATTCTTAAGACTTATCAAAAATGTTGAATAGAAAATTTAAGATAATTTTAAATGTAATTAACTAGCGTCTGTAAATTTATTTTCTTTACGTTTAGTAAAATCCCTTGTTTCGTAAATATTTCATTAATGACCGTGTTATCAATAAAATGGTGACAGAATTAAAACATGTATTGCTTGAATAACATATTTTCCTAATTTCCTGATTCATTGGGAGATAATAGGTATACCTTTACAATTTCACCGAGATGTTTAAATTCTTCTATTTTTTCAAAGATCATATTGCATACTTTTAAGTATACATGCTCAAGTACCACATACAAATAAACCGTTATCAATTCTGCATCTATACCTACAAATACAACCCTCCCAGCAATTTATTCCCTTTAAAATCACCCAGTAGCATACGCCAGAAAGTCTTTCACCCAAGCAACCAACGCGAATCTCAACGGTAAGCGTGAGAATGGTAAGTCATAGAATCCTCGTGCAACGAACGTCTGCAACCATCTAGTTAAATTCTAAATAAAAACACCAATATATACGCATTCGCGTGTGGGGTACAAAAAAGACAGAGGAGTACGCAGAATCCCCGCGATGCGTTAGATGATTTACGACGACCCACAGGCTGCTGCTGCTGCTGCTGCCGAGGAAGAAGAAACGGTCTCTCTCTCGCTCTCTAGTCTCCGTGCAGTGATTTACGGCGAACGTCCCGCATGGAATCGGTGCACAACCGAGAAAAAGCGCGTCTTTCTCACTAAATGCGCCCCTGGTGCTCTAGCATATGCGCGCCTACCGTAGAACGTATTTGCATGTATGGTGGTGTATTGTAGGTGCACGCGCACGGGATATCTAGGTGAGATGAATGTGTGGAGTTCTGCTTGTCAATTAATGCAGTGGTAGAATGAATGGTTTTTTGAATGTTGCGAACGTTTAGGATTTGAGTGCAAGGAGGTTTTTATTTAGACAAGTGGTTCTGGAAAATTGTTTGAAGTTAATTTAGTTATTGTGTGAGCAAACAATTTTTATTTATAGTTTAGAGTCATTATCATAGGGAGTTTTATTTAAGGTTTAAGTCAATTTTCAAATAAATCAAAGTTTCTTTTTCATAATCCGGCAGAAGTGCTTTATTTAAGCAGGATCCATGAATTATTGTATGTGATAGCAGTAACAGCAAACGTGTAAGTCATTAATATTGTAGTGTACAAGTACGTAAAGATATAAAATAGCATTTATATTATATAACTACTATAGTGTCAAATGTAGCAGTGATTTATAAATAGAATAAGTTATATAATTTGCAATAAAAAGCGCATTTGTTACTATATTTTTTTTTATTGAAAGCATTAAATCATTTAAGATTTTTTCGCTATATACAAGATGATATACAGTATTTACAAATTTAGATTACAATTTTTGAGAAATCGTAGAATACCAAAGAGTGCTGTTATGTTTGGTTCGTGTAGTAATACAGTTATACATATAGAGGTAATTGCAACTCAAGTTTTATGAGATCTTGAATGAGTTTTGTACGATGCGTGCATTGCTACATAATGTGATTAAGATCTTGGTCGCATTGTGTGCATGGACATATAGGATCTTTTACTATGGATACGCGGGCAAGTGATGCAGCTAAGTTATAATAACATTAGAATTAAGTAAGGTTTCTACACATACTAAAATGTCGATTTTATGCAGTACTCTTTGAATATCCTTTTTGCGCTTTAGGAAGCTTCTGGCGTTCCAATAAAGAATTTTTAATCCAAATTTTGTGATTGTCTCGATGTTAAAGTTAAATTTAGTTTGCAATGTTAGAGTGTTGAGGTGCTAGACGAGCCTTCCGAGTCCATGTCCGTGTCGTACTGCTGTTCTAGTTTTTTCCTTATTCGTGTAAATCTGGTGTTCAACGATTTTTCATTAATGTGTTTATATACTTCATTAATTGTATTAACTAGATTGTTAGTGTCGGACGTAATTTCACTTGCGATTTTAATTACATCGTTTTGGCCCCAAGATTTTCCTAGGAATTCTTGAAACTTGTCATATGTGAGATCGTATTTAGCAGTTGCGGTATCAATTGATTGTTTGATAGGGAGTAGTTTTTTTTCTAGTTCTAGTTTCTTATTAATAGTCATATTTTCAGTTTGAATTGTATTAGAGTTTGTTCTCCTTTTTTTCTTTAACGGTTTTTTAAGCGATTCGTTTTTATTTACTTGAATTGGAGGGAGCATTTCACTTGTGTCTTTAATTTCGGTAATTGGAGCTAAGCTCGCAATTGGTGGTGAAGTATCTTGGGTACCCTCGGAAGTGGTCGAGGGCGGTGGCCTTTTTATACCTACATTACTAATGTCTTTATTTGTATCTTTCGAGACGCGCTTTAAGTTTCTACAGCAGATATTTGCGAAACGGAAGGATTTTCCACGGCTTGCAGGCACAGTTTAGCTACATGCCCACTTTGTTTGCAAACAAAGCAGCTCGTTGAGTCTGTACTCATATAAATCCAGTATGTTGTTTCCTCGTAATTTATCTGAATTGACTCTGGTTCTCTATTTGCATCATGTTCTTTAATATACATTTGTCATCTGTACAAAATAATGTGAGAGCGGCCAGGTTTATGCAGGCCTGCTCTGACGTTGCTTATTTGTGACACTGGAGTTATGTCTCATTTTTTCAATGCGTCAATTATTATTTCATTTGGGATAACAGAGCTAATATTCGATATAACCACTCATTTATTGTTTTCAATATATGGTCTGATGTTTAAAGCATAACTTTTCACTTGTACTCTTTGTGTTTTTAGTTGTTCTACCAGTGACTGGTTAGTTAAGAACACCACTACTCTTGAACCAGATATTTTGGATATGCACGTGATATCATTTATACTAACCAACTGCTCCGAACCGTCGAGATAGTCATCATTGGTGCAATCTGCGATTGATTCAATAACAATAGCTTGAGTGTTTTTGGGACGAATTGTACTGGCGTAGGTTTTAGGAATAATTCATTGAGAAACACTATGAGAAACTGGCGTGGAATGACCCCTGTTTCCAGAAGCCATTTTTATCGATGTGATTTAAAACTGCTGTAGTAGCTGAGAGCTGCAAGAGCAGTTGAATAGCGATCTTGTGCACTTATAGTTATATACTTATAGAAACTCATTTTCAAGTCTAAATAGCGTATATATCCGACTTAGTATTTACACTGGCTGCGCAATACCTCTGCCCGGTACGACTGCTCGAACTCGACCGTTACTATACTTATTTCATTTAAAAAATTATTCAAATCGGAAAAAAGCAAATCAATTGCATCACACTGCTGATGTACTAAAATAAACTATAATAGAAAAAATGTTATTTCCTGAATGGACTACTTGATATAGCGCACGCCTCATGCGCGCGCATCAATGCTCCATTGTGTTTTTATAGATCAAAGCGCGAGGCACGTATATAGTATGGAAACGCATGCAATAAGGGCGCGCTCTCGACTACAGATACACAGATATACGTACCTCCACGTATGCGAGCGTAGATATAGGCATGCTCTTTGTATGCGCGATTGGTTTTTCGCGAAAGTCAATACCGGGCGACTCTTAACCGCGCGTGTTGCGCTCGACTTGTTGTTGTTGTTGCTGTTGCTACTGCTGCTGTCTTTTGTTCCCCGTATCTGCACTGGCTATCGCTGCTGCTAGATGAAGGAATTTTAATTGTTCGCCGAGTAAAAAATTCTTTCGATACGCAATTTGAATGCACTGTGTGCTTGGGCGAGGCGGAGCACCGGCTTGATTAATATAGTTTTACAATGTAGCGCTTGGAGCTCATATGTATGAGTTGTGAGCAATTGGAAAATGTTCTATTAAATCTTTGAAGCAGAATTTTTATTCTTTAATGCTTTTTGTTGGAACTTTCGTCTAAGGTGCTATAAGTATAAGCAGTGTACGACTATTGGTAGAGATTAAAGTATGGACAACTACGGATACTTAACGATTGTTCGTCGCTCGATGCGTCGACGTACTGCAGTTGCCCGATTTAGTTCTTATTGTGTTTATTTCTATTAGTTTGTGAGTTATGCTATTGTACTTTACAACGGGTGTCTAATTTTAGTTTTTCTGGTTGTCGTTCTGTCAAAGTATGTTTGATTGGTATTTTTTTTAGTGTCAAAGTATGTTTGATTGGTGTTCGCTTGTTACCCATTTGCGGAATTCAAGTTGGTGGGTTCAATATGTCAGACAAGAGTAAAATAAATTATTACATTATTATGAAAATTACTAAATTAAAACTTTTAGAATTCAATTTCACATGAATAAGAGTTATAATCTTCGTTTAGTCGCCCATTTTGCTTGCAATAAATTATTTTTCATACAATATATTTATATAGTAGATTTTTTTATAACCGTCAACAAATTATTATACAATTTATAAAATTTATAGGAAATAAGTTTTCAGCAAACAGTCGAGTCCAAAATAGAATCAGTCTATAATATTTATAAGAATTATTTATTTTTGTTATACTTATAAATGTTCGTCTTGTTATATCATGTAAATCTACAAAATTATTAAAAACCTAATCGACAAACATAATTTTCTTTAATAAAACCACCAATCAAACATACTTTGAAAGAACGATAACCAGAAAAACTAAAATTAGACACTCGTAGTAAAGTCCAATAGCATACCTCACAAACTAATAGAAATAAATACAACAAGAAGTAAATCGGGCAACTGCAGTACGTCGACGCATCGAGCGACGAACAATCGTTAAGTATCCGTAGGTGTCCATACTTTAATCTCTACCTATAGTCGTACACCGCTTATAGTTATAGCACCCAACAGCAGCGGTAAACACATCAAAATCTGGAACTGCGCGGCTTTGTAAATCGGACTCGGTATCCGATGGTGCAGGCGCACGGGTAATAACAACAGTAACGATAAACACCGTCGTCATCTTCTTCCTCCTTTAATTTTACTTCCGTGCAGCATGTATAACTATGTGGTTCTTTCGTTCCGCGTTATTGTAGTTTGTTTTGCACTCGAGGGCACGTGTAGGCACACCGACTGGCTTCTCTTTGAGTATATACCTTTGCGCTCGCCTTTGCGTCTGTCTCGGCAGCAGCCAGTGCTGCAGTTACGGGCGAGCGCGTAAAAAATTCTACCCACCAGTGCTTCCGAGGAATGGATACCTATTTGCCAGTATGATGGAGTACCGAGCTGTTTTGTCACGTTATGCGGAGAATTTGCCGTTGAAGATTTGTAGAATTAAGTAGAAGTGACGGCTTGTTACAGTAAGCAGTTATACTATATATAGAGGTATTTCTTTAATAAAAGTTATTTCGACCAACATGGTAAATGTAGTCTAGTGCATCTGTCTTTATCACGGTAAAAATTGACGTTATTTATCATAATTTTTACCGTGCAACAACAAGTTATGTTTAACCTTGGTGACAAAATGTCCCTCATTAATCGTATTGTATACTTTTTTTATCAATACATTCTCTTTGTGTACCCCTTGGGACTATGATATCAACAAATCAAAAAGGATTTTTATTTTAAGATAATCTTTTTAGAATAAAATTCAACAAATTGAAACAATAATATGTTATTTTATAATAGGAGCATATGAAAGTTTCATGTTATTCTTTTTTGCTCCGTATAAATTCCAAATAATAATAATAAGAAAAATATCATTGAATATACTTGTCCTCTTAAAGAATCTTATTATTAGGTTAAATGATTCTGTATCAATCTTTTCATAGGAATTTATACCAAAAAGTAGCTAAGGCAAACACGATTTTTATTAATAAATATGGTAAACAACACTATACATAATTTTAAAATCAAATTCATTATACGCAGTGCAGGTATTGCAATAAAACACAATCAAAAATGGATAGTCGAAATATTAAATTCGTTTGTCAAAGTTATCAAAGTTTCTTTTCCAAATCTAAATTTTGAGTACATGCTCTACCTATGTGAATTCGACGTTTCCCTCGATCTGCCCATTGCCATCTGGCCATTTTCTTATTCCCATATTTCATCTGAAGAATCTGCACGCGGCGCGGCGCTGCTGCTACTGCTGCTGCGTCAGACCTCGCGGTAAGAGCATTTCTCCCGCAGCTTTTTTGGCCTCCTATATATTCCTACGCGCAGCCGTGCTTTATGGCCTGCGCGCGCGCTACCTCGAGCAAATGGCTTTTTAATGTTGCGCTCGCTCGCGCAAGTTCGGCGTAATTTTTCCTCGGCTAATTGCTTTATCAGCTCGCGCGCAACTCGCGGGAAAACTTTGTTGTTAGTTTTGACGTCGGCGCGATTAGGATTTCACTCTTCTCTTTGGTTGTTGGAAATTTTTCCAGCGCGCGATAGTCGGGGTATTTTAATATCCCGCACTTCGAAGTTTTATTGCGCGGAAAGTTGCGGGGCGTGCTCGAGAGGGGCGCATCAAGTTGGCGACTTTTCACTTGTTGATTCAATTTTTTGCTGGTAATTTTTAAGGGGGCGTCTAATGCGAGAAAAATTTCAGCGTCAATTAATTGATTTTTATTGTTGTTAGTAAAAAGTTTTTTTTTTAATCAATAGAAAGTAGAAAATAGTCTTGTTCGTTTCCCGATTGGTTTGTTATTAAAAAATATCATTCTTAGTCAGTAGACATGATTATTCATGTAAGAAGTTAACATATTTTTTGGGTTAAATTAAACAAATATTCTGTTTGATATTGACACGATCTGAGAACATAACGAAATCAAAAAACCAAATATTTTGTATACAGTTGCACCTCGCGCACTGAAAGAACTCGATGCACGAGACCCCGCGCACTGAAAAAACTTGATGCTCCAGACCTTGCGTACTGCAATTGCTTCCCAACCAATGTATTTCGGTGCTTTACATTGCACTGCGTGGGGTATTTTATTGCGTGAGATTGAAGTGCGCCAGGTTCGACTATATCGTACAATCCAAAATTCGATTATTCAACATTAGATTGAATTTTTATTTTAACAAAAATAAATAATAATATTTTATTACAGGTTCATTGTCTTATTTTTAAAAATAAAGAAATTTGAGTCATGGTTTTGACACGTCGTAAAATGATTAAAACAAAATAAAATCAAATAAACTATCGGTATGATTTTGAGATGAAAATGTCAAGACAAGTTTCCTTCACATTCAGTAGACAAATTACGGTCTTTCTTAGTGAAAAATTACATCCACTGCAATGTATTTTTAGAACCCATATACAAGAGAATTGTTGTTGCTTTTTTCCTGACAAAGTAAGAATAATTAATGACTATTCTTTTAAATTGTTTTTAATTTTAATAACCATAAAATAATTTTATATTCGTGATGAGGCGTATTCTATATTTCATCTTATAAAAATGAAAAATGTTTCAGCTTCGAAACAGTTAGCTATGGAAAACCACCCATGTTTTTAACAATGATGAAAGCGTACAATATTACTTCAGATAAAATTATTGGCTTATCTATGATCAATTGATCATTTTCCTGAAGCCTGAGTTAATCGATGAACAAAAGTTATACTTACCGCTTTATATAGATGTCGTGAATTTAGATATAATTGGTTATTATTTTTCTTAATAGTTATTAACCCAAGTACATCAACATAGAAAGGTTTGCTTTATCACCAACAGGGACCTGTATCACCGAAATCTGAATATTTAACAGATTTGAGCAAACCAAACAAGGATATTCTTGTCAAAACTTTACATAGAAAACCCCCGGTTTACTAAGGGGGACTCCAAGGATAAAAAAACATTTGCAAATTCAAACCCATTTTAACCCACCCTAAAACCTTTGTATATCTATTTTGATCGGAAAAATTCAGTACTGTTTGATTTACATTACAGGTTTATCTTATTCTTGGGGTCACGTACAAACAAGGGTTAAATAAACAGAACTTTGTTATAAATAAAAACATAAGATAATTAAATACAAAATTTGTTTGGGTCACACAGACCCCTATTAGTGATTTACTAGAGTTAAGCACTTTTTAAATCAAGTATGCTCTTACAAGTATATTGTATAATACTGTTAAGATAAGGAAATTTTATTTTTGTTTAAAGATATGCAATTTATAATACTAATACATAATTATGTACCAAGGACGATGACACTAAATCATTATAATAATTATATATTCTGTTAAAGGATAATTGACATAAGAAAAGCCATTAACAATAAAACACACCAATTCTACTACAATAAACAACCCTTCTTCTCAGCGTCTAACCCATCTAACCTCGGTCAAACGAAATCCCAGTGCTTCTCAGCCCCGTCAAAGCAATATCCTCAGCCCTTATTCCAGAGAAAGAAAGTACCTAACACCGCTTCAGACGCGCAAAACCGTGTCAAAGGTAGAAAGTCACACCGAGCACCAGCAGCCTCAACACGCTCGAGTCAAGAGCAAAGGCTCATCTTGTTTAAGGTTCTCCTCAACGCCCGCGCGAACTTGCGCCGCGCAGCGCGGAAACTTTCAAATGGATTTCCCGAGCAGCGCGGCCCGGGCGAAGAGATATATAGATAAGGGATAAGCGGGATAAGAAAGCTAATTGTCGTTGCCCGGGCCGTAAGAAGAAGCCTTTGAGACTCCGCGTGTCGCTGCAGTCGACCGGCACAGTTGCGCCCAAAGCGCAAGTTCCGCGGCCTTTAATGAGACTTTGCTTCGACGGTACCGCGGGAGCGCGCCCTGTACTGATGAAAGACGCGAAGTACAGGAGAGAGTATCTTGCCTCGTAACAAAATATTCAACCCTTGTTTCGTTCTCCGTATAAATTTTCCACGTTATTACCAGAGAGAGAGAGAGAGAGAGAGAGGGAGGGAGGGAGAGAGAGAGAGGGAGGGAGAGAGAGAGGGAGGGAGAGAGAGAGAGTCTTTTGCCCCGCGCGGAAGATGGAAATGCCACCGCGGAATTATTTCGCGTTGTGTCCCTGATATACACAGAGTGGCATGCGCGCTACTCGCGTTATATATATATTTCGAGGAGGCGCTCGCTCGCAGGTTAATATCGTCCCCGCGTTGCCTTTCGTTGCATGAATAATTTTCCTTTGTTGCACGTCTGTGTGCGCGAGTATAGTGCGTATTTTGCAAGGTGAGCCTCGCTGCTCTCTGTCTCTGTCTCTCGCGTGTAGCGTCAAAGGATAAGATAGTGGAATGCGTGGCGTATCTTCTTTGTGTTTTGTTTACTCTCGTATATCCTGTGTGTGCGCGAGCAAGCCTCAAAGGATTTTTCACCGAGGATTTAGGGAATGGCTGCAACAATGTTGACGGTTGAGCGCGCGGTTAAAGGAGCCACTCTTTCGAAATATTAACGAGATTCTATTTGGAGGGATTTAATGAAACCAGTAATCGCAGTTAGTTTAATAGCGACAAACCAGCTTAAAATTAAATTTAATTTTGAGCGTCAAACTAATTGGTTTGGGGGTTTTTAGGTTTTATTGTGTTAAAAATACATATTCTTAGGTTATTAATGTGCAAAGTTTTAAAACAAAATAATTCACCAAAGTTATAGCCTATTTAAGCTTGAATTCTTCATTTTAAAGAAATTGATATCATAAAGCATTGCCCAAAAAAGGACTTTTTTTGTATCAGTCGAGGAAACTTTTTATGTTTAAAAGCAATCATTCTGAAACTTTTGGTGCTATCAATACTTAATAATATCTTAAATTTTACCGCTGTAGAGACTTAAAATCTTGTTTTCGACGGTTATTCGACTCCTTTTGACATGTATTACAAAAAGTATGCAACACTTCTTCGTTAAAATTTTTTTATATTTTTTTTTCGTAGATCCAATTAATTTTTCAAAAAATACGAAGAAAATATTTTCAAAAAATCAATTAGATCTCCTTAAATAAATAATAAAAAAAATTTAAACGAAAAAGTGCTCCACTATTTTTATAATACATGTCAAAAGAAGTCGAATAACCGTCGAAAAATAAACTTTTTCTCATCATGTCACCTAGGATCGTGTGAGAAACACAGTTCCTTTAATAAATATGGTATTCAAAGTAGTGATTTATTGTGACGTGTAGGATCAAGATTTTGCAGTTTTACTACGGTGAAATTTAAGATATTATTAAGTATTGATAGCATAAAAAGTATCAGAATGATTGCTTTTAAACATAAAAAGTTTTCTAAACCTGTAAAAAAAGTCTTTTCATGGATTTAACCCAGGCCTGCCCCCTTAATGGTTTGGAGCTAGTGATGGCAATAATGGAATAAAATGATGAATCTTTTGCAAATTGTTTACAATAAAATATTGTATTGAATAAAGGATATGAACATATAATTTATCAGCTTTTATCAATTAACATTTCGCAATACTACTTGGTTTTGTCAAAGTGTTATTAGAAAAGAAAAAAATATGTGCTGAACGTTTCAAAAGATAATTTAGCAGTAAATATTAATTTGATAAAACAAATTGCCGTCTGTAGTATAATGCAACAATTGTTGAGTCAATGCTTCATCAAATTTTATACTTTGACTTTCAAGGTCTAAAATTAATTTCACTGAAAGTAAAAAAAAAGTAAAAAAAATTGCTATCGAAAAATTAGTATGAAGTGATGTAATATCACAAAGGTCGTACAAAAATAAACCCTTGACATTTGTTTAGTATTGGTTGCAAGTACTTGTTGAAGAAATATTGAGTCTAACATTTGTGTAATTATCATAGTCTATATAAGGATCTGTGCAAAATTATAAACAATTTAAACATAATTTCTACTGATACTCTATATCTATATAATATGTTTATGAATATAAGATAATATAATTTTATTGATATCTATACAATACGGATTACATTGCTCTTTAAAATATGAGAACCAGTTATCGAATTTTAACTTTGATATATTTTCACTGTAGTTTAATACTAGCCTAAAAAAATAAATATATTTATCTTATAAGTGAAATAATTGTTCAAAATACGGGACTTTATCAAACAACTATTTTCTTCAGTAATATGAGCACTACAAATACATTCGAATACAAAATATAGTAAGTAAAACTTGTGCTGCAACGGTTGATTTAAAGAAAATAGTAAGTACTAAAGATAATCGATCTTTGACAATGCCTATTTTTAAAAATCCAAGAAAATGAACATTATATATTCTGCTTCAGAAAAGTGAAGATACTTTCACAAAGTATTTTCAAAATACTTTGAGGTTCGTTGCACAATTTTCAGATATCTCAACACAACCAAAGTGTTTGATGACAATATTTTGTAACAGTGAGTCACTTATAAATCTAAAAGAATTATTGCTATTTGCTTTATCATTAAAATTTCTACATTTTTCAATTTTATAAATAAGCACAAAAAATGATCCAATAATAAACAATTACAATCCGTTTAATAATATTTACTCAAGTACATACCTGAACTCAGATGCACAGATTTTTTCAAATAGACTGCAAAATATGAACGGATATGTGATTAATATTACGAAAATACATAAGCCTCCATATTGTATTATACTTGAAGGCGAAGAACTCATTTTATGTGATATTCATTGTCCTATTCTGAAAATAGCATCAGATAGCTTACATTTTTCTATTAATTATTCAAGAAATATTACGTCACTTAGTACTTCAATAGAGATTATATCAATTCCACTCTTGGTAGGTTCAGTATTGTATGAAATCGATATGATAAAAGTCAAAATGATTATTGCGGATGACAATGCGGATGACATGATGGTTCCGATTATAAAAGTGTTCAAAATAAATAATTTGTCCGATTATTTTATACAGATGTGTATTTTTGGAATAATTATAATACAACATCACAAAAGTGTAAAAAATGTACTTTATTGCTTTTTTCTCGAATTTTAAAATCATTCAAGAAAATTAAATATCAGTTAATGCATTGAAAGAGCTTGATATGGCCGACATTTCCTATGTACATGAATAAAATAATATTTAATAAATTCACAGATATGGATAATGATGAATTAATTAAAAAATTGGTATTTAAAACTATACATATTAATAACTCTTCAGACTACGTCAAGTATCTAAGTAAAAATCAAAATTCTACTTGCATTTTGGCTCTCAGCGGGACAATATATCTGTGGGTTCCTGGAATAACCACTTAAGTCCATTCTTTTGAAAATTGAGGTTTTAGTGATTTTGGTATCTACGTATGGTGTACTTTCAGATAAAAAGTCAAAAGTTGCAAAAGTTCATCTAAAACTTTCTCTTTTTCATAAGTTATGTATCTCTTTTGCATAGGCTTAAATGGCAATTTTAAAATTAAAATCTCAATATCTAGAAAACACGAAAAATGGACTTAAGTGGTTATTTCGGGAAGCCACAGATATCTAGTAAACAAAAACAGAAATATCGATGGTACACTTACTGCTAAAATAATTGAACCTATGTTTTATCATGATTTTAAAGCCTTTGGTTTTCACAAAACTTTTCCATATGTTGAGATATTTGATAAGAAAAATAAATAATTTGGCAAACCTTAATATTTTTCTCAATTATTAATATGTTGTCTTTTAACCGGCGTGAATAATGATTAATGATTAAAATAATATATATTAAAGATTGAAATGTGCACTGATCAATTAATTTATAATTTATATTTGATTAAATTCCGTTTAATTTAGATTTTATTTAATTAAACAAATTCAATTTAATGGTAAGTGTACAAATAATATTGATTTTATTAAAAGGATTAAATGGCAGTTTTTTGTATACTGTTATTATAATAATGATATTTTAATATAATTTGAAAGTGCCCATCATACGATGGCACAAAGAATCAGTCTTTATTAAACATAGTTTATTTTTTAACTAAAACCTTATATACAATTATTTCTCACCGTACTTCTAACCAATAACTTTCGAACTCAACCAAATCAATCGAAATTCATATAATTACAATCATAGCCTACAAATCGAGGCTTAAACCCGCCATACCTACAAAGCCATGTAAAATTCAAAGCCTCCGTCTCTTCATCCACTCCGCACTCCAAACGCCGCAGTATCAGCCCAGCACTACACGAGAATAGAAAGAGAGTGGGCGAGTGAGAAAAAGCTGCACCCTTTGCGGAATTAAATACCCGGCAAAAATTCGGTCGCGCTCACGTGAGAGAGTACAGCGATCCGCGCGCCGTCGTCAAAGCAGCTTTCTTTTTGTAGCGAGCGGCGGCGCTTCACGCAGGAGGGGAGGATTTCACGCGTGGCCGATCGCAAGGGAAAGCAGCTAGTGCGTATTATACGCACAGCGCGTGGGAGAAATCGCGACGAGCCGGAGCTGCGACGCGAAATTTATGCGCCGGTTCACCTTTTTCGCTCATACAGTCGAACGAGCGCGGCGTGGCGTCCTTTCACGTTGCATTAGTTGCCCGCTCGTTAAAACAATGCACCCACTTGGCTTCACTTTGCGTGGAATGGATGGCTTGCGTGCGTGCTCTTTGTTTTTGTTCTTTAGTCATTGAATCGGTGTTTTCACTCGTTGCTAGAATGAGGATAATAGATTTTCAGAACGTATTGATGATTAAATTTAATTATTTTAGATGATGTGTATGAAGCTTTTTAGGATCATTAAAATGTCGGGTATGTTACACCAAGTTTACTTTTTATGCCTGGATTTTTATGCGCTTATAATTTCCATATTGTTACAATAGATTTTTGGAGTTTCGGATTATGAATTCGTACTTACAAAATGGATGGTGCAGTGAAATGGGTTTGAATAAACTATGACGTAGTTCGTAAAATCCTGATCAAAAGATGTCATTCGGGTTCGAGAGGTCTGAAAATAGCCAGTTTTCGAGATCATGAGGGCTTTGAGAAGAATTTCATGATCTTCATCATAATTCATTTAATCTCATTTCACTGCACCCTCTTTTACCTTTGTTTTATTTTATTTTATGGAGTCCTTCTACCATTTCGTCTAGATTTTACTACAGATTCAGAACATAAAAAGCTTTAAAAATAATTCTTGGTGTACGAAACTTCACTTTTTGTCCCTGTTGATTAAAATTAAGACAAATTTTCAAAAATATATTTTTATACATTTTCTTTTTTATTTTTAAATCTATTTCTGCTATTATTTGACAAACTTTACAAATAAACGTTTTTCTTGAATAGCTCTCTCATTCAATATATTTTTCAAAGGAAAATATGAGTTTTTAAAGTAGGGGACATAACATATGGTTTTATAATTCACAAAACGGTTAAAAAAAGTCGACCCTTTGTAATAAACAAATGTACCTCATAATTTCAAACCAATGGTTCATAAAGCTTCCTTATTTTCGCAATTCAACGTTTTTCATCCGTTAATACCCAAAAATCTCCTCTCTCCTACATCCGATCGTTTCTCTAAAAGCAAGCAAAACGCACGTAGAAGCCCATTTTATTACGCAAGTCAAAAATTGTACGCGATAAAAGTATGTCGATTCGAGCCATCCAATCTTGCCCCTCGCATAGTCGAACAAAAAGAAAAGGAAACGAAGAAGAAACTTCGCGCCAACCGAACAGAAACCCGGCAGCATTTCTTGCCCTTCGCCACACCTGTACGTACACACCAACGCGCTTTCTCGAACCGTATCCACATCTACATCTACATCTCTCACCCCCCGAAATACGTCCTCTATGCACCGCGCCTGGGCTCGAGCGCAAGCATCTTTCCGGTTCGCGGCGTGCGCCTCTAAATTACAACTTCGGCCTGTAGCTACACCGCTGTACTCCGCCATCGCCGCAAGCTTCGATCTCCTTTGGCTCTGCGCGATACAACGTATATATGTATATATATATATATATATATATATATATATATATATATATATATATATATATATATATATATATATATATATATATATATATATATATATATATATATATATATATATATATACACCTATTCACGTAAATTCAGCGTAGTTCTAGGGCTGCGCGCGATAAAATGCGAAATTTCATTCCACGCAATTTGCTTAAGCAATTTCCTGTGGGGGGGGGGGGGGGGGGGGTTGAGCGTGAAATAGGAGTCCGAGTCGAGGAAAGAGGGAAACGACTGGTCGTCGAATGGAAAAAGGAAGGAGGAGGTGCGATAAACGAGCGGCGAGCGTGCGAACGTCGTTATCATCAAGGTCGTGTGTACAGCTTACATGTGTATATATATATATATATATATATATATATATATATGTGTGTGTGTGTGTGTATGTGTGTGTCTGTGTGCGTATGTGTATGTAGGTGTGTGTGTGTATGTGAGTGTGAAGGAGGGGGAGGCAACGGACGCGCTAACGAGGAGCTGCTGCGTGCAATGAGAATGAAGTGGCGTGCGAGAAAACACAATAGAGAGCGAACGACGAATTTTCATATGCGAGGTGTTTGTTTGTATTCGGGGGTATCAGAAAGTTTATATATAAATGTCTGTGGTAGGGATACTTGATTTTTGTTTATATATATAGTGAACGATGGAGAAAAAAATGCGTCATAAGAAAGTTAATTCGTTCGTTTTAGAAAAGTTGTTATTCTTTAGAATTTATTATTTGAATTCCATTAAAGAAAATTAAATTATAAATTTACTCTTCTATATTAATTTGGTACTCCTTCGTTGTACGTTCATTGTTAGTTGTGCATCGTTTATCGTTCGTTATTGATATGTCACCTTTACCGCTCAATATCTAACTTTATATACGTATCACGGTTATATAAACTAATACATACAAAATTAATAACAAATAATGTACTAGTTTTAGTACATTTTAAAGTAAAAGTATTTCTTTAAGGGGGCCAACCTGAATTAAACTGGAAAAAAGAAAACTTTTTTATAAACCTACTAAAATTTTTCATTTAAATGTAACTATTTAAAAATTTTTTTACTATAAATACTTAATAATATCTATAATTGACCGTTACACAAACTAAAAATCTAGTTTTCTACGTGACACAAGATATTACCATTGTTAATACTATATTGATTGGAAAATCTTTGCTGCGTGCACATTTTCTGTCGGGAATTTTACTTCTTATGACATGTACAAAAATGTTTACTGTTTACTTTTTATTAAAAATTATTTTTAACAGTTTCATTTAGAAGTCAAACTAATTTATTAAAAATCACAAAGAAATTTTTTTAAATATATGTTTGTTCTCCGAAAGATAATGATAAATTTTTGTTTCAATTCAGGCATGAATTAGGCCTCTCTTCATGCCTAAAAGTAGCGTAGAAAATCGCACTTTAGCGGGGAAAAAAATTAAGCTGGGAAAAAAGTCATTTGTAGTGAAATAAACACTTTTTCGGCTTCTCAAAAATTGCGAAAAAATGCAGAAAATAAGTTCAGGACCCATTTTTTCAGGTTTAACCATTGTTGATACGTGTAAATTAAAATCGAAATAAGAAAAGGTGCAAATATTTGAACTGTACGATTAAAAGTGAACATTAGAAGCACAACAATTTTCAACTGCGTTGTGCACGACTCGAAATACGCGATCGTGTCACCTAGAAACGTGCACCGCACAAAGTTTTTTCAATAAATATAGTACTGACAATGGTAATATCTTATGTCACATGGGAGAAAGATTTTGAGGTATTACTACGGTAAAATTATAGATATTATTAAATATTTATAGTAAAAAAAAATTATTAATAGTTCTTTTAAAGAAAAAATTTTTATCGGCTCATAAAAACAATTTATTCTTTCGAGTTTAACTAAGGCTGCCCCCCTTAAACTGTTAAAAAAGTATTTAACTATAAGAATATTTAGTATATCTATATTATATATAATTATGAAGATGAATGGGCACTGGTGAACGCTATTAAATACTCAGAGCATTATGCAAAATTTAATTTTAAGCATTTTGATAAATGCTCAGAATCTAATCAGATTACAGTCTGCATGAACTGACACCGAGTATCAAATTAACTCATTCCATATCATGAGCATATCCCTATTAAGAGTGTTAGTCAAATATAATCCATTCTCTTTTCCTGTTTAAAACTCATATAGGCGCAAAATGTGCTGTAAACCATTTTAGTCATGTACCTTCTAATAACACTACATACCCACAAGGATTAACGGCAGTTTACCTTATTTATTTTATTAAACTCAAATGCAATGCGATTTGTCATTTTAAACCTATAATCGAAACGATTGTCATCTGTCAAAAAGCATTTCATCAATTATCTGATTATTACTATACACATAGGGATACCTTTAAATATAAAAAAATCACCACTATGATACATCATAACGCTTTCCACAATCATAAATATCATCACGCAAAAATTCCGTCCTCATCACCAGACGATAACCAAAAAATCCCAATTCCCCGTACCACCCACATCGGGCCAATCGCACCCTGCACATCTCACCTCGCGTTTTTCCAACCTCCCTCCAGCCATTCGCAAAAAATCACCCAAATCAACTCCCGCGTCGCGCGCGTTCTCTCCGCATCTGCTATCACGCACTTCCCTCCGCCGCGAACCCTATCAAATTCTCTTTCGCGACCGCATCAGATACGCCTTCTCCTATATATCCACGGAACATAACCCTTTATGCACGCGCGCGGGTGTGTATGTTTGCCTTTCGCGCGACAGGACTACGCTCCCGCGGGACACCCTCCCGCGTATGTAATTCGCGAGAGCGAGCGCCTCCGAAAATCGATGCCGTTTATCGCCGCTTGACAAACGGCTCCAACGTGCAGCGCTGCGTGGAGCGAGTCTACCCTCCCTGCTTTTCCTCGTTATAACCCTCTCTCGAGAGCGCGGTTATCTTTCTTTTTGCGATCGCGCCTTTTTTAATTATCTTTGTGAGATGGATGTACGTGCGTGTACATGGGAGAGTATGTGTGGATTGACGGTTCGGTGTCTCTTTGGAGCTGAGGCAGAAGGTGAGTTTTAAGCGTTTCATTATTCGAGCGAAGAGATTTTTAATTACGTTTCGGATCTTTTATTTTTGGAGAGGTGAGGGTGCGCGAGGGTGGGATTGGAAAGTTGGATGAGGACGGATTCAAAGGAAAAAGAGGCGTGCTTTTTAAACGGTTGTGTGTAATTAAATGCGTTTAGCAGTTTAAATCGTACTGTAAAGGCTGACTTTATTCCTTATTAAAATATGTCCATTTTGTCAATTTTCCAGATTTTTATTCATTTTCTGTTTTGTTTTTAATTCTGATTGGGCTATTGTCTCACTTCAAATGAGGGAATTAAAATTTGTTTTGAATTCTAGACTACTGAGACGGCCTACAAGTTCAGACCGTCTGTTTGAAGAACGCATGCTTCAAACTATTCGAAGGTTAGTTCGCCGAACGCTAGGTATAATAAGTTTATAAATTAATAAGCTTATAAAGCAAACAAACTTATTTAAAACACATGGTGTTCAGAAATGGTCGCTTATGTGAGTGAGACAAAAGAGAAAGAGAAGACAATACCTCTTTCGAAGAGTGAGTTTAATACCATTTCTTTTCTGTTTCCTCTGGTGCATTGGCACTACTTGTCGATTTTCTTTAATATAATCAATATTATTTCAAAGTTATTATTTTATTTAACCTATGGACCTATAGGTCTATATATTGCAGTTCAAACATAAACAACCCTCTATAGTTATGAATAGTTCAAGAATAGTTTTCCTCGATGTTGAAACATTGTAATAGTAGTATAAATCCGACGAATCAAAATCTTTGTAAAAATAATTTTGCGAAAGAAATTTCTCGTATTGACCTACCATTATCTTGCAAGTTCAGCAACTAAAATATTTTTCGAAAATTTTTCGACTTAATTTACTACAAAGTCCCAAGTAAGAAGAAAAAACAAATACCCGATCCACTTCACCCAAAAATAACTCCAGCAGCATTTTCACGCTCTCGCGCTTCTTCACCTTCCCCATAACCTTTCGCTCCCATCGTTTTCATCGTTTTACCTCCTATCCCCGCACTCTCGCTCACTATACCTCTCCCTTTCTCTCCATTTCGTTTATTTCTCTCGTCCGTCACCTTCCGCATTCCAGACTCGCGCTCTGCAAACGCGTCCCTCTCTCATTTTATACCTTCTCTCTCTCTCTCTCCTTCTCTCTCTCTCTCACACACTCCCTCTCTTTCACTCTCTCCGTCGCGCCGCGTTAAATTCTGCGGGCTCCATATCTCGGGCCGCTGCGCTGGCTCTGCAATGGCTACAACGCTCTATAATTAATTTCCAACCCTTGCGCGAGCGCGCGCGGAGGATCCATTACCACGTGCATTTTGGTCCCACACGGATATAACGAGATGGGACGATGTAAAAAGAGAATCTCGACAGGCAGTGTTTGGTCTGTCTATCCGCGCATATAAGAGCGGTGAGGATACAAATGGTTGCTGACTTTCAACGCTTGAACGATGTATGAGAGTAATATGAGGATTTTTAGACGAGAGAGGGTAAGATATTGCTAGGATAGCTGTTGATGCGCTTCGTGGATTTGTAAAGAGAACTGTTTTTGGATACGTATAATGGATACGAGAGATAGATATAGACATATAGTTGCATTTATTTTTGTTTATATAAAATCAAAATGTATATACATTACTTAACATTGCTTTTACTAATTTACTAAGTACTTTCAGCGAAAGGAGAGTAAAATGAAATTGAAGAACTATCATGCCAAATATCTTGGATTGATATAGACAATGAGACACTACTGCTATGAACTGTAACTTTATACTTGTATCGCAAAATTTTTACTACACTATTTCTCTCAGTGCATGTATAACGAAATGGTGTCAGAAGTGGGATCTAGAATAGTTTAGTTTGCACGTTATGAAGATTAGTTCCTTAACAAACATTAGATAAGTAATCGTTTTAATATGAATTAATTTACCATATCATTAGCTTAGATTGTTTATACAGAGGTGCCAATTTTAGTACACCATATGTACATCAATAATCGTAAATTTTACTTATTCGATTAAAAAATAACATGATTATTTTTAACACATGATTGAAAATATTAAATTTACATGACGTAAACATTAAACGGCTAAAGTAGATTTTCCTTTTTCAATATATGTGCTATCGCCCCAGTATTCAATACAATCACTTCAACAAGTATTTCATCTCCACCAAACATCCATCCACAGAATAATAAACAAAGAATCCACTCAGATCGAAAATCAGCGAAACGAGATAAAATATTAAGAGCACACAAGCCCAGGCCTCCACAATAGTTTTCATCCACAAAAAAGAAAGAAACACAGACATCGTGAGCGAATCGGAGCGCGTGCACTTCCATACGAGTGCATCGTCGCTCGAACTTATATACCCACATACTCGTGCGCGTATGTATACCGTACAAACTAATCCCCCGGAGAAATCAGGAAAGATGGAAAAAAGGAAGGAGGAGGAGAGCAGCGGCACGCGGTTCGTTCCGGATTGCTCATCGAGCGGTATATAGTCTATGCCGCGTGCCTGCTACGAAATTGCGCATGAATATGGATACGTTGTTATGACAAAGCCGCGGTTGGGTTCTTCCTTCCTCTTTTAAACGTCTGCTATATATATATTGATATTGTGAATGGTAAGGCTGGTGTGGGTTGGAATGTGGATGATTTTGAGCTTTGCGGGGTAGCGGATCGTCATTTGCGTTCAGGTGAAGGAGGTATTGTAGATATTGTTGGAGAAGTGAACGCGAGAGAACGGAATTGTGTAATTAGGTACAATAGATTATTAGTATGCAGAATGAACGGGATTGCAATGAGAGACGATGCATTGTTATTATGCTATTTATTTAGCAATCAAAAGTGATATTTATAAATGTACTAGCTCGCGATTATTAATAGTTCAATTTTTTATTTTTTAGGAAAGCTGTAATACTATCTGTAAATTCTACGTGTCATATGGTCTCAGAATATAGCAAATCGTTCATAGATTAATGAAACTTTATAAAAATAAAATAAAACTTTTTTTATAATTTTTTTTAAAATTAACATCACAATTATTAATTCATGGTTAGGTATTTAATTATTATATTTTTAAAAGTTTAATTCAAATTTTTCTGGTTATCTTTGTGAAAAAAACTCACTTTCATGAATAAATAGGAAAGCAATTGGAATCTATCGATAAACTGTTGTCGTTTTAATTCGAAACTGCGAAATTCTTTGTTGGTTCGCTAGTGCTAATGCGTGTCGGTCCATGCGAAAAATAGCATGTAAATATTGACTAATCAATCAAACGTTCGTTATACAAAGCACTCTAATTACGGCTCATCGGTAATCGAAACGCCTCTATCCTTCTCGTTCCCTGTATCTGTTTGTCCCTGTCTATTTGATTCTCGCTCCAATGCTGTCCTTCATCCTACCCTTCATCTCTCTATCTGTCTCTGTTACTATTTGAGCATCTGCAACTTTTTATTTTTGTAAACTTAAATGCGTTCGTTATTCTGTTTGTTGTTTTTCACCTACGTAATATAGTACTAAAAAACAGCCAAATCAGTACACGAAAATTCATTATGTTTTTATAATCTAATAAGCTTAATTGTTTTCAAGCTAAAGAAGATTTAGAGTTTGAGAGATGCATGGAATTAAGGAATAAAGCCATCCTGAATGCTTATATTTTAAGCTAACTTCGAAAAATTTTCTAAGGGATATAATATGTGTATATATACAAAATCTATTTTGTGATACGTACTCGTACTTTACATTTATTGCACATTAAAAAAAGATTACAACATTTCTATTTATTTATATTGTATCTATTAATTTTTATTGTATTTATTTATTTGAAACTAATTTGATAATACTGTTCTAGTAAAAATGAAGATGATAAATAAGTTTTGATTATAATCGATTTTAATTAGAAGATAATATTATTTAAAGTTGATCATATTTTGTGACGAAGAAGAAAAAGATACTCTGTTATTAATCAACTTGCGCGAGATACATGTTTTTAATCAAAATCTCGGGACATACTCTTTTCTAATTAGCTACTATCAACGTATTTCTAAATGAAAGCTCGATTCTCTAAATTTCACTAATACAAGCAAACATCTCCATAACCACAATCGACTAATCAACAAAGTAAACGCTTTACCCTCGAACCTCGCATCCGCATCATCGATCATCTCCGTCGTGATTTTCTTACGCAACATTCCCTCCCGCATACCCTCGATCCCGCGTCTTTCTGTCCATCCGTTGCTCACTGCATCCTATTAAATTCGCGCTCGCGCGCCGTTTGGTTTTGCCCTCGATCGACCGCAGCAACGCAAACGTCGTCGCACGCCGCAGACTGCTTAATCCTCGAGGCCCGCAATGCCGATAATTAGCAGCCCCGACGACAAACAATGGTTATCAATTTGCCGGGGATAATGGCCTGTTCTCCTGAAGATTATCCGCAATGTCATTCGCATCGCGGGGGTGTAATTTATTCGGATAATCGATACGGCTGCGGCCCGAGCGTCTTGCGCGGCTGTTTTTTTTTTGAGAGTTTTGTTTGACGATGTTGTTTTTTTTGTAAGGAAGCGGTCTTTTGATGGGATAATGAGGGAGCATTGTTTTCGCGTCCAGGGATTCTCGCGGGCGATCGAGTTTCTTCTTGGGCGATTTAGAGGTTTAAGGAAATGGAATTAATTGATCGGTGTTTGGAGTTTTTGTGCTCTTAATTGCTGCGAATTAATGAGAATTTGTTTAGTTTCTGCAATTTATATTACACTCGACATTACGCTAGCAAATGTAAATATGTAAATGTAATAGAGACAGAAAATTAAAAAAGTTATCCAATAGGGAACTTGCATGAAAAAATCCATTAGGTCCGGCAGATAGAGTATCGAAAATAATCGACATGTATTCTTTTTTTTTTCAATCAAATGATTATTGACAAGGATATAGCAAGTTGAAATGTCTCGTGACGTCACAAATTCCCATTATATAGATATACTATGAGGAGAGTTCGTGACGTCACGCGACATTTCAACGTGATATATCTTTCTTATTTGTTTTATATATCTATCTTTATATATTTTATTTTTTTTCGAGAAAATAAAGTTTTATGGATTAATCATGCTATTTTACGCATTTCTGTCTAGATCAATCGATTTATTGGGTGCTCAAACCCCTAGGAATTCAAATTTACTTATGTCTATCTGCCCTGACTACAGAATTTTAAGGGTTGGCCGTTTTATCCTGGTCAAACTGCATACAAATTATATTTTTCTAAAATACATAACTTTCTCTTTGAGAAAGCAAATTCACATTCTTATATATATTTTACTAGCCGTATATCCTAAAAATGTAAAGGTAATACTAACGATGCCATACAAAGAATGTATGCAATTGAATATCGTGGGTAGTTTTCGCTATGTGTTAAGTGGGATTATGAAAGATTTATGTACCTCCTAATACATAACCTTTCAAAATCCCAGTACCGTTACAGACCCAGTTCCTGATCAGCTAAGAGCAATTCCTGATCAACTCTGATTTCCATAAAAGTCAATTACAATTAAACTTTTTAGACTTTGAACAGGAACATCTAAATAGTAGATAGTTATATCTGCAATCTTCAAAAAAGTTTTTGCAGCAACAAGTTTAAAGTAATATTTTATGTAAGAAAATGATCAGGAATTTGGTCCTGATCAGGATCTGGGTCTATAACGGTACATGCATCATAAAATGATCGAAAATTCCCCACCATATTCAAAGTAATTTGGTAGACGAATGTACATTTTTGTAGTAATGGTAGCTGCGGTGATGATACGAACATGATCATAGCGGATATAAGATTACGATAGCCGCGGTCCTTCAAGCAATATTACTGCTATTTATGTACATGTAACTAACGAAATATTTATAAGCCTTGAAAAATGCGACAATATATCGTTGAAAGGTTGTGCAAAATTAATATACATTTGACTGATCAATTCAATCGATTCTTAACTTCATCCTAATATGATTAAGTTATACATATATTGTAATGTCTGAACATTTCTAGTTGTAACCACTTGCATACTCATATGTTTTCGTATTTTTTCTTTCAATGCCTATGTTTAATTTGAAAATTATTAAAGCAGATTAGCTACGTAACCTAGTCTACAACTTGTATCAAAACCAATTCTAGGTAACAATTTCATTTTTTCTTTAATATTTTTAAATCTATATTTAAAATACCAAATTTCATCATTTAAAACTTTCATTTATCACTCGTACATAAGAATTCAACAACTCATAATTCGTATAAATACCATATATTAATAAAGCGTCCGCGCGAATTTTTCGTGCGAACCCGAACGCAACGCACAATAACGTAAATTCCTCGACGACGCGCGCATATCAAACGAATCGCGCGCGACAGCACCGCCGCCGCCTAACCACCTTCGCAGCAAAAAAGCCCTCGACTCGCCCGATCCGCGACCACGAAAAGTCCCCATCCGTAGCTGCACGCACGCGTGCCATTATAACCCCGGCGCGCGCAGCTTTCGCAAAGCGATATTAAATATTCGAATATGCGAATCATACCTCCCATATTTAACGTGTGACGAGGACGCGGAATATTGCATTCTTCGGTGGGGCTTGGGCGCGGACTGGTCGCTTCTTTCGGCGGCCGTCCGCTACGCGCGTCCGTCCGCGGAGAATGAAATTCCGCGTTCAATTCGAGGAGGACGCGTTTTCAGTGTAAATACTCACGCACACACACGCGCGCGCGATGGCGAGGAAAAATATTCGCGTTGTGACCCTTCAAAGCCAGCGGCGCGCGCATTCCTTCAAGGGGTCAGACGTTCTTTTTCACGCTTGGAGGCGCGTTTTAGAGCGAACGGGAAAGAGGGTAGGCTGCTGGCTTTTTTACGCTTGGTAGAGTCCGCGCGAGGTTTTCTCGTTCGATGGGTCGTCAGGGTGAATGAATCCGCGAGTGTTTCTAGTTTGCTTTTATGTGAGTGGACAGAGATGGTTTTTCTTTTTAATGATCGGGAGATTTTTTTTTATGGGAAGATTGAGGGAGGAACAGTGGAGTGTAGCTTAATGACGCTTTTATTGGGTTATACGCTTTGATGTGATTCTGGGGTAGCGGGGTGTAATGTTCTTTTTTGTGATTCTGTGCGTAAAGTTTGTGCGTAAAGTACTTTTCGAAATCGTTTTTTGTGCGTAAAGTACTTTTCGAAATCGTTTTTTGTGCGTAAACGTGATTTTACGTTCAATAAAAATAATGTTACTTTACGCACTTCTATAAATGCATAAAATATTTTACGCACTGCTATAAATGCGTAAAATATTTTACGCACTGCTATAAATGCGTAAAATATTTTAAACACTGGTTGACGGTGTGTAAAATGACGAAGTAACTTTTTCAATATTTTGAATTCTGCGCGCTTATAGTGCCGACCGCTCGGCGACTACTGGAGACTCTCCGCAGTATCACTGAAGGTCGCAGCTGTTTTCAAAAGAATTTGTATAAATCGAACCAATTTAGATAAAATTGAAGAAAATTTTGATAAAATTGAAGAAAATTTTGATAAAATTGAAGAAAATTTTGATAAAATTGAAGAAAATTTTGATAAAATTGAAGAAAATTTTGATAAAATTGAAGTAAATTTTGATAAAATTGAAGAAAATTTTGATAAAATTGAAGAAAATTTTGATAAAATTGAAGAAAATTTTGATAAAATTGAAGAAAATTTTGATAAAATTGAAGAAAATTTTGATAAAATTGAAGAAAATTTTGATAAAATTGAAGAAAATTTGTAAAAAATATAGGAAAGTAAAATATTTATATTTAATGTTTCGTTTTTAAATTTTGATATCATTTTTTTAATTTATTATTTTAATGATTTATAGTATATTTTTTTACTGGGGGGGGGGGGGGCTTTATTTCCCCCCAAACCCTCCGGTGTAGGCTTCGCGCCTGCACCCTTACTAGGTGCTCGGCCCCTGGATCCCATCCCTTCCCCCCTCCAACCCTTCACGCCTAGCACTTACGCTCCCTGCATACCGTCCTTTACCCGTACTGATATAAACTGATATATACTAAATATAATACATTATTGCAAAAAGTATCGTATGCAACTCATGCGTACGTTTTGCACTCGTGCGATCGATACTATTACTGTTTAGTCCCATTTGAACTTTATCCACAGTAATCACAAAAAATAGCGTAAGCGACACGGGCGTATATTTTCACTTATTCGCCACTGATAAAAGCGATCCAACACACTTATCGCCGATGAACAATGCGTAACAAAATTTGTATGCACTGTTCATTGGCAACTCGTGCGTAAAATCGCTTTTACGCACTCTTTGCGGTGACTCGTGCGTAAAGTTAATTTTACGTCCTTTTTGCTTAATATACTATTCTGTTATATTTGATTGATCAAAGTGATTTCCTTTAGTGGGTGACTTTTCTTTTATATGATGATTATTGTATTATTTAGTATTCTTTTTAGATTGCAACCAAATTGTTGTCACATTCTATCTATAAAATAGCCAAATATTGAATCAGTTGTATTGATACTCATGAATTGAAATTTATAAGAAGGGATCGCTTTCATGTATAAAAGAAATGTATTTAAAACTAAGAGCGATTCCGTTAAACCTATTGGCGTCTGATCACGTTCATCTCTTACTACTTGTGCAATCTTAACGTAATGTACAGAAAAAAGAATAAGGAACAAATATATAGAATAAATAGCAATAGGTGACCAATTCTAAATGAGCTTTGACTAGGCTATTCCTTTTTAGAAAAACAAAGCTTAGTTAAAGTTTGTCTATAGGTTGATCTCTTATCCTTGTCACTAATATTCGTTTCTTATTCTATAGCATACAAATCTTTAGCAAGATCTACCTGTATCCACCAAATTGCTTTATCGACCGTATTATGAATAATCAACTAAAATTATAAACGTATTTCGAATTAGAAAAAACTTAATTGCCTTCCATCTTAGAAGAATTTATCGATTTATTAATTATGATTGGATAGCTGAGACCAATACTAATCCGTATATTTTATTCTTTGAATATCCTACATGTTCACTGTTTAATATATAATTACTATTTAAAAAGTCTCAGTTTAGTATTTTTTTATTTAATATACCATGATAGAAATCAATCTCACTCATAAACAGTAATCGGTTATTAATGTCTGATTACTGGTTGTGAATAAGATTAACTCTACTGGGGTGTCTATTATTAAGAACCTTACATAAATGTTAAAGTGTTCCTCATTATATTACTCCACGAATTATAACTCTTACAACCCTACATCTTATTCTTTACAATTGATAAAAAAACGAACCCAATGATAAAAAAAAACGAAATCCCTCTACTTTTCAAAAAACACGACAGCCGAACTAAAAGCCATCTTTCTTTTTCTCGTTTCAGGTAAGAAAACGAGAGAGCCGTCGCGAACATCCAGAATTTCCGCGCGCATCGCATCGTCAATGCAAGGACGACTCGCGCACAATACCGCCGTTCGCTGGAGGCCAGTGCACGCCTCGCGGAAACGTCAACCATTTGTCATTCAATACTCTATCTCTCTCTCTCTCTTCCTGCCTGCCTGCCGTCGCGCCCTCAGACACGTCGTTGAAAAGGAGCAGACGTCTGAGGCGCGCCGGGACTTACTTTTTTCCCTTCGTCGTGCGATCGATCTCGCGATATATTTTCGTATATATCTCGAGGGCGATGGGAGTTGCGTTGCTGCTGCTGCTGCTGCTACTGCCACTTATAGCGAGGAAATATTTCTTGTTTCCTTTTTTCGGCCGTAATTTAATTCCGCGGGGATTGTGTTTATCTTCGCGGGCTTTATTTGTCGCAGATTTGAAAAATTTGAAGGGGTTCGGTGGCTCTGGGTATGGTACAAAATGCGCGTGTTAAAGGTGTTGAAATTTCTCGGCAGTGAAGGGTCTGCTAGTGAAAATGACATAAATCAACGATTGTGAATTTATATGAAGATGTATATTTAGAACCA
This sequence comes from Gastracanthus pulcherrimus, assembly GCA_949152435.1. Taxonomy (NCBI): domain Eukaryota; kingdom Metazoa; phylum Arthropoda; class Insecta; order Hymenoptera; family Pteromalidae; genus Gastracanthus; species Gastracanthus pulcherrimus. The sequence continues at coordinate 42,323,089 of OX424575.1, forward strand.
AAATGGTCCTGTATATATTGTGATAGACGAAAAAGTTTAATCGGCTACTTTATTCTTTTTAGTTTACTATATTGATCACAATTTTAAAATTATTGTAACGTCAGTGTTTGACGAAGTTTCATTTATGACCTACTCTTTTTCATTATTAATAGTTACGAAGTAAAATATTAAACTTTGTTGAAATTATATTATTACGTAATCTACAACTGCTAATAACAGTTTGGTATTCAGATTATGCTACGTTTTTAATATCCTTGATAATTGTATTATTTTTATATCAGACATATTTCACTTATTATACATTGAAATAAGTTTAAATGAAAAGAGGAATTTTTTTAATTATCTATAGTTGAGATAATTCTAATTAATAATGGGGTTAGTTACTTCAGGTTGCTTGTTGAGGTATAAGGTAGGAGAAATTAACCTTGGTTATCAGCTAGAAAGAGTCTTGACGGGTTATTAATCATAAAAGTAAAACATCAGCTTAAATAGAATACGAAATTTATTATTGTTTTTAATAATGCGCAATAATTAACTTACAAAACATGTACATAAATAATAATTGTTAGTAAACTAAATATCGCTTCATCAACGATCGTACACACGCATATAATATTGTTATAAATATTATCTTTAAAATGTTTTAATTGAAATGAAAATACAAGAGCATCCTTCGTTAAAATCGAAAATAATTTTCAACGAAATATAAACTATCACAATTCGTTTTTCTCATTTCGTTATCAATACAATTCCAATTTTCAATATTTCAAACTGTTAGTTATTTGCAGGACAAACAACGATACTCGTGGGGAAACACGAGCCCCCTCGCATGCAATCAAAAAAACGCATAAGCAAACAATCAAACAAAAAACGTCAAACAATTCCGAAAAAGCTTGTACATACTATCGAGTTCTCCATCAACCGTGCCTCTTCAAAACTGCGTATATACATCGAAAATGCACGCAGTAGCCAAAAATTCTCAGTGTAAATTCGCGCACACGTCGCGCGGTGCAGTGCGGAGCACCACTGGCGACGTAACGAGCGCACCGAGAGGGAGCAACACGTCGTTCGCGATCCGGCGCACTTGTTACATCGCATTCGCGTCTCTCGCCTATAAATGTCAGGGCTCTCGGGTGTACGCTGCCGCGTGTACCATCACTATAACGTGCAGCGAGTTCCTTTTCGGCGAGGCGCGCGCGCGCGACGATTTTACGGGCCCCTGCGCGACTTTTCCATCTTCTCTCGCTCGTCCGGGCGTGAGGTGTGTGTGTGTGTGTGTATGTAGTATCTCTCGGCTGCGGGCTTTGTCTGCACGCAGAGCGAGTTTTCTTTGCACCGCGTTGTCGAGCTTTTTTCTCTCGCTGCGGTGTACTCGTTTTACTAGCGCTGCTCGGAAATATTAAGTTTTTGCTTGGGATTTAACCAGGTGGAACACTTTTTTCTTCTTCTCGTTTCATTTGCATAGTTGCACGAGCTTGCGTTCTAAAAGTTGGGATTCTTTAACTGCTCTTGCGGAGAAATTAATGTTAATCTCTAAATATTTGGAAAATTTGTAATTCTTTACAAATATTTATTAAATAATTTCGCAGCCCAGAAGGAGTTAGGAGACTAGCACAATTCAAAATTCTATGTTTTCATGAAAACAGGTAACGTTAATTTTTCATGAAATAAGATTTTTTGACATGAATTTTATTATCATACCTATGATTGATTCTTCACCTATTTAAACTAATTTAAAGTCTTTTATTTTCATGTGATCTATGTAGAAAAATTAAGTTGAGAAAATGTTGATTTGCAATCGTCTTGTTTCGAGGGTGCGATTGGTTGTTTGGTGTATATTATATTAAATTGTAATATTCGAAGTAATATTCTGAGTACATATTTAGTATTACACAATTAAATTACACTTCCTATTTCCATCTTTTTTCAAAATCAAATGAAAAACTTTGAATAACTCTTTTCAGATTCTATATAAACTTTTCTCTGCAAAGAAATCCAAAAACTAATTTTTGTGGTTAAATTAAATTTTAAAACTTATCATTTTTCGTTATCTTTTATGAATGACTATCTGTCACATATTCATTAAAACAATCCATATTTAAATATAATATTTGCTCTTTGGAGATATTTCACAACCGAAGAGGCCAAAACATTTCCAAATTCCACATCCACAACAGTAATCAAAGTGTCACCCACATAACTTTCCACCCATCCAGCCCCAAAACCCGCTACATAAGAATCTCGTCAAATAATTACATTCTATCCCCCCAAAGTTCGCCGCAAACTTCCTACCAAACATCTTGCATCCCGTATCTCCAAAACACGCCGACACAAACTCCAACCAAAGGCATCCGCCGACTTCGCAACTATCCGTTCGAACACACCGACGACAGGTGAAACTCCTCCCCACCCGAAATATCGAGGTCACTGTCCACAAAACTTCTCTCCGTCGCTATATACTCGGCCATTATTGCGCTTTTGATTAAACCGCGAGTCGGGTGATGCATCGGCGCGCAGCGCAGAATTCATTTGTCGCGAGTCGTACGCGTCTTCGAATTCGCAGCTGCAGGTTGAAAAAGGTGACGGCTCTGGAATATATGCGCTCCCGGCGATGGATATTGCTGCGGAGGTATACTACCGTCGCGGGGGCATGACGGCGTGAGTTGTTTGTCGAGTGGCTTCGGTGTATTATGCATGAGGTGCGCGTGTAGGTCGGGATGGTGGATTGCTAGAGGGGGGACGATTCGGTGCTACTGAATATTGCGAGTTGTTGTGTGTTATTCGGGGATAATGCAAGCTTTTCTTATTGGGTGTTTTCGTGTGTTTTGATGGATTGTTTGTAAGTCTATAATGTTGCTTCAGGTGCGAGATCGTACTCAAACATGAAATATAATAGAAATATTTAAAGCTTAACTGATTCTCCCACGTTTGACCTGTACTAATCACATTTATTTTATGTATTAAAGGGTTTTTTTAAAGTATTTTAAGAGGTGTACAGATCATTTTTTTATTTTTGTTTGCCCATAATACTTGATATAGAATAGAGGTTAACAACAACGTTTCTTAAAACAATTTTCAGAATATCATTCTTTCAAAAATAATTGTATTCTTTAGTAGTAAAAGTACTACTAAAGAATACAATTATTTTTAATTTTCTAACTTTTGTTACGCTTAATTTTAAGATATTGATGGTCTGAATATTTTCTAAAAGTTTCAGGTCAATCCATTCAAAATTGATTTTTTGATCGTGTACGGTGTGAACGTTTATACTAAAATTTTTATTTGAATGTTTCGAACTATTATGAATCAACAAAAGACATAGATGATTCTTACAGTTCTTGGAATACTTTTATATACAAATTGATAAAACTTTAAATATATTTAATTTATATTATTTTTCGAGTTTTAACGTACGCTAGTCTTCTTAAATTAGAAAAAAGTTTCTATGATATAAATACATAAAGAAGTTATTAGAAATCATTATATCAATAACAAATATCCTTTAAATTCAAGTCGTAAAACGTCTTTCTACTTAAATAAGTTTATTTTTATTGCCATAAATAAATATTCATACCTCAAATCAAAAGCTAATCTCGCAATGTTTCCAAATAATCATCATCAATGTTTCAATGTGATTATGTTATCAAAAGATACCCTTTCAATCCATTACTAAAATGACATCTCAGCAAACGCGTAAAATGCCGTTTTACTACAATAAGTTCATTTTTATTGCCAAGAGTAAATGTCCAAATCCGAACCAAAAGCTAACATGGCAATTCTACTAATACACTTTCGGGAACTAACCTTTCCTGCTTGTAGCCTCAGATAAAATTCACGACTGGAACCAGCTCCAGTCCTTGCAATAAATTAATCTCAAACACCCTCCAAAACAAACTATACCATCGATCCGTCCTCCACTCAACCTCAACCGTCTCTGTCTTATCCCCAATGAAATTGCGCGCACATCGACTCAAATTAGCGTTCCCCGGAAGACCAAAAAAGAAAGATCCTTCACCTTCCATACACAAGCCTCATTAACCCCGAGAACCCCTACTTCAACTCCACCTACGTCGAACGACGCTTCCTCGTCTGCACAAACACATACCCACGCTCATTATACACGCACACACGCACACACAGCGTAAGAGAAAGAGATAAATAGATAGATATAGGCTCTGCGCGCTCCGCGGAATTTCATTTTCCGGCCCATTCGCTTCCGCGCGAGCGATCCTCTCGATCTTCCGCGTCTAACGTGGCAGTTTGTACGAGTCCAGATCCTCGCTCCGCTCTTCTCCCCTGCCACACATTGTGATTCCGCGATGCGCTCGCCTGCGCCGGTAGGAGCCTTCGAAAATGGGACGCGATAAATTTCGCGACATAAAGACGTCCTTCGGGTCGGGCGCACGTGTCGTTATAGGTAGAGTGGCTTGTTTTTTGGCGCACTTTTTTCCTTGTTTTCGTGTTCGCGCACGTGAGTGCTTTTTTGGATGTAGGTATGTGTCTTATTTGCCGGGGTTGTTGAGAAATGTAGACTGGTGCAGTTTGTCTTCTTTGTGTACTGGACGTGGAAGCAAAGGGTGGATGATGGAGTTACTTACTTTGTATGTCGCAAGTTTATTTAATCATAGTATCCAATTATTATTGAGAAAGATCTGACAATTTTTAAAGATATTCATAAATGATAAATTAAACCTATTTTTTTCTAAATTTATGCATAATATAATTTTATAATTACTAATCAAATGTGTTTGCTTTATAAATAAAAGACAATTTGTTTAATCCATTCAAAGTTAATTTAAAATATTTAAAGTCTACTAATTTTCTTTCGTCGGAAAGATTGTAAAATCATTGGTTCGCATATTTTGAAATATGTACTAAAATTATAAGATACCAGAAGAAGTAGATTCGATTTTAGAAATTTAGGCAGAGACCATCCTTAACGAAGAAGAAACTATATAAATAGTTGAATATTGTCACGGAGCGTGACGCAATAAATAGCGCATATGAAGACGATCTTCGGTGGCAGCATCGGTCTAGTGCCGAGCGTATCTACATCCGGATCCAGAGGCTCATGGTTCGAGCCCGAGTCTCGCCACTTTTTTCATACGTAACAATATGAATAATATTCTTTTATATAGTATCTACAATCGTCAAGTTAATTTGTTTCTATTGAGTGCAAATTCAAATTCTGCGCTTTAGATAACACCTGAATATAAACTTTGTTTTTATTCGTTTTCAATACACGTAAGAAATAAGCACACAGCCTGTAACATTTTATAACCACACTTATACGTCGCAGACAGAACGTTAAAATAGTTCTCACGTTTCGGAATTTCAGATCTTCCCATTTTCCATATACGCAGCATGCATGCCTCCCCCGTAACTCGATAGCATACTCCCCCCCCCCCCCCCCCCCTGAAGCTCCGTGCAGTAAAGAAAACAAGCTACCCGCGCACACGACATGCGACTATCAGCATCTCTGCGGCCCAATAACACTTTACGAAAAACTCTCTCCCGCGTTGCATCGTCGTTCAATAGCACCGCGCGGCATTATTTTCTCGTTACCCGACAACCCGCAAGGAAATATTTCCCCTTCTTTCCTACAGTCCTCCCCTCCGTTTCGTCTGGTTATTGCCCGTCTTTTTTCCTAGCTCTTTACGCACATACATATATCTGGGGAAGATGGGGGTGTAACGAGTGATTAAATCACATGGTTGCTAGAATTCGTTGTGAAGAATCGTTTAGAATAAAACAAAATTGCTTAACTACTCTTTAAAATTTAAGTCGTGTAAAGTTACCAATTCACCAATAAAACAAAACAAATGTTATAAATTTATAGAATTTTCATTATTTCAATTAGTGAATTGCATTAATTTCCAGTGAAACTCAGCAACTGTTTCGAATTAGTGAACTTTTTACTATTTCAACTTAAGAGAGTACCTGAGTTTAATACTTTTTATTATAGATAGTAAATTGTGATAATCTTAAATCATTCGGAAAACGCATTTTTCAGGTAAGACATTGAGGTGAAACCAGTCTCTTATTCTCAAAAAGGCCTATAATATCACTTTTATTGTATTGTAGAAACTTTACAATAAGTAAGATACAGCTTGATTATACGTTCTTAAAAAACAGCCAAATGCGAGATAAAATTCTCGTAATAAACGATCAACATACCTAATTGGGACGGAGTATTATGAAAAACAAAATATCTTAATTTTTAAGATTCTTGTTTCACTCGACCATTGTGATTCATTCCATAATTTGTATTAATTCCGTATCTAGTAAAAAATTAATGATTAACTTATTTCTCTTCAACCGAAAAGTATGACTATCGTAACCCATTATACCCCGTATCCCATTGCACCCCAGTCTCCTCTATATGCTCCCTATATCGCCCAAGCGAACCATGCACCGAGTGCATATAGCGGAACGACGAGCACGTGTATAGTGAGCGCGATTCGTTGCGCGCCGAAGCATCGCTGCGAATGGGGCAAACAGGCGAGGGCTCCCACATACATATAGAGTTGAAAGTGCAGGCGCGCCGGGGGTTCGTTCGACTTTGTCGCTGAAGCCAAAGCTAAAGGCTGAAGCTAGATCCGATGCTGGAGCTGGAGTTCATATTCGCAGAGGCTTACATCTACCTACCGCGAAAGAAAGAAGCGCCGCGCCGAGAGCAGGCTCGAGGGTTACTTTACCCGGTTATACGCATAGTAGAGCCTAGCTGCAAATTGAGCACGTTCGCCATTGCACCGTTCTCATTTCGCTTTATTTTTTTTTCTCTTTTTTTCTTTATTTGATATTGGCTGGAGTGGTAGGGATTTCTTTCCTGGCTGGTGATTTCGCGAAAATGCTTAAAAGTGGAGTGGTACTCTACAAATGTGATGAAGAAATTTTTTAAATATTTTCAAGCGAATTAAGTTGTGGAACAAAGCCGACTAAATTCTTTAAAACATACATTGTTCGAATGAATCATCAGGTTTTGTTCCATCTCTTATTATATGTCTTTTTTTTAATTTTTTATCTGATCGTAATACTAAAATAACATAACTAATACCAATATGATTTTTAGATACATGTTTATAACTTCCAGTAATGATAAATTTATGCGAAAAGGGTAATGATGCACATCAGGCTCTTTATATTGTTAAATTTTATAAAATCACAATACATTAAGTTTTAGCATTAAAAATAATTTTATTAATGAATTTCATGAAGCATTCATTCATTTCAGTATAAATACGAAAATATAATTACATAATGTATTATACAAATTTAATATTCCCGTCATGTGAATATTATATTGTAATTATTTAAATGCAATGGTAAATATAAATCCTTATAAACCGTATAATTTAAAAATATTGATCAAAATGTATAGTCATTAACTTAACCAGCTTAAAATTAAAGATTAAATTATTAATGTATTTTAAAGTATAAATTAGTCATTCATCATATATTACTTGATTTTTTGATAACGAATATATTTTATCCAAAGAGAAAAAAATACTGTTTTTAGACTTAAAAGTAGTGCGGTAATTTTAAATTTAAGGGTTTTTTTTCGCTAGATATAGGGCATAAAGAGAAAGTTATATAAGAGTTTATAAACGGCCTTACAATAAAACTAATGAAATATACTTAGTAATAGTCCATAACTACATGAAAAAAGTGTTCCCAAAAATCGTAATTTCACGAGTATAAATATTGACAATTTAAAAATATTTAGTTAAACCCCAATTTCCTTTTATTTCTTAACTAATTTTAATGTTTTGGGGCTTATTGTTTTCCTTAGCATTTCTCTACAAAGTTTACGGAAGAAAATTGTAAAATAATATATCTGTGTGATTAGATAAAGAAAATTGTTTATAAAATTTTACGCTATTACTTATAAATAATTAGCTTTCTCTTATTACAGATATAATTATTTTATAATTTTCTTCCATTGAATTTGTAGATAAATGTTTATGGAAGAAAATAAGCCCCGAAACATTAAAATTGGTTAAGATAAAAAGAAATTGGGGTTTAACCAAATATTTTTAAAATTGTCAATTGAACATTTTTTTTCTTCATGTAGTTATGTACTACTACTAAGTATATTTCATTAGTTTTATCGTAAGACCTTTATAAACTCTCACATAACTTTTTGTTTCATGCCCTATATCTAGCGACAGACCCTCCTTAAAGTTTTATATTTTTCTTAATGAACCGTGAAATTTCGGGAGTAGATGAATGATCGGATTAAGATTTATGAGGTCTTATTTTGTTCAAACTAATAAACATTGTTCAGTCATCAATGTGAGGATTAAAAAAGAATATTAATTCAGAAAAGTTATAATGCCTTAAAATCAAAATACTTTTATTTTTCTTTAATTTTATAAGAAATTGTTTAGCCTACAGAACTTAATTTTGAAGTTAGATTTCTGTAAAGTATTAATTATTAGTGGATATGCCGTTTTATAAACAAAAAATAAAGCCTGCAACATACTGCCACATTGACTAATACATTTTAGCCTGTACCTTATTCCACAAGCAGATCCCCCCATAGAAGACAAATTATCGACAAAATCAAGTGTGCAATTTCAGCAGAACGCATCGCAGAAAAAAAAGAAACATTCGCTAAAAGGGCGAACAGTCACCCGCAATAATCCACAAAATCAAGAAGCAGCTCGCACAAGCTCGCGATTATACAGTGACTCACTCTCGCTCTCGCTCCTCTCCCCTATATACACGGCAGTTAAACTCCTATCAGATGCCGCTGTGCCTCTCGAGGGCGTGTACCTATATATATGCACACGCGCAATATTTGTGTGTATACCCGCTGCTCGCGGTGAGTGCGCCTCTATACCGCGTACGCGTACGTATATATACTTATCTATCCTCGTATTATACCCATCCACTGGCTTCTCGTTGCGCATTAAGCGCGCGCTTGGCTGGGGTAAAAAGGGCCGAATCAGGCAATATCTAGGCCACGTGCGCCAGCGTTCTGCAGATGCTCCTCTCTATCCGTGTTGGTAGTGTACGTACACGCTAATCGCTTTGAGTGCCCGCCGCCGTCGCCGTCGCAAGTCGAAATGCTAATTGCGATTGCGCCCGGGGGGAGATTAAAAAATCGTAAAATTTAGCTAACTGCGTAATGATATGGTGGAGGGACTGAGCTGACTTTTTTGTATTTGCCTGTGGGAATAGCGACTTTTTGCTGCTGTTTAATTTGTTTTCTGCCCATCTCAACGAAAATGGTCACTTTTTTCCCTGAAAAGCTAGACGAAAGTAACACTTATCCCCGCAAAAAGGATTCGGGGGACATAAGTGACTTCACTAGAAACTAGTCCAAATTCCTTTATTTCATCGTGTTCTACCAACAACCCTGATTTTCGATTGTCTTTTAATAATATAAGTTATGTTTTACCCAATAAAATTAAAACATAGACATTTTATACAAAATTTATTAGAATATTCAATATTTAATACAAAAACCGCTGCCAATTCATTGGCACTTAGCTTCCTCAAACTAAATTAATTATTTCAATATGAAATTCTTTGCTCTTATAAATTATTTTTAAATTGCTATATCTTACCGAAATATAATCGTTTAAATCATTTTATCATTTTGATTATTATTATTATTATTATCATTATTATTATTGTTATCATTATCATTATCATTATCATGATCATCATCATCATCATTATCATCATCGTCATTATCATCATCATCATCATCATCTCCGAATAACATAAGTCTCCAGATTAATAAACATCAAGTAAATCCGATTTATATTAAATCCACCATTTTGAATTTAGTATTTTTGTTACAAAGTGCATAATCAATCCAATGTATAGCAACCCAACCCTTAAAAATACCCAATTATCAACATGCAATCAAATACAATTGATTTAAAAAAAATTTTAAATATCATAAAAATGAAAATAAATAATAAAACAAAAACGAATTGATGAGTCTTAAGAAAATATAGTATAGCCAAAAATTGTATACTCTTTCAAATGCATTTACACTGAATCGATCATATTACTTTTACATACCAAAAAAATTTACCTCATCAATTTCTGAATATCGTAAAATAGAAAAATCATTATAAAACAAAATCGAGTCGATAAATCTTAAAATTTCTTTGTAATTCCGAATCCTTATTAAGAAACAAAAAAAATGAGCCATGGTTGACAAAAAATGACCGCACCGTTCTCGAGATATGAGAGATCAAAAATATTTTTGAAAAAAGACATAACCTTAAATATCATGAAAAACAAAAGTCCTCATGATCTGGGCAAACAACTTAGCTAAGGGATTAAAGCCGTTTTACTCAAGTAAATAGACGACAAAAAAGTAATTTTTTTCACAAAATGATTTTTTTCTGAGAAAAAGAAAAGGAAAAAAACTTGAAAATTTTACAGAATATTCTTCGTCATATTCCTAATCACCTCGACATTTCTCAAACATTTTCCTTCATAATTTTCACAGATATGGCCGTTTAAACAAGAAACATTTCCGTGTATAATGTAAACAGGGAAATGACTTTTTTTAAATTTCGGGTCGGAAAAGATAGACAATTTTATGCTCTTTAAAATGCATTTAAAATGAATAGATAATATTATTTTAAGCATTCAAAAAAAACGAAAAACTAAAACTCAAAAATCGAAAAACCACTATAAAAACAAAAAAACATCGAAAAATAAAAAAAAAATAATTTTTCCTGCCTTCCTAAAAAAAATAAATCCAATGAGCCCTGAATGAGGTAATTTAACCGTGGATTACTCGGTAAAATTAAGTTCTTTAACTTCTTATGTCTCAAAACATGTTTTAAGCAAAACTGCTTTTTTTACTATTATAAAGCTTCCTTAACCCCTCTGCGCAGAGAGCCGAGTATACTCGTCCAATCCGCACGTCATTTTTGTATACATTTTGTATCACAAATTTAAATCTTTACTTTGTTGGGACATCTACAACCTCTCAAATTGAAGCTAAATAGTATAGCTATTATTTAGGAAATGTTACGAATTTGCAGAAAATATTGTTGCAAACTTACATTCGATCTAATCCATATACACGAAAATAAACTTCTGCGCAGGAGGGTTAAGGAGGAATCAATATTACTTAGAGAGTAGAGCAGCGCTGTCCATGCCGCGCACCGACCACGTTTTCAAAAATTCTACGTCAGTCCATTAGTCCCGGTTTTCAAGTTAAAAAGTGGCCACAGTTGAGATGGGCATAAAGTACTATATGTAACTCGAGAAAAAAGTCGATTTTTCCCTCGGATGATACTACCCTCGCTTCGGTAAAGTCACCCGCGGGAGAAATATTCGACTTTTTGCCCTTGTTACATAATATACTATTTATTTATGGTTATTTGCTTTGGGGCGCATGCGAAAATTGATGCGATATGTACGGTGTTTTTATTTATAAAGGGTATGCAGGTCCGTTATTTTTGCATTTTATGAAGTGTATTATTTAATGGAAAATTAATGCTATGTTTTGCTAAGGTCGCAATATTTCTTTTTCATTAAATGAATTTCAAGCAAATATTAATCATAATCTTTTCTTTTCATCAATCCTATATTCTTTTATGATAATTTTTTTAATAAATATTCAGTATTTCTAATTTTTATATCAAATAATTAGTTATTAACAAGAATAAAAAACTTATTTCAAAATAGTATTTCAGAAAAAATTGTGGGTAAAATCATCACTCCTTCAGAGAAAGGAACATTTTGAAATATGTTAATTTCGTTTTATTTTATGGTGAAAAGTCTAAACAATAATTAAAATTTATTTAAATTAAGTAACAAACTTCTTTCAATGAGTTAAAAATGCCCATACGTAATTTTTATATCATAAGAAAAGAAACTTATATTTTTAAATCATGTCCATGAGCACTCTCTCAAATAAACACAAGATTTCGTACTTCCACAGCAGTAATGAACTTGACCATACCGATTCCACATTCGCTTAACGAATATTCAAATATTCCCCCTTCATCAAACCAAAGATAACCGAGTGTGCATCGAAGCGAGCTACTTCACACCCCCGCATCGCGCAAACGCGAAAACAAAGGTCATGAAATAATAACGAAGTCCGCCCCTCGCGTTCCAATCCTACCAGTATGCGCGCGCGCGCGCGTAAACTCGTTATTAAAAATTTTCATTGACCATCCCGACCACCATCACAGCCGCTCCGACCAAATCAGCGATGCACTTTATTTATCATTCGTTTCCGCGGCCCGGCCGATGGCCGATAATGGCCCCATTATGAAATCATTAATCCGTTAATGGCTCCGGCCGTCATCGCCGCCCCCGGAACTTTGTGCACTGCAACCCCCCGCGTGCGCGCGCGCGCGCATCATGCGTGACCAAACGGAAACCGCGTAATATGCGTAATGCGCGCACAGCCTGCCATTACGCTGTTACCGGGGCGGAGACTGTTTTAGCCTCGGCCTTGAGTGTCGAGTGAGAGAGAGAGGGGGGGGGGGGGTTCTCGTTGGCTGGCAGCAAGCGGTGTATATAATGTAAGAAGCGCGAGGGGATCTAATGATACGGCAAGCAAGCCGTGTGTGTAATAGATGTTGTGTGTACTGTTGCTGGGTGGTCGAGGTGTGTAATAATGGGTTCTGCCTTTTTGGGATGGTGTCTTTTTTCGTAGGGGGTGTTGAGTTTTAAAGAAGGGTTTGTGAGGTGTGTGGTTCGGTGGCAATTCATTGCACTTGAATGTTTGTGTGAATAATTAGATGTTTTCGTAATATGTGGGTTTGTACAGCCGAATAATATTCAGTTTTAAAAGTGTATAGACATAATTGTTAATTATATAACATATAATAGCCTTATGGGCGATTTTCATGAAACTGTCGGCAATCATGTACTGTCGGGGTTTCGTAAAATCTCATTGTTTCCTAAAAGTTCAATAGGTAAATAATAAAATAAAAGCGAATATTGTAATTATTGCAATTAATCAAAAGAAAACTATTAAAAATGTTACCTACGTGTAATCTTACATCCAAAGTATCTGATAGAAATAAAAATAATTTATTGTAATTGAGCGTTTAAAGTATGTAGATAAATCATTTTTGCCGTTCATGAACTACTGATTTAGGTTTGAGTCTAAGTTAAACTACGTTAAAATATCACTTTTGTAGCACCTTATTTTAAACGAAATGCACAAATATGAGACTAAAATATTCCGTTTTGAATAACCAAAAGTTCTGATAATGTTAAATACTATTTTAGGTAACATTTCCGAACTACACGATATCATTTTTACAGTTTTTTAAAATAAAATTATGATATTTTCATGAAAATCCCCTTTATAAGCTTTTCCGACGGATTAACCCTTTAAGACCCAAGTGGTTACCAATTTAAAAAGATATTTTTAAGAATAACCTCAACGTATAAAATCGACTCTTAAAACTCAAAGAAAAAGCTTGGTTACATGAGTATTATTAGACGTTTAAGCTGGAATTATTAATTGGTGATATTACCTTTAAATTCGATGCAAACAAACATCTAGTGCGGCAATATCATAGTTTAGGAGCTAATTTTCTTATTCCCGGTGGTTATTAAATAAATAAAACAACATTAGTTCGATTTTTCAAGCAAAAACTGTAGCTCCATACGCATTGCTTTGGCGACCGTTGTCGTCTTTTTTCAAAGACGTCGTTATTTGCTACTTACGGTAGGTTTAAACATTTTGCTTCCGCCTTAAGGAAGCTTTGTAATAGTAAAAAAAAATTTTGCTTAAAACATGTTAGGAACATGTTTTGAGACATAAGAAGTTAAAATACACAATTTTTAGAAAACGTCCGTATGGATGTGTGTGCGTATGTACGTATGTATCCCTCTGTATCTCCAGTAATTCACGGTTAAATTACTTGATTCATGGCTCATTAGATTTGTTTTTATCTAAAGAAGGCGGCTGAAATTTTTTTTTTAATTTTTACGTTTTTTTTTTGTTTTTATAGTGGTTTTTCGATTTTTTAGTTTTATTTTTTGCATTTTTTTTGTATGTTAATATTATATTATCTATTCATTTTAAATGCATTTTAAAGAGCATAAAATTGTCTATCTTTTCCGACCCGAAATTTAAAAAAAGTCATTTCCCTGTTTACGTTATACACGGAAATGTTGTTTTTTGTTTAAACGTCCATATCTGTGAAAAATATGAAGGAAAATGTTTGAAAAATGTTGAGGTGATTAGGAATATGACAAAGAATGGTAGCTTTTAGTAATCTCTTAGCTAAGTTCTTTGCCCAGATCATGAGGACGTTTGTTTTTCATGATATTTAAGGTTATGTCTTTTTTCTAAATTTTTTTTCATCTCTCATATCTCGAGAACGGTGCGGTCATTTTTTGTCAACCAGGGCTCATTTTTTTGTTTCTTAATAAGGATTCGGAATTACAAAGAAATTTTAAGATTTATCGAATCGATTTTGTTTTATAATGATTTTTCTGTTTTACGATATTCAGAAATTGATGAGGTAAATTTTTTTGGTATGTAGAAGTAATATCATCGATTCAGTGTAAATGCATTTGAAAGAGTATAACATTTTTGGCTATACTATATTTTCTTAAGACTCATCAATTCGTTTTTGTTTTATTATTTATTTTCATTTTTATGATTATTAAAATTTTTTTAAAATCAATTGTATTTGATTGCATGTTGATAATTGGGTATTTTTAGGAGTTGGGTTGCTATACATTGGATTGATTATGCATTTTGTAACAAAAATACTAAATTCAAAATGGTGGATTTAAGTTGTAATGTAAATCGAATTTACTTGATGTTTATTAATTTGGAGACTGCGGAGTCATTATGTTATTTTTTTGTCCACAATGATGATGATGATGGTGATGATGATGATGATGATGATGATGACGATGACGATAATGATAATAATAATGATAATGATAATGATAATGATAATGATAATAATAATAATAATAAAAACGATAAAATAATTTAAACGGTTATATTTCGGTAAGATATAGCAATTTAAAAATAAATTATAACAGCAAAGAATTTCGTATTGTAACAATTAATTTAGTTGGAGGAAGCTAAGTGCCTATGGATTGGCAGCGGTTTTTTTATGCATCTATGGAACAACTTCTTCTAGGTCCAATTGTATTAATTATGTTGGCGGAATGTGATTTTAAAGTCACGCTGGGCCTTAAGGGGATGTCGGAGCCCCGCCCCCCTTTTGCTGTCCGACCTATTTTGTATTTCCAATTGTTTGTAAAAACTACAAGTACGACTGACTTTATCTTGTACAGATCGGTTCATTATAGTAAGCACTACGGTGCTCAGCTCTAAATCTTACTGTAAAATTACATTAACCCTTAGCGGCCACACGGGGTAACTAGTTACCCCAGGCTCAGAAAAAGTGAAATTGGAGGTCTAAAACATTTAAAACATTTGACCAGTTTTTAGAACGCCATCTATAAATTGACCGATAAAAATCATTAGAAATATTGAAGAACACTTCAACAAACATGAAACAATCGGTTACAAGTGTTAAAACACCCATATGTCTTGTACAACTAGGTTTTTCAGCGTGGGGTAATGAGTTACCCCATGTGGCCGCTATGTGGCCTGGCTGAGGTGTGGCCGCTAAAGGTTAAATTAAAGTTATTAGCAAAAGTTTGGTATGATTACAATTTTGAGGTTAAGTTTCAATGCTTAAACACCCTATTGTATTTCCAATTAATCAGAAAAATAACTCATCAGATCAACTTTATCTTGCATGCAAAAGCTTTATTATAAAAAGCACTACGGTGCTCTGTTCTTAAGGTTTCCCTGCATTCTATATTTTAAAAGTAATCACTAAAAGAAAATACACGATTTTAGCTCCGACATCCCCTTAATGGGTTAATTACGATTTTTGTTGAATCTATAGAATTTAAATTTAAATTATACTTCGAATTACATTAGTGAAATTAAGTATTTTAATTATATTTAATACGTTATTTTCATTTATAAAATTACGCAAGTATTTGTTGGTTATTAGAATATTAATTAATATACCGACATGTATACTAAAATACACATTATTTACAGGATTGCGCAATCATACATGTGTGTTCGATTTAATTATTTTACGTTTACTGATGCAAATAAAAATAATAATTAAATTCATTTTGCTATACGAAAATGATTGAATTGATTTTCTTTCATTTATTGCTATGAAATTTGAGGTAATTGATTGCATGCATTGATTAAATCCGTAATTAATTAACTTTAAAATCATTCATTTTCAGTTTGGTGATTATTTAAAATCAAATTCTATAATAAATTATGAATTACTACTTTTACGGCGTTATATTATTAACGTCATATCACTCAAATCCGTGTTCACATAACAACTTTTTCGAAAAGTACGATATCGACTTTATATTTCCACTTTATAAACGCCAAGATTCCGAAAATCCGAGCAAAGATAACATTTTGAATTTTTCTCGAGGACGGAAGCTGCTGCGCGCTAGGCATTCGCACGAGAAAAAAAAATATCGTCAACGAGAGATAGAAAGAGGCAGCCCGAGGACGGTCGACCGTGCACATAGAAATTCGAACCAATAAGGAAGTGCGTAAAGCGCCGCGGTGTATGTGTATACCAGGAGCAGGCAATATTCAGTCGCGCATTTTGCCCCGCGGCTAAAATCGCCGAGTTTATATTTGCCGCCTCGCGCGCGCGAAGAAACCTTTGCTTCTTCTATTCACTGTTCGTCTCTTTCGTCTAGAGTTTCTGTAGTTGTATATGGGTGATTCTGAGCATACAGATTGAGTGCAAATTTTAATTTTTAATTTTAGAAAATATTTGTAAGAAGATTGATTATTATTGTATTATATATGATTTAGAATTTTGAAAAATCTCGTTTTCCTTGCTAAAAGGACAACGGATTTATATTTATAGCCAATTCTAACGTATGGTTGTAAAGAAACATGATCCAGAACCTATTGTCTCGTAAACTCATTATAAACAATTACATGTTAAGTGCATTTTTCGTAATGGATAGAAGTACTAAATCGATACAATTAATCCCTTTTACAAAAATGTAATGATCTGAAGAATTAGTGCAGCATTTCTAAACGTGATATGATTGGCTGGCAGTAGTTATGCCGAATACTGTATAAATTAATTGGCGCAACTATTGTCTTGACAGTGTATTAAATAATTAAATAATAATATACTATAATTTCGAAACTAAACTGGCAGAAATTAATACGCGCGAAGCGCGATTATATGCTACATATTTTTAAAAGTATATCTTTGAGTTTTCATAATTTTTTAATAAACATACTTCAAATTCACAATATTTTATCACTATATCAGTTATCTATATTGATGTACGGAACACTCCATATGTACCTTTACAAGGTTATACCTACATATAACATACAGAAAGAGGTGAGTTTCACTTCGTTTTCTTCGCTCAAACTGGGCGAATTCAATTGCAGATACACAATACACGTCAACGATAAATTCATGGAAATTTCGAGGGAAATCGTATTTTAAAGCAGGAGCACCATCGCGCGTAGGTACCTATCTGTTTTTTTTTCTCTCTCTCTCTCTCTCTCTCCTCTCAAGCTCGAACGCGCTCGCGCTTTCGAGGCAGCGGCACTCTGCAGCGCAGTACGTCGTGTTTTATCGCGTTTCTGGCGGGAATTAAGCATTTCTGCTGAGAGATAACGTCGCGAAAGGTGGCGCGGTGAAATACAAGCCGGTTGTTTCGTAATTAACGTTAATCAATGTAAAACACGATATTTAATTTCTCGGGCATTTCGTGTTTGTTTTATTTTTATATTTTTATTTTTTGTGACTTACCGCTTTACTATTCGGTTAGATAATAATTCTGGAATTTCCCCTGTGGTGTAATTTTAGAACTAAATCTAAAACACGTGATATATTTTAGCTCTAACATGCAGAAACATCAGAAATATAAGTAAATGGGTTATGTTAAATTATTGCTAAATTTAATCTGAAAATTTATTCGCCTTTATTTATAACACCTTTTGAAATTAAACTATTTATAAAAATCGAAATAATATGAGCAAAGAACAGATTAATACACAAAAAGAAATTTAAATAATGAAAGAATTCTTTGATTGGTCAATCAATGTGTTTGATTTTATATTTATTTGCGTTAATATAATAAGGGAATGATTACAATATATTTATAATATTTTTATTGGTAAACTTCCTAAAAACCAATAAAGCCACATTGCGTTTCCTTTATTCTTTTAAAATCACTTTTATTCCCCAGGGATGTAGCCTTTCTTTGCCATTGAGAAAACTACTGGTCTGCTTGCCTCTTTTTTACAAACTTTTTATTGATCCTCCTTGTAAGCAGTAGGTACTTCGTTCTTCTTGAAGTTTTCTCAAGTTTCGATACTCGTTATCCGACAATAAGGAAACAACATAAACGAAGTTTGTAATTCTTTATATCAAGCATGAACAGTTTAATTAATAATTGCCTTAGTTTTTAACAGTTTAAAATTTCCCTATAGTATTTACTTGAATGCCTTGAAGTTTTTTAAATATTATATAATGACCATCAACAATCTGAAGTAAAAATGATTATGATTAATTCTTATCAAGAAGCATAGAGATTATAAGATTAGTCGTTTGCAGTTTCTGTATAAACTAACAATATAGTTGTGTGCATAAAATTTGTTTTATCAATTCACACTTTTTGATCACAATATAAAGTACTTAGCCCGATTACTGAACCCTGGTCCTATTACTGTATCTTTACACTTCAAGCTGTAAAATAAAAATCTTATAAATAGAAAAAGTATTTTGGAATTAAAATTAAACTATTTTTTAAGGGGTGATCCCTACCATTTTTCTTAAAATTGCCCCTTATTTTCAAAATTTTATAAATTTTCACATACGTTTATATAACCAAAAATAAAAGTTTTTAGAAAAATTTCTGCCTATTTTACCGTATTTATATTGATATACAACGAAAAGATCATGAGTTTTTTAGTCAAAATGAGGTAGATTGCCAATGTTCCCGGTGCATACAGAAATTTTTATACAGTCTAGAAAATATTTTTGCATTATACAATCAAAATTGAATACAAGTAACCATAATTAATAATGAGATCATATTATTTAAATAAAAACAGTGTTTTTGGGTAATTTATAGCTTTTTTTATAAATACTTATTTTTCATATGATCTAGATGAACACACAGCACCTTGACGATGCACAAATTTCTTCATAATGCTAAAAAGAATATATCCAATTAATTTCAAAATGTTTGGACAAAAGCTAATGAACCTGGAATGTTTTGTATAATGAAAAACATAAACTGCAGAAATATCGTACTTTAAAATATCATTTTCAAACTGAAAATTTTATGAAAATTAATAATTCGATGCGTCTGTGTTAAGAAAGGTTCGAAGAATCGAAAAAGAAAATAAAAAAAATCTATTCTTTGGTCAAAATATGGTAGGGATCACCCTTAATACATTACAAAATTTATATACTCCATTCAAATTATTTAAGCATCGTATAAATCGTTACAAAAATGTTCATTACGACTTCGATGGAGATTTCTCGTGATAGCATCTCACAACCTCTATTAGCCTTGTCACTGTTTCCAAAAAATCCTTTAAAATACACTTCAGCAGTGCATTTTCAGGTAAAATCAATACCCCAGTACTCTATATTCCAACATCTCTTTTGACACACAATCACCAACAACATTACACCAATTAATATCCAATCATGAAAACGCTTACATTTTGGAATCCACGCATCTCCTCGCCAGATCATCCAACTCAAGCGCTGATTGAATCTTCTTCATCGGCGCCAAATTACAACAGCTCCTTCATGCGTAACCGAAATCCCCTTGCGCAAGTGCAGGAATATCTCAGGTGATCGAACGCAGCTGCAGCTTCTCGCGGTGCTGTAATCGCGGCCCGTGTGTGCAGCGCAGCGCACATTCGTACGAACGCATTTGCGGCTACCCGTGGTTCGCAACAGCGGATTCGTGCACGCGGAATACATCGAAATTGCGATGGGCTTCCTGGCACCGCTGCATGCCCCGCTGCAGGTATCCTCGCTTTGATGCAGGTATGCGTGGCAGAGGATGAGGGATTCCGCGGGGTACAGAGGCCAGAGGGTATGTTATTGCGATGTGGTTGAATTGGACGCTTTCTGAGGTAGTTCTTGTGTGAAGGCAGAGTGCAAGAGAAGCACGGAAAATTGAGAATATGGGTATAATGAGTTTGAAAATTTTAAGAATTGATCGGTAATGAAATATGGACAAACATTCAAAATCATTTTAAAAATTGAAATTTATTCAATATTCCAAGATGCTATTTAACCTTAAAACCGAAAATTGACTTAAAACCTTATAATGAAGCATTTTAAGAGTTTTTAAAGTTTTTAAATTATTTGTAAATCTTAATTTAATATAGTAAATTTGTATTAAAGTTTATAAATGAAGTTGTCAATATTTTATAAATCTTTTTAGAAGTGCAGATTTAGGATTAGAGAATCAATAAACAATTATGAGGACTATTGAAGCTTTCGCATATCAAGTATTCAATATATAATTAATTTTTCATTTGCAATGAGAAATAACACATTGTAGAAGCTATTAGTTAATTATATTCTTGAATTAAAATCATAGTTTGGGTTATTTATGAAAACATCAATTTTGGATAACAGTAATTTATTAATACATTTAAAAGACAGTTTAGTTAAAAAAATATATGAACATTTAGTTATAACAACGGCTGTTAAGTTTATTTGAGCAATTAAACTTCGTTGTGGTGAAAATTTGTTGAATTATAAAATAAAAAAACTCATAAATCCTCCTAGGAAACTGATTCTTTGTAAGCACGTAGCGCGCATTCCCACTCGTAAAACAAATTAATCTTCGCAACGTCCTCGGCAGAAAAATGATTTGTGCATCCTAGAGTCACGCCTTTTATCTGTGAAAGTTTAAACGATAGAGTACGTTTTAATTAAAGTAAATTTGCAGAGAATGTTATATTAAATTGAAAATTAAGAGAAATTAATGAGTGTGAGTATCTGTTACCTTTAACTTATTTTAGAAGTTTAAACATTGCTAATGAATATTATAGAAAAATATAAAACAGTATTAGTGCAACAATTTATCAATCATTTATTGGTAGAAATGAAATGGTTTATCTGAATAGTTTATGAGAATTGTCGTTCATAATGTTATTTCGTGTATTAGCAAAGTTTTCTTTTGCTAACAAAACTGATATTTATACTACCTAAGTATATTCTCCTAAATAATAAATTATTCTTTTTTCTCCGTACAAAGTTGATTTTCAATAAAACACAAGAAAAACAGTTTCATTTTGAGATTCCAAATTACCTTCAAAATCATTACCCCACTACGATAGATGAAAATAATAAATGGCAGACGTTCGCAATGCGGTTGGTCGAAGTACACGGTTCTCATCGAACTATACTCGCGGTATATCTACTTGGCCACGTCTCGAGATGTACATTATGCTCAACGGAGAGGTCGCGAATGTAGGACCGGAAGCGGGCCGCAGACGTGCTGTTGCATGCTGACGTAGACGACTAGACTGTAGACGGTCAAAGTCGCGCGCCAGATTCGTTGCCGCGGATTTTCATAATTGGTTGTATTCCAATGATTTAGCCCTTTAATTTCTGAATTATTTTTGAATTTTAGCTAGCAAATATGAATTTTTTTCAATGTCATTGATTTACGATATTTTATTAAGAATTGCAACTTTTATTGGATTCTAATTTATTGTAGCCATGAAAGTTGGTTTTTGTTTCTTTTTAGCAGAGAAATGTTTATAACAAATTTAGTATTTTTTCAATTTTGAATTTCGTTTTTCATTTTATTTTTAATATAAATTGTACACATTTTACGATACATTAGTAAGAGTCCTATACCAACAGGACTTAGAAAAAGGAGAGGGTCAATTTTTTTGTCATGATTTAAAGATTGCTGTATTTATTGAAATTGTTATTATTGACTCTATTTTATGCTTGAAAGTAAAATGGTTAAAGTAATTTACTTACAATAAGCATAACTAGATTTCTATGAAACAATTCTATAACGCCATATTCTAATCCGCTCCTTTGCAAAATTTATATTATTGCTCGTATAAACATCTAGTTTTCATCATATTATTATGGTAAAACAGTTTTTTGTACTTCTTAAATTCTATGCTAACATAATTTTTGTGTATTACTCAATTAAATTTAATAAAATAATTCACTAGGCAGAATAATTTTGACAAGCTTACCACATTTTCTAAATCTTATTTTGCTGCAGTAACGAGCACCTTTCACAATTAATACAAACCACAATTATAATATTTTTAAAGTATGAGCATGCAATTTAAACGATATCCTTCCCTTCCCTTATCCTCTCATCGCAACAATATTTGTTTCAAGTTTTGAAATTTCATCCGCATTCGCGGATTAGTAGATAGTTGACGGTTTATCATCGGTCGCGATCCTCCGCAAGCCATGGCTCGTTGCCCGGCTCTCTCCGCCCGAGTAAATCAATCACCGTGCTTCGCGTTTGGACTTTCCGGGCAGCTATACGAATGTTAAATAATCGAAAATTTATGATCGGATTTCGAACGCGCGCTGCTGCTCCCGCGAGCAAGCGAGCTCGCGGTTATTTATCGGTGGATTTTTTTTTATAACGAGTGACGCATCGGCCGCTGCTT
This sequence comes from Gastracanthus pulcherrimus, assembly GCA_949152435.1. Classification (NCBI taxonomy): domain Eukaryota; kingdom Metazoa; phylum Arthropoda; class Insecta; order Hymenoptera; family Pteromalidae; genus Gastracanthus; species Gastracanthus pulcherrimus. The sequence continues at coordinate 42,345,791 of OX424575.1, forward strand.
AAAGATAAAGCTGGATTGATGGCCCGAACAGGCATGCAAGGATCTCCGCAGTTTGGCTTTGAAAATATATTTTGCGAGTTAATGGAGCTTGATAAGTTTATAAACGAGAGTTTCGCGTTTAAGAAAATGATAAATTAATTATTTTCAGGAATAAATATTCGTAATTGTTTTACGTACATTTAAAAATATATTTTTACAATTTACGATGCTGAGAAAAAGCAATATAATCCATCAGAATTGTTTCAATTTTGATATAAAAGCAAATGTTTTTATTCAATTCTAATATAATTGTTTAATTTAGTTTTTGTAACTTTGCTGAGAAAATGTAACATTTTTATTATTATTATTTTATGTGTCAATTTTTATATAAAAACAAATGTTTTCATTCAATTTTAATATAATTGTTTAATTTAGTTTTTGTAACTTTGCTGAGAAAATGTATTATTTTTGACCAGACAATTTTTTAATTATTCAGTAAAAATAAATGTTTTAATTAAATTTATTCAGTAAATGTAATTGAATGCCTTAATTAAAATGTTTGTAACATTTTTTACATAAAAAATAAACAATTTATAACTATTATATAAGAAAAATTGTTTTCACGTTATGCAAATTTTAAAAGTTTTTTTTGTATATATAATGTAACTTTTATTTTTCTTTATTCTATTATAAAGATGATAAAGTTTTATATGTACCTAAATTTCTTGTATTTCGTATCATTTATAATGGTTTATTTTGAACTGCATTATCTTCTTGCACAAGAGTTCAAAGTTTCAAGCTGATTGTACAATGGGAAGTAGGTGAAAAGTTATTTACAATATTTGTTTCGGGCAACTTACAAAGTGAGTTAATAAAAGATTGGTAAAAAGTGAAGTGAAGTTAGTAAGTTGGTTGGTATGATTTTATTGCAGTTTTATTATGTTAGGGGCATAGCTTGACGAAATTCTTTCCTTTAGTTACGGAAACTTTTGAAAAATGTATAAGGAATGAATGGTACACATATACGGCTATATTCTGTTTCTATCCTTTTCAAATTTTATTTGGCGAAGGTTATATAAATCCCATCTCCTTATAGCATCAGTCAAAACTTTTCGATGAATTTCTACCAAAAAGTATTATTTTTAAATCAATTACTAATTAAAATATATTTAATGATCTAATAATACTATAACATACCTAATTTTCAATAGGATCCGTTTCGATTTAGATAATTTTTAATAACCCTAGATATAACACTCGTTACAATTAATTTATTTCCATTGCAAAATTATCAGCACTATTATAGTTACTTTTATTTAAGTAAGTTCGGGTGTTTTAAATCAATTTCTTTTTTTATGTAGTTAAAACTCATCAGTGTCGATATTTATATATGTAGAAGTAGTATATATTATGAACATGAAAAAAAAATGTATCAACAATTCTGATGTTTCAAACATAATTATTAACAATTGAAAAAAAAGTTACTAATAATTCAAAAACTTTTTCGGTATGCATGCAGTTATTATTTTGAAGGTCTTATTTTGTTCCTTAAATGTTTTTTTATAAATCAATCAAAACAAAATTTTAAAATATTTTTTTGTTGCTATGAAATAGCTTATAGTTTAAAATAAACTTTATGAACTTACGTAATCTAATTAAACAATAAGCTTTTTCTTAGCAACAAAAAGTTATTTTAAACTTTTGTTTTGGTCGATTTATAAAAAATATTTAAAGATCAAAATAGGACCTTAAAAATAAAAATTGTATGAATACTGAAAAAATGTATGCATTTATAGTATTTTTTTTTCAATTGGCAATGATTATGTTTAAAACATCAGAATTGTTGATTAACAAATTTTTTACGTTCATAATGTACACTACCTCCACATATATAAATATCGACACTGATGAGTTTTAACTATATAAAAAATTAAATTGGTCAATTTAAAGCACCCGAACCTCCTTAAATGAAACTCGAATGTTATTCTAAAATTGAGATTATTTTTCTCCAGTTTGAACCACAGTTATATCGCTTAACCCCCCTGCGCAGGAAGCCGAGTATAACTCGTCCAAGCCGCACGTCATTTTTGTATACATTTTGTATCACGAATTTAAATCTTTACTTTGTTAGGACATCTACAACATCTCAAATTTTAGTTAAATACGAGGGTAGTTCAATAAGTCTTTAGAATGACCAACAGATGGCGCGCGAATCGCTCCAAATCATCTGTTTTCAGTCAGCACCACTCCCGACTAGATATATGGTGCAGTCACAGTCCACATCTTCTGAGTTTACGTGTTTTTATAACCAATTGAAAAAAAAATTGCTTGTTAAGAAAAATGGAAAAAAACGAGTTCAGAGCGGTAATTAAACATTTTCATTTAAAGGGTTTAACTCCATATGAGATAAAAAATGAATTGGACTCAGTTCATGGCACATCTGCCCCTGCCTTAGCAACGGTTTATAACTGGGTAAATGAATTTAAGCGTGGTCGTACATCAATAAGTGACGAACCACGTTCAGGAAGGCCCGTAGAAACAACTACTCCCGAAATCATCAATAAAATCTACGATATGGTGTTGAAGGATAGAAGATTAAAAGTGCGTGAGTTAGCTAAGGCCACAAGGATATCTATAGGTGCAGTTGTTTCAATTCTACATGAAAAATTAGGCATGAAAAAGCTATCGGCAAGATGGGTGCCGCGTTTGCTCTCAGCTGAGAATAAACGCAATAGAGTGGTCGCCTCTGAGGCTCTTTTGGCGCGCATAAGTCGGAATCCTGAGGAATTTTTTCGTCGATTTGTGACTGTGGATGAAACATGGATACACCACTACACTCCTGAGACAAAGGAACAATCCAAACAGTGGATTTCCACAGGCGAACCAGCTCCAAAGAAGGCAAAGACCGTAAAGTCAGCTGGTAAGGTTATGGCTACAGTTTTTTGGGATGCACGTGGAATTATACTTATTGACTACTTGGAAAAGGGTAAAACAATTACTGGTGAGTATTATGCATCATTATTAGAGCAGCTGAAAGAAGAAATTAAAAAAAAAACGACCACATTTGGCGAGAAAAAAAATTCTCTTTCATCACGACAACGCCCGAGTTCACACATGCTTCGTTTCAATGGCTAAAATTGAAGAACTAAAATTCGAATTGGTCGAACACCCACCGTATTCACCAGATTTAGCCCCCAGTAACTTTTTCTTATTTCCAAACTTGAAAAAATGGCTCGGTGGACCGAGATTTACGGACAACGAAGACGTCATTGCCTCTGTAAGTGCTTATTTTGAGGAACTTCCGAAAACGCACTTTTCTGAAGGATTAAAAAAACTTAAAAAGCGATTGACCAAGTGTATAGAGCTCCAAGGAGATTATGTTGAAAAATAAAAAAAAATTTACCCAAAAAAAATTGTTTTTATACTTTATTCTAAAGACTTATTGAACTACCCTCGTAGTATAACTATAATTTAGAAGAAGTTAGAAATTTTCAGAAAATATTGTTGCAAACTTACATTCGATCTAATCCATATACACGAAAATAAAGTTCGGCGCAGGAGGATTAATATAATCTAGAATTGACTAAAACTAAGTAGACCAATGTTTATGTATTTTTTGCCTAGATATTTACTTATTATAAATTAAGTTGTACTTACAAAATACGACACCGTTATTTAATATTATCGCGCATCCTCTTATCCAATTACAATTCAAAATTCCAAAACAGATATCAGTATTTATTAGCATAAATAACTTACTATCGTTGAAGTATCTATCTTCATAGTAGCTTTACTCAAAAATCTTAAAATACTGAATAAAAGCATACTAATAAATACAATTAAAACCAGAAACACCATATAAACAACGCGCGCAAAAGCAGCCAATCGCAATGAAGCTTTAATCACAATGACATTCAAAGATAGTATTTGATTGTCTGGAACTTTCTTCAATTCATTACCCATTGTTTTCCGCGCCACTGTGCAAGCACGCGCGTACAACACACGGCTGCGTGCCGGCGTGGGCCGGGGAGGGAAGGACCAGGGAGGGGAGAGGAAGGGGCACAGTCGATTCTCGCTGGCTCTCCGTGTTTACCGGTCGACGTGTACACACGAGTTAGTTTGAATAGCCGACAAGGAGACAGTTAAAATATTTTACAGCAAAGTACAGGCTGTAAATAGCTGTTCTCTGGATGCAAGGTAAATTACCGAAAATCGATCAGTTTTTAATTGCTTCTTGGTGATTTTGCGATTCGATGTAATCGTGATTCGCAAGAAAAGTTTAGCGATGCTATAGATGCGTGTTTGAGTGTGTATAGGGGTACGCGCGAATATACTGTATTGCTGAAATAGCAGTATAGTGAAGTTGCCGTAGCCGAGACTCATTCATTTTAAATGTCAACAGCAGCAGTTAATCGATTTTTTCTTCTTCACGAGCAAGGTAAACATCTTCTCTAATAGTGTGTACATTTGAAATAATTAGTTTCCATTGTGTATTGCTTTTTTGTAAACTGCAAATCGATCGGTGATAATAAATTACGATGAATGAAATTTAATTTGATTGACAATTACATTGGTGATTCTATTAATCAAAAAGAATTAATTAATTTATCGATGGAAGTATAACATTTGTTTAATGATACAAACTGTTAGTAAATAATAAATACTCAGATAATAAGGATGCGGTAAAAATTAAATAATATAATAAAAATTAATATAGAATAATAATGTATTAAATAATAACGTAGGAAAATTTACTACATGTGTTGTTGTACATTAGGTATATAATCGGCGTTCTATTAAAATTAGCATAATTGTGTGAAAATAAATAGCTATATTTAGAATAAAATTTAATATTTTTTTAACATTTTACTTAGATCATATTAATATTTACTATAAATATGATATTTTTTATAGAAATATCAGAGTGACTTTATTGTTCGTCCACAATTAGCGGAGGTAAAAAATCGATTGATCCCCACAAACATAAACTTCAATTCTTTATTAGATCGCAATCTAATAAAGTATTGAATTGCGGTATAACTTTTATTGATTTATTAATTTACGGATCTCATAAGTTCGTTCATTTATTTTCATTGAGAAAAGATGTTGCGTTGAATTTTACTTTTAAAAAATGTAATAATCCAGCTATCATCGCATCATGGATCGAGACTCGAATGACGGCAGCTGCCTGCAGATGTACATCCGCTCGGGTATCCGCTACCTCTGGACCATCACCGACTTCAGCAAGTTCCACGCCTCGCAGTGCCTGGAGTCTCGTCAGCTCTACTACCAGAACGGCAACAAGCGCAAGACCTTCAACCTGAAGGTCATCAAGGCCAAGCCCAGCAACACCAGCAACGTCAACGTCAGCAACGACTCCAGCAGCGACACCTTCTTCCTGCACTTCAACTTCAAGGAGAAGTTCCTCGAGGAGTCCCAGTACCACATCCGCTACTGCCTGTGCGACCATCTTGGCCAGCCGGCGGCTAAGCCCGAGACCGTCGAGCTCCAGGTCGTCTATGGCAAGGTCGGCCCCTTCTACCTGAACTTCGTGGCTGGCAACGATCTCCGCCAGATGATCAAGCGACACGGTACTCTCGTCATCGACGTGTTCATGCTGGACGTGACCTTTCCCAATATGTACCGCGAGAAGTTCACCAAGAGGTTGAGCGTCGATGACCGTGCCAATGGCAACCACTGCCAAGATTCCAGCAGTGACGCGATAGCCAAGAATTTCGACAAGCTCTACAAGCACGACGCGTCGAGTGACGTGATTCTACGTGTCAAGGATCAGAGGTTCCTCGTGCACAAGGTCGTGCTGTTCACTAAAAGCTCGATATTCTCGGCGTTGATGCTGCCCATGCTGGGTAGAAGTCAGTCCCTTTGCATGACGATTGAAGACTTTGACCCGGCTGTCGTCGCCAAGATGCTCAGGTACATGTACCTCGGTGACGTGCCGACTATCGACGAGGTGGTATTTGATCTATATAGAATCGCGAAAAGGTATGATTTAGAGACTTTAGCGGATTCTTGCGTGGACTGTATTGTCAAGAATACGAACGTGGAGAATGCAATGACGGTTTACTTTTTCGCAGTGAAGAATAATATTGGGCCTCTGGTGGAGAGCACGAAGGAGTTTGTTAAAAAGAATGCTGGTGAGGTGATGGATAGCGGGATGTTCAAGAGGATGATAGATACTTTCGATTTTCAGGAGCATGGTTTGTAAAAGTTGAACTGATCAAGAATAATCAGATTTGTTAATCTGATTTGGCGTTTATCTATAGTTATGAATATTGTTGACATTCTTAAAGATAAAACAATTATTATAGCTAAAGAAACCACATAAATGTTTGCGGTGTTAATAACAACGTGTTACGGTTTATCTTCAAATCAACAATTATATTGATCATAAAAGTACGACGATTAAAAGTATTATCGACGAATATATAATTTATTACGAAAAATTAAATTACTCATTAGAGTAAGATATTGGAACGACTTCTTTGTATCACGTATTTATTATATTGTAATTATATAATACATTATTTTGTTACACTCTTTATAGTATTTGTAATCTACAATAAAAATATAATGATATATTATTAATTGATAATATTTGTTTATATTTGATTATTCACATTTTATAGAATAATACTAATAATTATTACTGAGTTTAATACCGACTTCAGCAGAATAATTGCTGCAGAGTTATTGTCATCAACGTTCACAAAACTTAATTGTATAATAGTTTATTTATATATTTCCGTTTATTCAATTTGAATTAATTACCTTCTTTTCCATTTTGTCCTCATTAACATTGTATATACATGTGTAGTCCTTACAAATATGTACATTTGTTTAACAAGTAAAGTTTCAATGTATCAACGTTATTGTTACGTTATGACTGATTGTTTTAGTTGCGAGCATCAAAAGTTAATTAATATACAGTCTCTTATTAAGAGGGGTCTGGCAGAGTAAATCAAAGTTTCGATTGAAGAGAAGTTTACGATACGAGATTGTGCTTGTATTTACACGCGAATTTCCGACATCGCCTGGAGAACAACAAACATGAAAGCATAGAGAAGCAGCCTCAGCTCCAGCTTGTTTGGAATTTCAGGAACAAACAAGGAATCTTTATTGCAAGTATAATAGAGCTAACTAATTTTGTGATATAGGGGATAATTAAAGGGGTATTGTAAAGTGTAAAATCTGAAATTATTCTATTAAAATTTGTATTTAAATGTACATGCTAAATTTTAATATTGATTATTTAGTCTTTGAAGATGATGAAAATTATTTTCTACGCGAGTAAATCGTTTATTAAATATAATATAATTTTTCCCTTATTGCAGAAATTACATTCAAAGTGAATTTTGTATGCGAGCTATTTATCTCTCTATATTTAACCCACTAAAAGTCTATTATCTAACTGTTAACAGAGTGAAAATCAATTCTCCTTTATTAATCACCTGCAAAAAAATCAATACCCCCTCCACATTTACATTTGCCTAATCACGCATTTCCTCCTCCACCCTTTTCCATTCCAAGAGTCTCCCCTCTCCAGAAAATAAAAAGAACACACAAGGTGTTGAAAAGCAGATAAAAAGCCCCATCCTCATTAGCGCTCGCTTCGAGCTCTAACCCCGCTGCAGTGCACAGCCGCTAATTAGATCAGGCCGGGATAATTACCGCGGAGAGCCGGAGGCCCCATTAAAGCCGGCCGCGCAATAAAATCGAATTCCCGAGGATCGCGCGCCGCGTCGTTTTTCACAGCTCGCGACTATAGCGCGTGTTAAATGACGCTCGAGAGAGTGTGTTTGCGCGCGAGAGCACAAATATAACAGGTGAATGGCGCGCGCTCGTTAAGTATCGCAAATTAGGCTCGTCGTCCGTGTAGGAGCGCGAATGTATTTATTTCTCCTCGCGGCGCAATGTCGCCAAAAGTGTATTTACGTACCAAGCGCGGATGTTGTGGAGGGATAATGTAGTTGGATAGGAGTGGTGGATTTTATAAGTGCAGCAGGTCTGGCGAACGAGGATGCGAGCGGTTGATTGGAGCGATAATCGGCGTGCACGCAGACGTGATAAAAGTGGAAGAGGGCGGTTGGCCAAATTCACATTTTTGGCATTGAAACTTTTAATTTCTTATTCGAAGTAAAACTTACATATGTAGAATACTATATATATTGTGGATATGTAGAAAGCTATATCATATTGTCTAACTTTTTGGATGAAAAGATTTAATTTTTTTAAGACCCAATTGTTTTATTTAATATCAGTATAGTGAAATTTGTTTTCAAAGAACCGAAGCTTTTAGTACTCATTGTAGTATATTTATATCCTTTGTATAGTTATATCACTTGAAGGTGCTTTGAAATTTAGTAAATGAGTTAGGTAGTTAAATTTTGCCTGAAAGTGACCGCAACAAATAATATTACTTATCGTAAAATTAAAAATGTGGATGCTACAAAAATAAAGCAGTGCATGTGGTACTGTAGAATTTCTCTTAACAATTCCAAGTAAAAATGTATAAAAATACTAACAGTGTTATTATACTATAGTTTAGTTATAAAAAAATTTTAATTTAAAAACAGGACGACTTATAGTCAGTTTTAGTCTATCAATAACAATTATGTACAGAGCATTGTGTATTTGTACAATAATTAAAAATTAAAAATATTAACACTTAATTATTTTTCTAAAATATTAAATTTTTTTAATGTTTTGTTATCGTATTATATTCAGCCGTTCTTTTCAATAAAAATATGACCGAACTGAGGTTCGAGTTCGGTCTGCTTATAGCAAAATGTCTGAGACATAACATCGACTGAAATAACAGTAGCCAGGCTTCAACTGTACAGGATATAAAAAAGGGAAAAGAAGGAATGATAAAGAAAATAAAAAAGCGACATTCGTCGAAGGAGCGACGATTATAAGAGTAATTTCGCTCGCCTCGTAAGTGCGGATGTTAAGTGCCGACGGAGCTTATATATCGACGAACCGGGCGGAGAGCATAAGCATAAATATTGTCACATGGGAAATCGACGAGTTTTTAATGCAAATCGCACACGCGTTGCGCGACGTCTCGTATGTAAAACAGCGAAGGCCGTTATGACGAGTGATAAGGTAAATAGTGATGAATGAATGAGAGACGTTCTTGTCCTTATTAACTTTGGAACGATTTTTCATTCTGAGTGGTTCATATAGTTTCGAATCTGTTTTACTTTATTTTTTTATAATTTTGTACAAAACTTTTATCAATGTCAAAAGATTGTTTTACATTATCTGAGAGAAACTACACAAACTAGTTTGAATGTAAATCTTTTCTAATAAAACACACCTAAAAGTCTTCATACTGAAGATTCGGTTATTAAGGGCGACAATTATACTTTTGACAACTATACTAATAATATAGTTATATTTTATATTTTATAGTTTATATTTTACTAATAATTAGTTATATTTACTAAACTTTCAGTTAAACTTTTTGTCAGATTGTCTATTTTTGTCGTAGGCGCTGTTCTAAGCAAATATTTAATTTAGCATCACCAATGGTCATAAAATTTAAGTATATTTGTTGCATGTCATCAGCTGTCGAATTTCAAAATTACATTAAATGTCCGTTCTTTTAGTAATTATAACTCAATTCTTTTCAATAAATCTAGAATTGTAATCAAATTCTAATCTATTATTCAAGAGCAGCTGCTGCGTAAAAGAAACGCTGACGACTACATGAAATAATCGAATCAACTAAATTGTTTAGTAGAGCCTCTCTAACCATTTTCATTTTATAGCAATGACTAACATTTAACAAAATAAGGGTTTGCTCGCCATAAGATCAAAATTAATAATTATAGTTAGAATTTGAATTAAGTCCATTTTACTACAATACTTATCGCAGCATTGATATTTCAGTGGACTATATTTAAAGAGTAGTACTGCTAGTCAATATATCTATTCAAGTTCCAACAATAAATGAATAATCCGATTCAACAAACAGAAGACCATTAAATTTCTTCAAATAAAACAATGAAAAACAATAAATACTAATAAAGCCAACGAGTCTGCATGTAAGATACTACGAAAGTAGAACCTACAAAGCCTCTGCACCCTGCGCGAATAAAGCAACTTGTAAATGCAGGCCACGTAAAGGGATACGTTCGCTCATTAGAAGGCGACTAGTCAGGCAGGCGCGGACGAGGAGATGGCACTGTAATACTCTGCGATACTCTGGCGAACGTGGAAATTCACGGAGGAAGCGCATGTGTAAGTGAAGGAAGAGTGCCTAGGTGCGAGGGAGCGAGGGACCGAGAGAGAAAGTACGCGGCTGCAGGCTTTTGTTATACTTTGGGAGAAACTTTTCCTCGACAGCGTATGCCAGTTAGCTTTCCTCCCCTGTTGTAAATTTATGGTTTTATGGCTGTTTGAAGTGCATGTGACACTGGTGTCGGTGCTGTTACAGCTGAAAGTTGGTGTGCATCTGCTTTTTGTTTATTGGATTGCTATAGTTCGGAGTTCTTTTGTTTTGATAAATGGTTTTTGCTGTGGCTGTTATAGGAGATATTTTATATTTTCATTCTTCCACCCGTGTAAGAAAATGAATATCGGTCGCTTAAAATAGGTATATCTTAGTGGAAATCAGACTGTTTATGAAACGTTTTCTAAACTAGAAACAACCATTTTTTTCAACATCAGTAGAGCTAGTTACTATCTGCTATGCTACCATTATTACGTATACCCGATGCTTTGTAGAAAACGGAATCTCATGACATGTTTTAATGACCACCGATTTCATGAGATTATTTTTAATTCAAAATCAAAATTCAGTTATTAAAAAAGTATATTAAATACGTTAATCTATTTAAAATAAAAAAAATTACAGTTTTTTTTATTTTTTTTCTGGATTAATAGAAAATTAAATTATCTAGTTTTGTTCGGCTAGTCTTCAATAATAGTCGAAAAGCAAATGCATTCTGTTTCTATTCGTAATACCAGAGTAGGATCATAAAAAAATTAAAAAATATTGTTATTATCTTTTTCTTTGGATAAAGTAATGAAATAATGAAATAGAGTTTTAAAGTGAAAAATTGTACAAATTGAACGTAAATATGATATATAAATAGGCAATAGGTAAATGCAAATTAGTTGAGAGTGTGTAAATTTCATAGTTAAAATAAGGTACTATATGCCGGTCTTACCAGTCCCAGGATTGATCTACTCATAGTGTTTTTTTGTGACATTGACGTAAAAAATGGATTATGCTCATCAATTAGGATCACTATGTCATCAAGCAAGCTCTGGTCTCAGTGGTGCATATATAAATGATATAATTTATTAAATATATACATGTAGATAAAAATGAACTTTAGATTTTTGTACAACAAATATAAACGTTAATCTAATACGCACTATTAACTAAAATTATACAAAAAATTTTTATTGTAATTTTTTCGTTAATTTTTAATTCTCTCTCAGATGCGTCTGCATATTTCACTCTCGTCTATTTTAGAAACCACGTATACTATACGAATTTTTTAATATTGCTAATATTCAATTTTCCTTTGAAGCTTGGCAGCGGGCTGTAAAAGGAAATACAAACATCACGGAAAGAAGTGCCTCACTAAAATAAGAAAGCCCGAAAGAAAAAGCAAGAGTAAGTAAATACTAGAGACGACAACGCGGCGTGGGCGAGATGGCGAAAAAAAATTAACTCGCGCGCGCGCAGGAGAGAGAGAGACAGAGAGAGACAGAGAGAGAGAGAGAAAGAGAGAGAGAAAGAGAGAGAGAAAGAGAGAGAGAGTGAGAGAGAGAGAGAAAAAAAGAGAGAGAGAGAGAGAAAAAGAGAAAGAGAGAGAGAGAGAGAGAGAGAGGTTGACGACGCGGACAGACTCCCCGAGTTTGGGGCGCGCGCGCGCACGCAGCTAAGAGAAAGTCTCTCACCTAGAGAGTTTTCACGTTTACAGAGGGACGTGTTTTTTCGCAGTACTTTGAGGAGGAGCTATTTATTTTTACGGATTTTTTAGGAGACTTCTTTAACAGCTTTCGTGACGAGAATTTATGCCTCACGGTAAAAACGCGAAATATAATGTGTACAGTCTGCGGTCCTCCGAATTTTTGAGAGCAAATATTCTGCGGCGACTTATTTTTATTATTGCCAAGGGATGGGAGTTTGCGACCAATTCTACGGAATGGAGTTATTTTATGAATTATATATTCACCTAGCCTGATATTGTTTAAATCTGGAATTAAATGTAAAACACTATAAATTTCTATTATTGTAAAAATGTATATTATTCAAAAGTGTAGAATCATTAATTATTAATACTTAATCAATTATACTGAGAAACTGAATTTGATTATTCTACTGATTACCGAAGTAAAAGAAAAATAGAAATATTACAAGACATGATTTCTGCTTCAACAATTTCCACGAAGCTATTATGATAATATTCGATTCCGAATTCTCGAGTGACAAAAGTTTAAGATTTAATTACGCATTCAGTGCAAACCAACGAATTTTTCAAGATTATCGTGAACAATAAGTGGAGGAAAAATCGAGGGGACATTTTACTAACAGCCGGATAAAATTCCTGATTTTATTACTCCCGAACTATGCGGGCATTTTTCGTGCTGGTCTCTCGATGGGGCTTCTGACAAATTAAAATTCCGCGGGCGTTCGCGTCAAGCAAGAGGAAAAAGCCACCGTGTTCGTGTACCCTCCCGAACTCGGCTCTGGTCCAATGATAAATGCGAGAGTGAAATCTATTTTCCATAGGATTGAAGGCAGATTTTTCAGCAAGTCGTTCGGTAGTTTAAGTATTTTTATCATCAAAGAGATTTTATTTTTATTTTACGTTAGTTAGGTATTAAATTATAAATTGATTTAAAGTACTAATTAAATTATTCGTCATTTCGTTTCAAATAAAAATGGGAAAATTTTATTTATAATAATTTCCTGATAATAAATCACAAAGAAACAATCAATGTACAATCAGGTTCGAATAAAAAATAAATTATCTAGATTCGTACTGCCATTCATCAATTATTATTCAAACAATTGGTAAATTTTCGGTGTCCGTTTTCAATAAAAGTGTTATAATTCGTTTAAATTTATAATTATAATCAAATAATGCTGTCATAATAAATTTTCACTTAAACATTACGTATATATTTATGAATTGCGACAAATTCATTTTCTCGAAACTATAATCCTCGCAGCAATAATCCTTTTATTAATGTCCTCGTTATGAGTTTGTATTAATATATCATACGGTTTATTAATTTTCAATTAAAAAACTCAATAATCAACACAACTTTGTTTTCACTTTATTTTTACATCAATAAATTAAATATTCAAATGCCAATGTGAATCTTTCATAAACAAAAAGTCGTGCTTAACGCGACATCCCTCAAAACAGAAAAATCTCGTCAAATCTTGGCAACAATATAAATGACCAACAACGCCCAACGCCACCGAATTTCTCTACAAAACAATTTTTCGGGACGGAATTTTTCACGCGAGTCTCAAAGCTCCTGCGAGGCAGCCCGTAGCCACCACAGAGAGCAACTCTCGGGCATTATTTATGGTCTTGCTTACGGGGACGCTTCGTCATCCGCACCTACACGCATTCGCGCGTATATATATATATATATATATATATATATAACAGCGTCGCGCGATAAATAAATTATCCCCCATAGACCTGTCGACGTTTACGAGATCGTAAAATACGGGACTCTCGATTTCTTCGCGGCCAACCTCCCCTCGAACTATAAGGATCCATTATGCTCGCGTGCATGACCGCAGAAAGAATGGAAAGCGTAAAAGAGGCGATAGTGCGAGCGCGAAATTGCGGGACGATTTGCTGCGAATGAAGTCGATGTTATTGTTTTTGCTCGTTGAAGTCTTGAACAGTGTTATTTTATGGTTTTCCTTTGTGCGTCATATTGTGAACTGTGTATGGAATAAGAGCGAATCAGTCTTATGCAATTGATTTTTTATTATTTACAAGTCTTACATGGCGTATGCACATTTCGATAAGTGCATATATAATATGAAGGAAAAATATTTATGTTACGTATATAGTTATATTATATATTTTGATTGATATATATTTAAAATGTTTCAAATAAAAATTCCTTTTATTTTTTTTTTAAATTAATACTATTGAGTTTCTTTGTAATAATTATTGCTAAGAATATGGTATTTCTTACCTACCTATTTCTAAACGAAATCAGAAATATACATTTTTTAAAACAAAATACTAATTTACGTAATTATATCAATTTTTTTTAGAACTGTATGCTAATGTGGTATGAACAAGAATTATTTTTTATGTATCTCATTTACACTAAATAAAAAACAGTCATAAATCTTATTCCCAATAATTAGTTTACAACAAATATCCCATGTAAGCCTCAGTTTACTAAAATTAAAACTAAAGAATTTCAAAAATTTTACCAGAGATAAATCTTAATCCGTGTTTTTATATTTCTAGCTCTATTTTAATGATATATATATTGTTAAAATCTAGCGTACTACGTATTAATAATATATAATTACTATTATAATTAGTTATACAAAGGACGGTTGAATGTAATCAAAAGATTTTCTTAAGGTATAATTAAATCTGTGTTAATAAATAAAGAGTTATTTTTATTTCCTTAAAAGCAATATTTCTGTACGTAAGCTGTTTTAACAATATATACATTCATTTATAATGCCATAGCTCACATTTTTATAACCAAATTCTTTTTTACTTTGCACTCGCATTTTACAACTCAATTCTAAACTAAAATCTACGAAGTATCCCCTAGTAACTTTTATACTCTCAAATTTTCGTTACACACACACATATATATACACACCGATATAACTCAACGAATTTTTTCTCTTCCCACAATTTGTACACGCACAGTATACACCCCTATCTCGCAAACTATACCTACACGCGCGTACGCGCATATTTACATCGACCAAGTTTACCATAAGAGCTCGCCGGGTTGGCGCGAAGTTCGCCCGGAGAAATTCCAAGTTACTCCCGCGCCCGGTCCGTGTCTATGTGGAATCCCTGGCGGCAAGGCCGAGAGAGAGAGAGGAAGAGCCTTATTAAATCTTAAGCCGGCAAGTCGCTAGGGCAGCGAGCGCAGACCGCTTTTCCCCCTCTTACGTGTGTATAATATATACCTATATGAGAAAAAAGTTTGCGCAGTCACGGAGCTGGAACCGGAGTCCACCGAGTATATAGCGCGAAAGTGGAACGTAGTAGGCTCGACTATACTCGTTATTCGCGAGATAAGTGTGTACCTTACGTACTATACGTTTGTTGCTGTGGGTATACGTATACAAGGGAGCACTCGAGGAGGGATGAGAGCAGACGACGACGGAGAAAGATACAGAGAGATAGAGTGAGACAGAAGAAGTTAAATTTGGCGTTTGATTTTCCTGTTGTAATTAAAAAGTTTCGTGCGGAAAAGTTGGCGGGAAGTTTTCGTTGCGCTGCACGGCGAGGCGCGTCCTTTGTTTTGGGCGTTGTCGCTTTTTCCTTCTTGTTGGGGGACAGAGAGAGAGAGGGAGAGAGAGAGAGAGAGAGAGCGAGAGAGTGAGAGAGACAGAGAGTGGGTTATGTTTGATTTTTTTAAGAAAGTTTTTCAGGGGGACAGAATGAGTTGACAAGGAGTTTACTCTCGGTCACTTTGATTTTATGGCGTAAAATCTATATTGCAATTATGTCGACTTAATGGGGCAATCGTTGGTTATTATTGCGAGAGAGTACTTAAACAATCGAAAAGATAATAAGAAATTGAGTTAAAAATGAAAATATATTATTAGGCAACTAAATATACTTAAATATTAAAATAGTGCACAGTATCCTAAAGATATAGAAACATTTAATATGAAAAGAAATTGATTTTTTTATATTTTCGGTCGTGGTACTAATTTCTGATCAATTGTTAAAATAAATTTTTGTCTTTAATTTCTTATTACGAAAATTTCATTGATTAATCAAGATTTAATAATAAACTAGTTGAAGAGGTATCTTTGATGTTTATAAGTACTTAGTATAAGATTGGTTTTAATAATTAGAAATCTTGATCAGGAATTGGTCTTATCAAATACCAGTATGCTGTTATCTCAAAACTAACTTTTTTATGTTCAGATTGAAGAATACAAATTAATTTATTCAACTAAATATTACAAATACCTATGATAGTTGTAAAAAATTTCATAATTGGGACTTACTTTATACAAAATTAATTTGCAAATTGTAACTTCCCCCCTTACGCTAAAGAACCCAAAGTAACTTCCCACCTTACGCTAAAGAAAATTAAAAGTATACGAAAATATCGCATAGTAAACTTACATACAATACGCGAGCTTTCCCTCAACATAACGTAAAAAAGTCCGCATGAAACCCAAAAGCAATACTACATCGACAAACACAGCAGCAGCAGCAGCAACAAACGAGAAATCGAGCCGAGAAACCAGCCACTCCGACCGACTCCCCGACTCCGCTGCTTTTCCCAGTACGCTATCAACGGCTTCGCGTTACACAGACGTGCGAGGGAGTACATGTTACAGCCGAGAGACACCACACCGCGCGTAGCAGGCGCGAGAGAACGAAAGTGCGAGAGACTGCATCATCGCCCGCGGGGGTCGGCCTGGCCGCGCACTATCTCGCTCTCTCTCTCTCTCTCTCTCTCTCTCTCTCTCTCTCTCTCTCTCTCTCCGCGGGAATCTTATCCCCGACGCTTGCTGCGGGGCTATATATAGGCGAGGGTCCTCTCTCGCCGGATGGACGAGCGAAGCCGAACGGCCCCCGGGCTACTACTACGGCTATATACGACTACATAGCTATATATACGACACTCGATACATCGGCAAACACACACGAGGTGGGTGCGCCGTAAAGAGGAATCTGTAAAATCAGTGGACCGAGACTGGGAAATGGAGCGGCGGTCAGTGCCGCGCGAGGATTCAGTGCATAGGAGAAGAAATCTGGGGAAATTGCGGAGTTGGGTTGAGTTGTGAGCGTGGGTGGGGTGGGGCTCATAACGCTGATGAAAAAAGCGAGCTTCGACAGTTCCATAAGCGAGCATAGGTATTTTTAGAAGATTTTGGGTTCGTTTATTTGTGAAAGAGGTACAGTAAGGTTGTTAAATTGAATTGTAATTTGATACTGGTATCCTCTTTAAAATTAGTGGTGTGTGTTTTTACCACGCGGAAGGGTAAATTTTACCGTCAATCAGAGTAAGTTATGCTGTTAAGTCAGAGTG
Source organism: Gastracanthus pulcherrimus (assembly GCA_949152435.1). Classification (NCBI taxonomy): domain Eukaryota; kingdom Metazoa; phylum Arthropoda; class Insecta; order Hymenoptera; family Pteromalidae; genus Gastracanthus; species Gastracanthus pulcherrimus. Next base: position 42,363,047 of record OX424575.1, read on the forward strand.
CTCCATGTTTACCTTGTTTTTCACAATAATTTTTATTAGAAAATTACAAAAAGTTATGATACGATACGTTAATTAGGCAAATGGATCATAGCGAGCATATTTAGTACATAAAAACATTTATTTGATTGTAAAAGACTAAACATATCAGTGAGTCCCCAAAGAAAAGAGGTTGACATATTTATTTATAAAGAAACATACGATTTGAAGGGATGAAATTGTAGCAGATATAAAACAGGAATCTTTAGTCGTTTTAGATTCGCAAAAATGACAAAAGATTGCATATATAGCCATGTAAAGTTTTACTTTATTTATGAGTCGTTGTAAAATATCTCGATCTAGTATCGAGACTCATAAAGCATAAACAAACATTGTACTAGCGTGTAAACTTACGCTGACTTGTTATACCGCAATTGGGAGGCTGGCCCGTTAAACCCCAGTTATTTTTTAAATCGTTTTTTTCAAAGTAATTTATAAATGCAATTTACTATTCGAAATTAATATTAAACACTTATATAAACAAAGAATACATATAAAGAATACCATTCTTTAATTGAATAACTAAATGATATTTTAGATTTTTCTTAAATATGCTTTTTATAAGTTATAATTATTTAATATAATTTTTTTCCTTTTTAAATTTATTAACCATTTTTCAGCTCTTATATTAATGCTACCTTTGAAGAATATCTAACTGCAATTTTATTTTAACTATAATTTCTCTATTCTGTATAATCTTCCAAGTATAATTTTTAGCTCTTATAAAACTATTTAATTTTTTTTTAACTTTTTAGCTTTTATATTAATGCTACCTTCGAAGAATTTTTAACTACAATTTTAAACTGCTATTTCTACTTCTAAGCTGCACCTTTGAAACTACAATTTTTATCTAAACTGCAGATCTGAAACTGCAGTTTTTATGTAAATCGATTTTTTGTATATTTCTATATTCATATAGTTACTTAAATTCACACTCAGCGCGATAACTTATGTTTATTATTACCATAATTAACGTGACTCTTCTCGTTTATTTTTATTTATTTTTCCGTAATCCCAACAATATCTATGTACATAGACTTTTTACAAAAGTACAATCGTTATTACGACTAACGACAATACGGGCCCAGCATCTCCGTGCAAAGTGAAACAAACACGCGAGCAACATATGCTTACACTAGCACAACGAACGTCTTTTAATTCTATTTTATAAAGAGAAACTCTATGGAAGCTTACGACCCCGCACAGAGGTGTCAGTCCGACAAACACCGCCGACGAGGATAGTCATACGACCTCAACTCCTTCCTTTTCAATGAAAAGCGCAAGACGATTTTTTTATACTTTGTGCATTGATTGTATACACAAATCGTTAAATTTTGAGGCCGTGGAGAGTGAAATACAAAAGCTTTAGTACCTCTTTATTAATAATTTTTTAGTTTCATTTTTCGATGAATTAAGTATGTGATCTGGACACCACATTTTTTAAGTGAGCCCTCCTTGTTGCTTACCGACATGGCATCTGAAAACAAAAATTCAAGTGTAAAAATGATGTCAAAAAATTCAAAAGTCCGCCATTTTGTTTTTTTATAGGGGGTGCATGTTCGACGTACAGACTAAAATTATAGTTATACTTTATAATAAAACACTTGAATTTTTGTTTTCTGATGCTTCAAAGGACCATTTATTTTCAGTAAACCGTCAAATTTCATGTCTGCTGTATTTATCAACAATAAATAACGTATTTACATACATCTCGCAATAAAATATGTTTAATATTTTACGTATCTATTATTAAATATTATAAATATAATATAAATATTATATTAAATACTAAGATGAGCACGAGAAAGTTTGTATGCCTTAATAAATTAATCAAAAATTACTAAAATGTCACCTCCATCAAATGTCCTTTCTGTAAAATTCGTAAATAAAAAAAATAAGAGCTAAAATGTACCACGTCTTAGTACTAGGTACTAGGAATACCAAAAAAGCTATTATTTAACTTAATAAAAATGTGTCTAGATAATAGTAGGGGCATAGTTCGCATAGGAATCAACCTATCAGAGCCATTCGAAATCCATAATGGATTAAAACAATGGGATGCGCTATCCACCCTTCTATTTAACCTAGTATTAGAATAAGTTGTCGGGGGTGATATATAGATATAATAAGGCAGAACAGGGAAACCGTAATAAAAAATGTTGAAATAATACTAATAAAACCGGCAAAAAAAGTAGGACTAGGAATTAAAAAAAAGTAAATTCAATTCATGGTCACTGACAGAATGGCATCCGAGAACGATGATTATAGTGACCTGAAGGTGTCGGTCAAAAGTTTTAATATAGTAAAGGAGTAAATACCTCGGCACTATAATTGAATTTAAAATGAGACTTATAAGAAAATCAAAAAAAGACTGCATTCGGGAAATGCATGCCTTTATTCAGTAGGCAAATTATTCAAATCACGACTATTATTACGGAAGACAAAACTAGAGATATATTGGGATCTGACCTTGGAAGCTCGCCCCGGGGTGACAAAAAATGCAAACTCATTGAACGGAGATTTTGCACAACTATTAGTTTTCTGCGTATGTTTTCGCGCATAAACACCTCTTTGCGCACACTTTTATGCATAAAATTACTGTTCAAGTCAGATATATTATATTGGTCACGCCCTCATGTCAGATCCCAATAGAAAAATTATAATGCCAGTAGTCCTATACGGATGCAATGGATGCGAGGCATAGGCGCTAACTAAACGGAAACAGAATAGGTTCAGAGTAACCTATGAACCTATGGCCTATTAGGGAAGTGAATAGGTTTGAGAATAGAGTTATGAGAAAGATATTCGGAGGCAAAATAGATGAGATAATCGAAGAATGGAGCGTTTTACACAATAGGGAAATAAACGAGTTATACGGAAAACCGAACATTACTAGAGTTATAAAATATTGAAGATTAGGATGGGCTGTGCATGTAGCTAGGATGGGAAATGAAAGGATAGTACTTAGAGTACTAGTAGGAAAACCAGCATATCTACGAGAAATAGTATGCTATGAGGAGGACTGGATGGACCTTGCAAAGATAGAGAGAAATGGCGTGATTGTGTTAACAAGGCTATGGATTACATAATCTCATCTATCATTAATGGTAGCTTCGGTGATGATGCGAACATGAATACAGTGGATGTAGGAGGATAATAACTGCGGTCATTTAAGTACTACTAATAATAATAATAGTAATAATGTACAATATATGGGTCATTGCATTTTACTATCCCATTTTTCCCAGATTTTTTCCTCTCAGTGTATTGATAATCTATTTAGTTTAATAAGATAAAGATTGAAGACATAGGTAAAATAAATTTGAACGCATTGCTTATTTTATTTAGTTTATTTAATTTAGTCCCACGTACGCAATAACTGTAGGATTATCATTGCATAATTTTATAAAAAATTGTCGTTTAGTGTGTCCATCTGTATACTATATCCCACCGCAGGATTTTATATAATCTCTCTGTATAATATGAAAGTAAATAGTTAAAAAATGGTGCTTATAACTATTATTGCTTGAAAATAAAGCATACTCACGCCACAACTTAGTGCTCCTTTAGGTTGGTTCCAGAGGTTCGCGCAGTGTTGAGCAGCTTGGCCAAGGCAACTTTGTGAAGCTTTTGTAAACTCTTTAGCAAAGAGCCTTGCGACAACACCCGCAGCCTAGAAAGTTTATTCAAATGAATGAGCACATGTATTGTAGAATATTAATATTTGATATCGATTAACAATGGTTGAAAGAAATTGCTGCTAATGTTAATTACCATATTTCAAAGATAATTAAATATTTGTAAAAATTGACTCAACAATTCGCTGCGAGTTAACCAAACTTTTTGGTTAACTCGCAGCGAATTGTTGAGTCAATTTTTACAAATATATACTACAACGAGTATCAACATCCTATTGCAAATAATTAAATATTGTGAAAACCTTAATAGAGAATATTTTTCTCCAGTATTTGTTACTGCTCTACTTTATCATAGAAAAAGGTTTGTAATGGTAACCCTGGTAGAAATTTATCCCGTCCACTTTATAGATCTATATAGAATAATCTCGCACTGTGTAGATCTATGTAGGCATACTAGATAGTTACTATAAAGGCGTGTAACGGTCGACCCTTCTAGTTTCCCATCTTATTTGCCCCGATAAAACTAGATAAGCAAAATTATGACAATAACAACCACTTAAAGGTTATGTTTTAAGAAACAGAAGCATAATCTATTATGCTTATTATGTATTATTTTGATTTACTTGTTATTGTTCACCTATTACCAATGTAAATAATTGTAAATAACCTCTAAAGTGTAAGGTTATCTAATTTTAGATACATCAAGATTTTGTATTTAAGAACTCAATAACAATATTATGTTACACATATATATTAAACAATCAAAATAAGAAAATAATCTGAATATCCAAATAACTAAGTATATGAAGTATTAGTGCATATATTTATTTTGTTTATGTAAAATTATTTTCCTTACATTTGATTATGTTCCATCCTAAATACAGGCTTGGTTTCCAAACCTGTATGGTTTATGTACGGAAAACTATTTTCACACACATTTATTAGCAACTGAATAATTTTCTATTTTTATAAAGAAATAATGTATTTGAGTTATTATATACATATGTTCTATTTTTGTATTTCCTACTGTGATTAATTTATAATCAAACACTTTCATTTGACATCTATGGCCAGTTAATACATAGTAATTTGTTACTTATAAAGAAAATTATCGCCTACATGTGTTCGACTAATGTGTTTGTCTTTGAAAATGTTGTCACGGATGAGCAGTTTATGTATTATAAAAACTCGCAGATGGATACAAAATTATTTGTAGTTCTGAAATTAAAATTCTAGTTTTTAAATAAAGCATGTCATAAAGTACATAATTGTACATATGATATTATTATTATTTATACATTACTTTTCAAGAAACAACTACATCAATCAATAACATTATTTTATGATCACTGTTTTTCATACGCAAGGAACATTGTTTCTAAATTTTCATTTCTTAGGTTAGATATGCATTCTGACTACTTTTATATGTAAATAGTATGGATATAACTGTAGATCTTATTATTATAATTGAAAACTTGCATGTTAAACTTTATTTAACATTAATTTTTACAATAAAACTTCTGTTCAATAAATAATATATAACCTCACAAATTTTATACGTACATATTATTATTGAGAAAACTATATAGATCTGTGTGGATTTATCGAGTTTTGTACACTCTTGTACTATCTAGTTTGCCTATAAAGGCCGTTATAGCGAATGTGGCCGCCACGATAAGATTTCTACCAGGGTAAAAGAAGGATTGCTAAAAATATTATAGAAATATATTTTGAGACCTTAAATCAAAATACACTGTTTTTAGAAAGTGTGTGTATGAATAGGCTTGTGTGTGTAAGCATACGAACCAGTATATCTCAAGATTAGCTTAGTCAATTTTTATTTTTCACGACTCATTTTAGTTGCTCTTGAGAAAATTATAATGGAAGTCTTTTGATAAAAAAAAATATGATAAATACGAACATTAAAAACAATATATTAATATTCTTCTTTATATTTTAAATTAATTTCGACGACTCAAAATTTAGAATTATTAGGATGCTTAAGTATGTTTCTAACGGTTTCGAAGGTGGTAATTAATATTTCTTTCAGTGAATAGATTTGACAATTGCGTACAGATGAAAAGGTTACTTTTATTCTAAATGCGATCATAATATCATTGTAGCTATGGTAAGATTTGATATAATTTTTTTTTAAAGAAAAAGTAAACAGTAAAAGTTTCAGTATATGCAAATAGGAGTAAAATTATTACCGAAAAAAATTTTTTTTGATGATTGTGTCACCTAGAAACATGCACGCCGAAAAATTTTAGCAATAAATATAGTATTGACAATAGTAATATTGTGTCACGTAGGATTTTGAGGTTTTACAGATATTCTCAAGTATTGAAAGTAAAAATATTTTTAGAATAGTTGCTTTTAAAGGAAATTTTTTATCGGATTATGAAAAAAAAATCTTTTCTCGAGTTTAACTCAGGCTGTCCCGTTAAGTAAAAGCACGTTTTTACACGGTATTGCTTTTTCAGAAGCAACATTTTTTATAATTGAGTTCTATTCAGCATACTCAAGAATCTATAGAGATCCATTTATCGTTCGTCTACATAACAATCAGGTAATTTATTACTTAATATTTTATTTAACGTTTAGATTTAATTTATTTTAGTAGAAAAACAGATTTAAAACTACGTACGGCACCCTAAAATATTATTGGAATCAAATTTCATAAAATTTTCATTCCAACAATTGCTATCTCAAAGAAAGCTTTGTAACGATGATAAATTTTTTTTTGAAATTCGTAATTGAGAAAGCATCTGTTTTTCTACTAAAATAAATTAAATCTAAATGTTAAATAAAATACTAAGTAATAAATAACCAGATTTCTATGTAAACGGACAATAAATGGATCCCTATAGATTTTCCAGTATGCTAAATAGGACTCAATTATAAAAAAAATTTTGCTTCTACTTGTTTTTAACGTCTGAAACTTTGCACATAGGTCCATTATTGTCCAATGAAGGTATAGAGCGTTTGGGTTTTGTCTAAATATAATTATTTTTATAATTGTAAATAATTATTTACTACTCGGTCGGTAAAAATCAAGGCGGGAAATTGGAATTCTTAATTGACTTTCGGACCCCTGTAATGTATTTATTTTAGTAATTTGGATGAAATATATGTATTGTATACATGTATTGTATTTTCTAGAGAAGTTCAAAACTTAATTTTTTAGTTTAAAAATTAAATATGTTGAATTTATTCACATATTTATTTAGAAACATTAATTATCTTCAGGTTGTAAAATGTTAATAGAGATTACATGCTTTTATTTCCGATTCAACTGCAACGGGCACTTTATTGATCTGCAAATCGGGACAAAAGTAACATTTGATTCTCTCTTATCTACTTTTTTTCCGCAAACTTAAATTTCAGGGAGAATATTCAAAGAGATACTATCCAGATAATACTACGTGTTTGCGGGACCTAAATACTTAAGTAGCTTAATGTGTGTAATGTTATATTGTGTAACGAGGACGAGAAATAGGCTTTATCCGCCCGCGCGTGCGTTTGTTGTTCGAGTCGGAGGTGAGCAATTTATTAATACACACACACCCACACACATGAATATACACATGCACGCACGCACGCACGCACGAGATAAATACCGTAGAAGTTTTAAAATGAAATTAATTGAAATATATAAATATGTAAATATTAGGAATCAAAATACACTATTTTTAGAAAATGTCCGTATGGATGTGTGTGTGCGCGTACGTGTGAGCGTGCGTGTTTGCCTGCGTGAGTTCGTGCGTGTGTGTGTATTTAGTATCGTTCTATAGTCATAAGAAACACGTTATCCATGTGTTACAAAAATATGGTGTTCACTACGAGAGGGCTTTTAGTTGACTAGCCATACACACTCGCCTTTGGCTCGGACTGTAAACTTCACACACGATCAATACAGACCCACTTTTCACCCTTGGTACATTTTTTCTAAGTTTCTAAATATAATTTATAAAATAATAACTTTTGCAGGAATAGCGTGTGCTTCAATAATACACAAGGCAATGATGCTGAAAAATATAAAGTGCCGTGAAGACATTTTTCTGCAGATATGTTTCAAATTGAATGACACTTCGTATACTGATCACAATTCAGATTTTTACTATACTTATACTCCAATTTGAATCACTTATTATCGTGTTAAATGTTACTTGCTTGGATATTTTATTTAATTACATGTTTTATGTTACCTTATTAATGACGAAAACGAGTATTTTCTTTATAAACAATTATAAGTTTTTGTTATGAATTTCCAGAGTTTACATACTTCCTTTCCTCGTTAATAATAAAAAAAATAAATAAAATGTTCAAAGTATTAATTATAACTGTTATCAATACGTAATTGTTGGATATGTGAACAATACTATAGGTCATAAATACGTAGTGCCTACAAAAAATATCATTACAATAGAACTACGCGATTAAAAAAAAACATATACAGTCGAACCTCCCGGCACTGATACTCCCGGCATTGTTTCTCCCCCGACACTGATGCTGTCTCAACCTTCCGGCACTGAAACTCGGCCAGGTCTGGCGATATATATGCGCGGGGCCCCGAGCGTAACAATTTTGTGCCAAATTCTGCGTACATTAATTTATTGTAAAAACATAATTATAAACTCAATTAACATTACTAATTAAAGTTTTTTTTATTTATAAATACGACATAATTGCGCCATTCCTAAATATTTGAAAGCAAATTTACAAATAATATATAAGGGTTTTATAAAGAGCGGTGGTAGCTCAGTGGTTAGCATGCTAGTCACAGAAACAACACTGTTCCAGGGGTCGAGGTTCGATTCCAGGTGAATGAACTCAGATTTTTTTCTGAGTTGTTTTCAACGGGAAAAGTACCCTGGACACCGGCTGTTTCGAGGCAGGTTTTTCCCCGGAATTTTCGGTAAGGTAGAAAAAAAGGTAGCCAATTCAATGCTGCTGCAGGGAGCGTTGGCTTTACCGGCGAGAAGCTGGTCCCTGAAATATGAGGCTTTCTCCGGGGAGGCTACACTGGAAGGCTGATCCGATGCCCCCTTGGGCTGTGGCCTGAAAAGGATCTTTACCGGAGACGCTTCCCAGTGAAGGATATATAGGAAAGGATATAGGAAGAGATATATGAAAGGGATATAGGATCGGGCATTACTTGCACACAGAGGTGGTGGAAGGCCCCCGCCTACTTGGCCTACTAGGCTGTTCGCGGTAATAAGAAAAAATATATATATATAACGGGTTCTATAAATGAATAAAGTTTATTAAAATATTCTATGTTCAATAGTTATTTAAGTATTATACAATGCAGTGAAACGTGAAAAAGCGTGTATAAGAGGTTAACACAATAGAATATTATATAAAGAGGTTAAAATCGAAAAATGTTACATAAAGAATTGTAAAGCAAAGGTTTCATAATTTAATAAAGAATTGTACAAAGTTTTCATTAATTAAACTTTATTTAATCACAGAGAAACCACGGGGGAAAGTGTATTATGTACAGTAGATACGGTCCTGGCGCTCGACGCGTATTGGCCGCCGCGCCGAACCTACCTCAGTATCAGTGCCGGGAGGTTCGACTGTGTATATATATAATAGGGTAGAGACATGGTATCAAAATGAGGCTTAATTTTATTTTCTACAATAGAAAATAGTTGAAGAATACGTTATATATCAATTTTTGAATTCATTAATGCTTCTATATTTTAGTATTAATTATTTGAATTTTAGAAATTCAAGTAGCTTTTAAAATGTAGCACACAATATGGCGTCCAAAACAACGCCCACCAAACCTAACATTAATGGCATTCAACCATGTAATACATCTATATATGCACTGTATTGGCGTCATATGCGGGTGGTATTGCCAGCCATCTTGATTACGTGACTGCAACTTTATTCAAGTTTATTAAGTAAAAATTCTATTGCTTTCTCCTACAGGAAGCTTTGTAATAGTAAAAAGAAAGTTTTCTTAAAATGTTACAAATATGTTTTGGACTATTTGGAAACAAAATACACTATTTTTAGAAAATGTCCGTATGGATGTGTGTATGTGTGCATGTGTGTGTGTGCGTGTATATGTGTGTGTGTATGTGTGCGTGTATGTGTTGTGTGTGTGCGTCCGTGCGTGCCTGTGTGTGGGTATGTGTCTGTATGTGTGTGTGTAGATGTGTGTCTGTGCGTGCGTGTGTGTGCGTGCGTGTGTTAATGCGTGTAAGCATGCTTATTACCTAAATTACATAAATTCTCCTATACAAAATGTTTTATAAACTATCTCCCTTTTTCCTTGTCATTAGAAACATGTTTTAAGATACTAGGAATCAAAATACACTATCTTTAAAAAATGTCTGTATTAGGGTGGTCCAAAATTTTCCGAATCTCAAATTTTCTTCTTGTAACCGCTACAAAATGTTGTAATTGGCAAAAAAGGTATATGTGTCAGCCGGTTGCCTGAAGTTAACATTAATAGGTCTCTACCATCGCAAACAGCTTTTAACATTTGATTTTGAGCACTTTTATTATATTAGGCTGAACTAAAAATAATTGTATATTAATTTATATGGCAACCAATTTTTTTTTACGTTTATTATAAGCTTATTAACAACTTCACCGCATTAGGCAAGACAGACAAAAATTTTCCTCCTAAGTAAAATTCAAGTTTGCTCATTTTTCACTAAAACACCTGCTAATTTCAACGAATTTTCATGGCAGTATATTTTAATGAATTGACACGTTCGACATCGGATTTTGAAGAGTAAATCGAGTATTATATATAGAAAAATTAAGGGATAATAGGAATACGATCCTTTTTTTATCGGTTGCGGATTGGGTACTAGACCGTTTTGGTGCTTAAAAAGTTATCTGTTTACCAGAGAAAGTCAGGCTATTCGAATAAACAAAAGTAGCCTGAAAAAATCAGACGGTAGACATACGCCAAATGTGCTAGTCTTTGTGGCCAACATTCAAATGTTCTAATCTTCGCGGCAAAATCCTGAAAATCGCTAGTCTTCGTGGATGAATTTCGGTATGTGCTAGTCTTCGTGGGAGAATGGCGAATTGTGCTAGTTTTCGTGGGAAATTTCCAAATGTGCTACTCTTCGTGGTAAACGCCGTAAACGTGCTAGTTTTCGTGAGGGCTATCGATATATAATATGAAAAAAGGGCTTGTTATATGACGAAACAAATTCTTTTAACAAAATTTGTGCTATTGCAAGCGTAGATATTGTTTATTAAATGAAAAAAAGACTTTTGTTCTTTAAACACGGCGAGTTTTTATTTCTCAATCGATTGTAATTTAGAAGGTCTTATTTTGTTTCTTGAATAATTTCAGGGGGAAAAATTAAAAAATAATCAAAACCCAAAGAGTTACACTCAATTGTTTATACTTACACATCGACGCACTTATGAACCCTATTAGGGAAGAACACAAAATTTATTTTTTGATCGGCATGCACTTGCGCAAATGGAAAAGAACCTAAGCCGACGTGTATATGTATTGCTTTTTGAATTTTAAATTAATTACTTAATTTGCTAGAGTTATAGATTATTAAAGGTCCTTGAGTAACGTCACACCGTTAAAACGTCAAAAGGTGCCGGTCGGAGTGACGTAACACCATTTTTAAACTTTTACCTATATCTTCTTCATTTTTGAAGATATCGCAAAAATTTCAAAAGTTTACAAAGTGACTATACTACTATCTTCTAGAATATACTTTTAATTGAAAATTGGTATTATTCTTTATTGAGTGTAACCCTTTGGGTTTTCATTATTTTTTAATTTTTCTAAGGGTAAGCTCCCCCCCCCCTCATGAAATTATTCAGGGAACAAATTGAAATCGTCCGAATTAAAAACGGATGAAAAATAAAAAATCGCTGAGGTTTTAAAGAACAAAAGTTCTTTTTTTTCGTTTGTTAATAATGTCTATTGTTGCAATATCATAATTTTGTTCAAAAAATTTGTATCATCATATAATAAACCCTTCTTTTATATTATTATTATCTAGTATATCATATTGTTTCAGTAAAGTGATAAAAAATACACTGAATCGATCATACCAAAAAAATTTACGTCATCAATTTCTGAATATCGTAGAATAGAAAAATCATTATAAAACAAAATCGAGTCGATAAATCTTAAAATTTCTTTATAATTCCGAATCCTTATTAAGAAACAAAAAAATGAGCCCTGGTTGACATAAATGACCGCAGCTTTCTCGAGATATGAGAGATCCAAAATATTTTTGAAAAAAGACATAACCTTAAATATCATGAAAAACAAAAGTCCTCATGATCTGGGCAAAGAATTTAGCTAACAGATTAAAGCCGTTTTACTCAAGCAAATGTACGACAAAAAAATCGATTATCTTCACAAAATGATTTTTTTCTCAGAAAAAGAAAAGGTTAAAAACTTGAAAATTTTACAGAATATTCTTCGTCATATTTTTAATCACCTAAAGTAATTTTTCAAACATTTTCCTTCATATTTTTCACAGATATGTCCGTTTAAACAAAAAACAACATTTCCGTGTATAACGTAAACACGGAAATGACTTTCTTTAAATTTCGAGTTGGAAAAGATAGACAATTTTATGCTCTTTAAAATGCATTTAAAATGAATAGATAATATTATTTTAAACATAAAAAAACGAAAAACTAAAACTCAAAAATCGAAAAACCACTATAAAAAAAAACATCGAAAAATTACAAAGCTTCCTTAAGGAGACGTCGGATACCGACAGTAGATTCCTACTATCCTACACACGTATTTCGTTATTTATTTACAAAGTTAATTGTTTAATGACAAAATAATAGCTGTCCCCAATTTGTTTTACAGTAACCTAATTATATGTCCAAGCTGGTTTCATATGATTGTTTTGTTTTCGAGAAAACTTTGACAAACTTAGTATGTAAAGGTTAATCTCCACGTAGTTGGCTCTTTTAGTGTGTCAAAGTTTTCTCGAAAACAAAACAATCATATGAATCCAGCTTGGACATATATGTAGATTACTATAAAACGAAGCGGGGACAACTATTATTTAAAGAAAAATATGATTTCTCTTAAAATTATGAATGAAAACTCAATTAGACAAGGACAGAGATATCCGGCGTCCCCTTAAGGAGACGTCGGATACCGACAGTAGATTCCTACTATCCTACACACGTATTTCGTTATTTATTTACAAAGTTAATTGTTTAATGACAAAATAATAGCTGTTCCCAATTTGTTTTACAGTAACCTAATTATATGTCCAAGCTGGTTTCATATGATTGTTTTGTTTTCGAGAAAACTTTGACAAACTTAGTATGTAAAGGTTAATCTTCACGTAGTTGGCCCTTTTAGTGTGTCAAAGTTTTCTCGAAAACAAAACAATCATATGAACCCAGCTTGGACATATATGTAGATTACTATAAAACGAAGCGGGGACAACTATTATTTAAAGAACAATATGATTTCTCTTAAAGTTATGAATGAAAACTCAATTAGACAAGGACAGAGATATCCGGCGTCCCCTTAACGAGGAAGCAAAATGTTACGTTGCATGATCGTTTAGTGTGGTAAATCTAAGTGAGGAGCCACCTTAAATATGACCACGTGCTATTAAAGATTTATTTCTTTTTGATTAGAATATTTCAATAATAGTATTACGTATTAATAAATAAAATGCATTTTTTGTATAAAAAGTAAAACCAAACACAGAAACTTATTGTGCTTTTTTGGGAAAGTATTCTAGTAAAGTAGTTAGCAGCGGTTTTTGAAGATCAAATATCCATTACTTGTTAGAAACATATTTGAGATATGGAACCATATTTGGAATTGAAAGTTAGTAATTTGTTATTTAGGTGTTTGAAATTCTTAATAAAAATAGTTACAGTACCAATAAAATGTGATTAAATGTTGAAAGACACGAAATGTTCAAATTCCTTTTGAAAAAACATTGTATGCTTGACATTTGTTCAAACTTGTTTCAAGGGGCTTAATAGCTATTTATTAATGGCAGAATTTCTGGATTTACTATTGTCTTTTATTTGCTGTACAATTGAACCTACCGGCACTAATACCCTTAGAGTGAGAGCTCCCCCGCACTGATACTGAGGTAGGTTAAGCGGGCCGGACAATTAGCACAAAATTTTTGCTTTCTGGGTCCTACGCTGGACCTGGTCAAGTGTCAGTGCTGCAAGGTTGAGACTGTATCAGTGCGGTTGGGGGCGAGGGGCAGTGTCGTGAGTAACAGTGCGGGTACATTTGACCGTATTTTCATATACGAGGTAATAGCATATTGTGCAACTAGGGATGTAAGAGGGCCATTTCTAGTGAGGGTGAGATGATTTTAACACGAGTCGTAGTCGAGTGCTAAAATCATCACCCGAGCAAGAAATTGCCCTCCCCTTGTTACACACCGTTCTTGACAAGTGCATGTAATGTCCGTTTTTAAGCATATCGGGCGAATGGGGAGTTGCACATTTTGAGTCGTGCGCCATTTACTTACAGAATTAAATTACAATTTAATTTTCAAAATAACAATTTTACAAACTTTTACCAATTTTTACATAATTTTACAAAATTTGAAATATATTATCTAGGACCGGGAGGTAATCATTACCTCCCGCTCCGACGAAAATGCTCGAAATGCTCAACTTGCCATTCACTTTAGATGCATGGAAAGGGTCTATTACATGCACATGTTAAGAAAACTGTATTAAATAGGTTACATATTGGAAACTAATAACGAAAGTTTTATGAAAAAGAAAATCGAAATAATGTATAATAACGATATTAACTGAGTAATGGTAATGTCAATTAATATATTAGAAAAATTAATTTCATATTAGAACAATTAATTAAGTTTGAGAAAGTTAACTTCCAATAAAACGGCGGTTTTTCCCGAGTTTTTCATTCGTTTACTTTGAAATTAATGATTATTTACTTTAAATAGCTTATAATTTTTAGATATACTGTTTAACTGTGAAAATAATTTATTTTATATAAATAAATGCCCAGTTATACTTATTTTAAGAATAAAAATATAATACCTTAGTTTACGACATTTTTTTGGTATAATACCTGTTTTGGTATTTTACGGTATGAAACCTCCGAGCTGTGTCAGAAATTCAACCCTGCGTACAACCAAAGATACAACCTTCGGAAGATAGGTAGGTACTTTTACGAAAATCGGCAATCTGGCTCCCCTGTAACATTTTTCTATGTGCCCCTTTTGAGCTCTAACTTTCAAGAAACATAGTACAAGCTTTCTGTAAAACAATGTACTTGGTTTGGCTCTGCTTATTTAACTTGTAACATGGCTGTGAATTTTCATTCTAGCTTGCATTTTACATCTAAAATAAACGACTATTAAAGTCTAACGTAATTTACGTGATGTATTATACATTACGGGCAGTTATATGTATGGCCTAAAGAAAGTTGTCATTAAGTCCTTTAATTTATGCTTCATTCAAAATTAGGAAATAATTTATGTGACAAAATTGGAGTCAACGACTTGCGTCCTAAATTTCTGGTATCTTGCAGTCTCCCAATTAGTGATCTAAATTTTTTCGTAACTTTAAATCTAGTGTAATTTTTCATCCAAATATCCTCAATGATATTCAGACCACCAAAAACCTTAAGCGTTGTTTGCTGGACATTTTATTTATTTATTTTTATTATTAACGACGAAAATAAATATTGGTAAACGTTGGAAATTAATAACTAAAACATAAAATTGTTTAGAAAAAAAATATTCGTTGTCGTCATTGATAAGGTAACATAAAACAAGTAAATAAATAAAATAGTCAAGCAACACTTAACATGATAATAAGTGAATCATATTAGAGTATAAATATAGCAATAATCTAAGTTGCGATCAGTATACGAAGTGTCATTCGATACATATCTGCAGTAAAATGTCACCTAGGTGCTTTATATTTTTCGGCGTCATTGCCTTTTTCATTATTGTTGCTATTACTGATGCTAAAAAAGTTAATGCCAAACCGGTAAGAATTACTCTTTTTTTATATTATATTTAGAAGCGTTCAAATAATAGTATATATTGTGTACCAAGGGTGTGTGACATATAGGCCCTCTCGCCCGGTTTTTAACACAGTTTCGACACGGTGCAATGATGGGCCTGTTAGATTAGAAAATTAAAAACGTATGTAGTATACGGAGACCGAAGTAAAGTGAGCCTCACGGTAAAGTGAGCTTTCTCCATATTATGTCATAAATAAAACATTTATATTAATTTTACTTATATAATGAAATAATCTAAGCAAACAATGATTTTAAATGCTTCCTGGTACATGTAATCAGTTATTTAATGAAAAATTTAACAATGAAGTTTTGAGCCACTCTAAATGATAATTTTGTAAGTTTTGGTTTTTGGATAAAGAAGTGTTATGTATGCTATTTTAATACAGAAATTGTTTGTTTTATACTTAATATACTAAATTTTCAATAGATATTTATTAATATATTAAGACAACACATAAATCTCTTAAAAAATATTGTTACGTTTATTAGTTAGATTTTCTAAATCTGATTCAATTCTGGTTAAGAAATTAGCTAGAGATCAGGTAACAACGACATACTTTTCAGGTATTTCCTAGCTAGAAGCTGCTTAATATTCTAGTTAATATGAAATTGATAAAATAAGTCATTTATATATTAATTACTAATGGAAAGAATAACAGTTTTATTATAGAAATCAATATAATAGGCACTTCTAATCATACTACATCAAGTATTTTACTTAACTGTAGTTTAAAATGTACCATAAATTCTTAGTATTTTTAGCAAACCTTTTTTTTTGCCAGTACAAAGCTTTTTATATGAGAAAGAGCAGTAATCAAATACTGGAAAAATTATTGCCTATTGAGGTTTCCACAATATTTAATTATCTTTGAAATACGTTAGCAGCAAGCTAAATTCAATTGTCTTAGTTCGCGTGATTAGTCAGTCTATTAAAATGTTATTCAACCAGTGTTAATCTATATGAAATATTAAAATTCGTAATAACTGTTCTCATTCTTATCAATAAATTTTGTAGAGCCAAAATGGAGCGAGTGTAGTCGCAAAGCTCTTTGCTAACGAGTTTAAAAAAGCTGCAAAAAGTTGCCTTGACCAAGCTGTTAACCAGTGCGCGCACCTATGGGATCATCCTGAAGAGGCATTAAGTTGCGGCGTGAGTATGATTTATTTTCAGACAATGACAGTTGTAAGCACATTTTTTAAAATATTTGCTTCCATATTATACAGAGAAGTGCAGTAGCAGCATGTGGTGGACTCTAGTATGCAGATCTTCTCACAAAACGACAATTTTTTATAAAATTGTACGATGATAATCCTTATACAGTAATTGTGTATGTGAGATTAAATTAAATTAAATAAACTAAATAAAATAAGCAATGCGTTCAAATTTATTTTACCTATGTCTTCAGTTTTCATGTTCCGGCACAAAGTAGGATTCACGAGAGGAGATATTAATAATTCAATCACAGTTTAAACTTTCAAAATTATATTTATTCATTGCCTATCCGATATATTCCTGTGACGCATTTACGTTAAATGCCGATGCTTTCCCTGCTAGTCAAACGTCTGAACTTATCGAGAGTCAAAGCTGTACTGCCCGCCTTTGTCGAGAGCACCAACGCCGACCCTATTTTTTCGACCTTCTTTCGGGAAAACGCACTTGAGACAAAAACACATGCTCAACCTTTACACGTAGCCACTTTCATTCGGTTCTCTTTCTTTCATAATGCTGTATCTATTGCTTTTCAACAGTTTAGCATTACATATTTATTTATTATCAATTTAACATCATTATATTCGTCACCAATATTGTTCTAAAATAATTAACATTACTTCTGTTTGTAGTACACCACACCCCCCCCTCCCCCGCCCGTACAAAACTAGTATTGTGCCCTAAATAGTATGCAAACCTTTGTAATGTTATAACTCAAAATCAAATTAATATTGACTGAGTCTTGTTTTCTCGTGCTTACATTTTTAAACATTTTAAATCAATTCTCTCCTTAATGTTCATGCCTGATCCTCTCCCAGCTTTAGCTTTCCCCCAAAGTCTTCGGCCGGCTTCAATTTGGGATGACTACTTCTTTCAAAAATCCTCAGATTTTCCGCTAAAGAACGACACTCTTGAGCTTTCGAAAACCCTGTAGTTCTCCCGACACGGCACGGCGGCTCTCGAGCATGTAGATTAAGGATGAAAAAATAATACCTTGCAAGGTACTAGAGAGAGAGAGAGAGAGAGAAGGTGAGAGAGAAGAGGTGATGGTACGTCAGTTCACGTCTACATACACACAATACGTATGATTACCAAAAGTCAAGAGAGAGGGACAGCCAGGAGCGTTCGCAGAAATTTCCTTCGCACTAAATTTTCGGCGATTGAGAATCATTCGTCTGTTATATAATCATCCAGACTCACACGTGTGCATACATATCTCTCTCGCTATACACCTGAGCGACGCGGCCGATTCGCCCGCCGCATGATCCAGCACGATTGGAATTACCAATCGATTCCTCTTCGCCATCGTCGTCTGTCGACAAAATCATCATCGGCATATCAGAAGCTGAGAAGCGCTGACTTCACATTTGTATTATGGTCTCGATTGCATTTCTTCTGAAGACCGGGTCCCAATTTCTACAAGTTAAGGATTTCAGCAGCAGCGTCATCAATTCACATCATCAAATGCGTGAATGCGAGGTATGAGTGAGAATGCGCGCGAGTCTTCTTATGTAATCAATGAGATAATATTTATTAGAAATCGGCGAGATACTTCATCCAATATACTGAGTATTATTTTGATCGTTTAAAGTATTTTTGATCGATTAAGTTATCTTATTAGAAATTAAGATTTTGACACGCGAATATTTAATTATTATAGGAACCCAACCCACGCCCATGTGCGACTTTATGCGTATATATAATTTTACTTAATTAAATTCGTTTAAGTCTTTATATTTACTTCTAATCCTCATCCCTAAATCTCACAATATTAATTGAGTATTCGCAAATATTTTATAATAAATCATATATTAAATAGAAAAATACCTTATAGTTTACTACATTTTGTTGTTATAATTCGCGCTACGCGCGCCAGAATTCAGTAGTCCATCATATCAATATGAATTATGGGAAATAGATATTAAATATATTAATATTATTTTTGTTTAAGGATTCATTTATGGCATTAAACGATCCGATGACATAAAAATAAGATAATGTTTTTATAATGAAATATGTAAATAAAGGATAATGTGAATTAAATAATCTTCCGACTGGAAAAAATCAGCTGACTTTCAACTAAAATATTAAGTGAAAAACGTCTGAGATTTTATCACATTTTTCACCTGACATTTTATCTGAAGCGTTATTATTAAAATACCGTTGAATCTATTAATCTGCATAAAAATACATTTACAATATAAATGAAATGTGCTATTAGGAGATTTGTAATATGATTTTTCATATGAGAAGACAACTTATTTCTTTGAGAAATTTGTGCGGATAGTAGAGTGCGAGGATAGTGGAGTATGAGGATGGTGGAGTACGTTGATAGTGGGGTGCATGAATAGTGCTTATATATAGGGTACTTAGTAGCACGGTCAGTGGGTGCAAGTACAACAAAGCAATTAATGTGTTTCTTTATTATGCTATCACTTTCTTTTCATTCATTTTGTATCTGACATTGTCCCTCTTTAACTGACTTTAAAAAGATGGAGGTTCTTTGTTTCACTCGTATGTTTTCTTTTTATGTATATTCACGGATTACTCAGGGTCGGTTTCTTTTTGTATTCGATAGAGGATCACCCCATAGGTGGTCCCGACAGATACTGGGCCAATACATGGCCAGTGCAAACAAAAAACCGTTTTCTATTCATCCTTGGTTCTAGTGTGGCTTACTTACTCGTTTAAGTATGTTCACCGATTACTCAGAAACGGTTAAACCGATTTCAAAAATGGTTTTTACATTTGATAGAGAGTCAGCCTATGATGGCCCCATTGGGTTTTGGGTCAGCACTAACACAATACAATACCAATACAAACATAAAACCATATTTTTGTCAATAATTTATCTACAATTTTTACACCAATTAACTATTTAGGAATGTTAAAGTGTATAAGTGTTTTTTTTATAAAAAGTGTAAAAAAAGTTGTTTGTGGTGGGTTGTGTATAAATATTTATATATATTTTGTGTCAAATCAGTATACAGTGTAAGTGTAATTTGTTCGAGTGCCATATCAAGCGATGTTCAAACTTACTTGGGAAAGACCAACAAAAAGAAAGAAGATTTTTTATAAAAGAAAAGGAGATGGTCCTCCTCCAAAGAAGCCAAGACATTCAACTTCCAATAGAAAAGTTCAGGATATTGTAAGTGAAGGCAGTGAAATCAGGAATAGAATTGTCGACATTGACATCCTATTTCCTGAACTGCAAAAAATTGCATATTGCAAGATATGTCATGGAAAACTGAGTTTCTCTGAATCTGATGTACAAGAACTTGGATTTAAAATTGACATTTCTTGTTCAAATTGTAGAAATCCAAGAATTACATCAATTAATTCAAGTAGATTCATTGGCAAAAAGTAATGCATATGAAGATAATAGAAGATCTGTTTTGGCTATGCGTGCTCTTGGTTATGGACCTGCTGAACTTTCAACATTTTATGGATTTATGGATTTGCCACAACAACGTCGCATAGTAATTTTAACAATATCAACGATCAATTAAGTGAAGCTTGTGAAGTGATTGCTGAATGTTCTATGAGTAATAGTACGATAGAAGAAATGAGTATGTTGTCCTCAGATAGTGCTGGACTTCCTGTATCTGGTGGTTCTTGGAGAAAAAGAGGTTTTTCCTCACACCAAGGTGTTTCTAGTGTAATATGCAATTCTACCGGAAAAGTGCTTGATGTTTCTATAAAAAATAGTTTTTGTAAGAGTTGCTCTTCCTGGGAAGGAAAAGAAGACACCCCAGCTTGTAAAGAATGAATTGAATCGGATCAAAGTCAGTGTACGTCAAATCATCAAGGCAACGCTGGAAAAATGGAGGTAGACGGTATTGTGGAAATTTTTCAACGTTCTTTTTTTTTGGTTTCAGTGCTATCATGAGATTATATCGTTGACGTATCACACATGATTTTCTAAGCAATAGTGTGAAACATATTAATGAAATACATAGCAAGAAAATACAAAGCATTCCTTCGTTTTTCTTCAGGTGAGTATTGTTTGTATGTATTTATTGTGTTTCCAAACTTTAAATGCAATTATCTCAAAATAATGTTTTTTATTATTTTTAGGTCTGCCTCGTAGACTTTCTCAAAATCCAGCTATCGATATAAGCGAAAAGTTTTAGAGGATATTTCTAATATGTTTCTTCACAATATGAGCGCAGCAGATTATAAAAAGTCTATATAGCAAGTTTTAAAAATATATAACCTCAAAATTAATTAAAATATTTAATTATTTAAAGGTTTATATTTTTAATTATTACTACATAGACTTTTTTAATAATCTGGATGGCTGGATGTTGAGAAAGTCTACGAGGAGTGATTGAAAATAGAGTGAAAATATTAAAATTATATGTAATCATATATAATCATATAGAATAGGGAACAGACATGAATTTTTAAATATTTTTTAAAGTAAAGTTATTAGAGGTATATTATACGTAAAAATAAAAATTAGAATATTTACTGCAATATTTCATTAGAGGAATTTTTAGAAATGGGTTTCTGCTTATGGTGAATTTAAACGAAGTTGGAGTCGCATGATCAATATGATCAATACCACCCCATATGAAGCCAATACAGTGTATATATAAATATACCACATGGTTGAATGCCATTAATGTTAGGTTAGGTTAGGTGAACGTTGTTTTGAACGCCATATTGTTCGCTACATTTTAAAAGCTACTTGAATTTCTACAATGTAAATAATTAATACTAAAACATGGACGCATTAATGAATTCGAAAATCGACATATAACGTATTCCTCAACTATTTTCTATTGTAGAAAATAAAATTAAGCCTCATTTTATTACCATGTCTGGTCCCTATTATATATAATTAATAAATATATAAGTTTATTTTTAATCGGGTAGCTTTATTGTAATGATATTTTTTGTAGACATTAAGTATTATATATGAATGTTATAATTAATACTTTAAGAAAGCATAATTATAGTCAAATTTGATTCACTTACAAGGGGAGTGCACACCCTCAGGCAAACGAATTTTGGTCAGACTTCAGGAGGAGGTTTCTGGAATCCAGAAATGAACCCTAGCACCAGTAATTCATTATAATGGGCCCTTGTTTACAAGATCATAATTTACTCGAAGTATGCGTTATTTTCAAGAAAGATGATACCTTTTCTTCTAACTATAACTTAATTTTTAGGTTTTTATTATGGATAAATGACCCAAAAGAACTTAAATTTATGTTCTGTTATGTATAAAAATATTAATCTGATCAAAAGTTAATAACAATAACTTTTGATAGCACTATGCTTCGCGCACGGCGTGTGAAAATAATCATTTAGTCGCGAAAAAACTGTAGGTATCTATTTATAAAAATTGAACAATTACGAAACATTGAAATTTTTTAAAATAATGAAAAAATCTTGAAATAATTGAAAAATTTTTATAAAATTGGACAATTTTGAATTTTCTTGCTCGGGCGACAAACTTCCCACTCGCTCGAAAATCACCAGCTTCGCGCACTTGTTGCACAATGTACTATTAAAAATTCATCGACTCGTTTTTGTTTTATAATGTGTTTTCTGTTTTTGGATTTTTGAGTTTTAGTTTTTCAAGTTCTTTGGTATGTTAGAAATAATATGATCAATTTAATGTAAATGCATTAAAAAGAGCATAATGTCATGTAACTTATACAACCGCAAATTTTGGATAGGCTCTTTTGCTTCTTTTGTTTTACACGAAAAAAGTCATATTTAGTTTAAACGGTTATATCTCGGAAATCTATGATGGCAAATCGTTCAAAAAATTTTAGATGATTTGGAATGCAGTGAATCTACGTCGTACTAACACCTGATTACATTTAATTTAAATATTTAAATAATTTTAATAAATTTCGTACAGAGAAAAAATTGCTGCAATAAGGATTATTATCTTTTGTTCTGCAAATTTATTAAAAAATTATTTTTTGTCAAACCTATGTCATCAATGATAGAAAAACACACCCTTTTTGAGCTATTATTTAGAAAGAAATATAGCAATTTGAAATTAATTTATTAGAACAAAGAATTTAGCATTGGAACAATTAATTTAGTTTGAGAAAGTTAAGTGCCAATGAATTGGCATCGGTTTTTTTATACGTAATAGAGCTTAAATTAAAGGTCTTTTGCCTACCTTTTATTATATTTTGAATCATTTATCCATAATAACAACTTGTATAAATATGGCTAGAAAAAGAGTACCGTTTTTCATTAAAATAATGAATATTTTGAGTAAATTACCTCATATCTCGACATCCAGAGCCCATTAGAATGACTTACGGGTACTAGGCTTCATTTTTGGGTATCAGAAAACACCTTTCAATATCTCACCGAATTTCGTTTCCCACAGGGTGTGCACTCTCCTTGTTCGTATCATGTTAACCCTTTAAGTCACATATTATTCTTTCAATTTTGGCCATTTTTAAAACTTTTTTTGTTTATATAAAAAGAAAACAATAAATATATCGAACTCCTTGTGTTTGAAATATCAAGATTAAACCCCTTACAGTCGGAAATAGCAACTGCACTAGAATGTATAAAAAAGTGTAAATATTGGAAAAATTGTTTTAGAAAAAGTGGTAAGAATACTTAGTACTATGACGCAAAGGGTTGAGTTAGAATTCTGGTGGTTTTTGACCAAAAACTTGAAAATTTTATTTTGCTTTAAAGTATTCTTGAATGCTTGTAAAAAGTTATACGGAAATTCTTTTTTGCTTTTGTTTTTTCTTCCTATGAAAAGAAGCTATCGAAGTTTAAAAACTGTGTTCTTCATATATAGTACTTTTTCTACAAATACCTTATTTTCTCAGCTTCATGTTTTGGAATATTCAAAGTGTATCCTGCGCAACCCATGTAAATCACTTGACTCCAAAAAATTTGAACGTATTTCTGAAGAGTATATCAACAATTCACAATGATTTTCATAGAATTTTCATTTTACTAACAACGAATACCTACATTCAACATCTTTTGGGGTTATAATATAAAGATGGGTTGCGCAGAATACTTTTTTATTAAAGCTGATTTTTGATTAATAATTAAGCCTTTACTGCTATATTTCTGTAAATAAAGGGCAATTTATGTCCAAAATTTACAGAATTTTTTTTAATGTATAAAAGAAGATATTGAGAGATTATTGAACCGAGGAGAAAATATCTCAAATCACCAGAACCCCACCTTAAGTGTTGTTAGCCTGGGCATTATTTTATTATTATTAACGAGGAAAAGAAGTATGTAAACTCTGAAAATTCATAATGAAAATATAAAATTGTTTAGAAGGAAAATACCCGTTTTCGTCATTAATAAGTTATCATAAAACAAGTAAATGAATAGTAAATAAATAAAATATTCAAGCAAACACTTAACATAATATTAAGTGAATCATATTAGAATATAAATATAGTAATAATCTGAATTATGATCAGTATACGAAGTGTCATTCGGCTTGAAACGTATCTGCAGAAAAATGTCACCTCGGTGCTTTATTTTTTTCGGCATCATTGCCTTGTTTATTATTGTTGCTATTACTGATGCCAGAAAAATTAAGACCAAACCGGTAAGAGTTACTCTGTTTTAAATTACATTTAGAAACGTTTAAATAATAGTATATTTTGTATACCAACAGTGTGTGTCAATTACAAGCCCGCTCGCCCGTTTTTTAACACAGTTTCGACACGATGCAAACACGGGCCAGTCAGATTAGAAAATTAAAAACATATGTAGTATACGTAGACCGGGGTAATGTGAGCTTTCTCTAAATTTCGACATAAATAAAACATTTATATTAATTTCACTTATATAATGAAATAATCTAAGAAAACAAGAATTTTTTAATGTTTCTTGGTAGATATAATCAGTTATTTAATGAAAAACTTTACAATGAATTTTTGAGCCACTCGAAATGATAATTTTGTATGTTTTGGTTCTTGGATAAAGAAGTATTATGTATGCTATTTTAATACAGAAATTGTTTGTTTTATACTTAAAATATACTAAATTTTCAATAAATATTTTTTTAATATATTAAGACAACACGTAAATCTCTTAAAATATATTGTTACGTTGCACGTGCATTTAGGGCAAACTGACCGGGGTAAAGCGAGCTTATATAAACAATGTTAAAAATCAAGCTTAATTTAAACGGGCTCGGTGGTTATGTGTGATAAATACATCTTGTTCAACTTTAAACTTATATGTCTATTAACAAATCCTTTAAGTTACGTTTCAAAATTTAATAATAGTACATTATGTAACAAGGGAATAAAGTGCGGGATTACTGCCCGAGCGAAGCGAGGGCAGTAATTACCCAAGGGAATAGTCGGCTGTAGTTTCGTGTTGCATATAGATTTTATTTCCGACTTAACTGTGGCCACTTTATTGATTTGAAGAATGGGACCCACTGAAATGTACTAAAGTAGTTCAAAATTGAAATAAAAAAATTTGCGATAAATAAAGCACTTTATTTCCTCAAATTTACTTTCTTCCTGCAAATTTTACTTTACTCACGCAAATTTACTTTATTCCCGAAAAATGCGTTTTTAAAAATTAGAAATTGATCCCTAACATAGATTTTAATTTATTCAGTCATATCTTTTATTATAAAATGATAATTTGTAACTAATTATAATAAAATATATTAAGCCTAAATTACTTAATAAATAAATTAATAAACACAATTTGAATGATAATACTATTTTCTTCCCTGGTAGAAATCTAATCTGGTTTCTGATCAGATATTAGCTAGATTTTCTAAATCTGCTTTAATTCTGGTTAATAAATTATCTAGAATTTAGTTAAAAATTACATACATTTTAGCTAATTCCTAGCTAGAATCGAAATTGATAAAATATGTAATTTATATATTAATTAATAATGGAATGAATAACAGTTTAGTAAAAATCGGTATTATAGGCACTTCTAATCATACTATCAAGTATTGTACTTAATTGAAGTTTAAAATATACCTTAAATTCTTAGTATTTTTAGCAAACCTTTTATTACAAGTACAAAGCTTTTTCTATGAGAAAGTAGAGCACTAATCAAATACTGGAGAAATTATTGCCTATTAAGGTTTTCACAATATTTAATTATCTTTGAAATATGGTAATTAACATTAGCAGCAAGCTAATTCAATTGTCTTAGTTGCAGGCATGATTGACCAGACTATTCAAATTATATTTTACCAGTGTTCATCGATATCAAATATTTAAATTTACAATACATGTGCTCATTCTTATCAATAAACTTTGCAGGGCTCAGGTGGTGCGGGTGTTGTCGCAAGGCTCTTTGCTAAAGAGTTTAAAAGAGCTTCAAAAAGTTGCCTTGATCAGGCTGTTAACCAGTGCTCGAGCCACTGGGCTCATCCTGAAGAGGCATTGAGTTGTGGCGTGAGTATGATTTATTTTCAGACAATGACAGTTGTAAGCACATTTTTTAAAATTTTTTCTTTCATATTGTGCAGCGAAGTGCAGTAGCATCATGCGGTGGACTCTAGTATGCAGATCTTCTCACTAAACGACGTTTTCTTATATAATTCTACAATGATAATCCTAAAGTTATTGTGTACGTGAGATTAAATTAAATAAAGTAAATAAAATAAACAATGCATTCAAATTTATTTTACCTATGATTTCAATCTTTATCTTTAGCTTACAAAAACTAAATAGATTACAAATACACGGAGAGAAAGGATTTCAAAAATACTTGTTGTATTTGATAAAGAGTCACCCCATGGTGGTCCCATAAGAATTTCGATCAGTACTGGGTTAAGACCAGTACACATAAGTAAGAAACTACATTTTTTGCATGAAAGATTCGGACGTGTTTTATGAAATCCTTCTGTGTGTAATCCGATAATTCAGGACCGGCTGGATTGATTGGAAACATCTTGTTTTATTTAATAAATGGCAACTGCACGGTTGTCCCATAAAAGATTAGAGCAGCACCGGGCCAGTACAAGGCCAGTGCAAATCAAAAACATTATATCACATCAATTATTCCTACCTATTTTGCGAATTACTCTGGAATGCCTAAAACTATTTTGATGATTTATTTCTTACAAATACACAACGATCCTGCAGTGGTCCAATAAACATTACTAGGCCAGTACATTGCCAGTAATAGCGGAATATCGTATTGTTGTATGAATTTTTTCGTATAACTCGATCATGATGATAAATTACTAAAAAGAGAGAAATATAATTTTTTAAGAAAAATAAAGCCGACTTAATAGAACTACTTTAAAGAATAAAAAATAAAACTTTCATTAATATTGCATGTCCTTTGTTTACAATCACACCGTAGACCCCCGTCATCGATTAGCATCATATGGGAGCACAAATATGACGACATTAAAAAAAATTCATGATATTTGTAATTTATTATTGTGTACAAATGTACTAAAAGTTTTTATAAAAAAATTTTATTACTGTATTTAGATGATTGTCAAAAAGTTGGTTCTTTTTAAAAGTATGATTTTCAAAAGAATAAAGTCTTTGAAACCGAAAATAAAAAATATGATTTAATAATATTAATCATATAAATAAAGAAAATTAAAATGGACGATACCAAAAAACTACACTTTTATGTAGTTAAATGAATATTATAATGTTGAAAGTTTCTTATAACCAGTTCTTTTAAATTACGAATTAATAGAGTATAATTTTTATTTAATATTGTTTGATAAATATTACATTACATGAAGTATCTCTTGTTTAGTACAAATTAAAACTTTCATCGCTTATTACAGAATATGAACGATTATGATCTATGCTTAAATAGGTTAAAATGACGTTTATTTACCTATACATTTAACGTAATCGCTGAACGGACAAACCATTTGTACCGTACATATTTTTTAGTAGTTTATTTATTTCAATGCACCAGATGCATGTGAAATTAAGAAAAAAGTAATTCTGTCTTTTTAAACGACAAATTCGATTTAAATATTTATTTTTCAAACTAAATGCTCGTTTCAAGAATTTTTCGTTGGACGGATAAGACATATAATAAAGGTACAGTAGTAGAAGTGCAACATTAACTAATTATTTGTAGAAAACAATACTAATAAATAAGTGTACGTAAACTTTATGTACAAAATGTATAGGGGAGAACGGGGTAATGTCGGTCACTGGCTAATTCCGGTTACTCTTATTTTCAATAATCTAAACATTTTTAGGTAATAATTCGAATAGTATATTAAACGCAACATAAAATGCAATTAATCTAGTATTCAAACAACCTTCTATTCAGTATTATTAAGGAATTATACATAATTAAAGTTTAGGTCTACATTTCTTATAAGAAATCTGGTCTATAAAATAAGCTTTTATGCATATTATTTGTTACTTTATCAGTTATTTTATGCAACTTTATTAATTTGAGCAATCTAAGAATACGAAGTAGTGAAAAAAAGGGTATAAACCTATTGTTTTGTTGTCATTTCAATTTAAATTACTAAGCAGAATTGGAGTAATACCGGTCACAATGTTATTTACATGACGCTCCCGAAAGTGAGGCTAAGAAAACGTTCCGCTGGGTTATCAGGCTCTCAGGTTTTGATTAAACAATGGTTATGTGTTACATATTTCACTATGTAAGTGCGAATAATAATGCGACTGATCATATGAAGGTTCATATAATTGATTTAAGGAAATGTTTTACCTATAAAAGTAACTTTTTAATAGTGACCGGAATTGTACCAAGGCTGACCGGTTTTACCCTTTGATGTGGAGTAAATCCAGTCAAAATCCGTCTTTTTATTTCGTCTCATATCTTCGATATCTTACATTTTTATATTAAACCAATAAGAAATCTTTAAAGTCAATGGTTCGAACCAACATAATAATTATTTAAAATTAATAAAAAACAATTTGAAAGTAGAAATAAGAAGCAATTTTGCTTAGGTGATCGGCAATACCCCGTTCTCCCCTATAAAGTTACAAGTAGGAATCGGTTGCATTTTAATTTGCGAATAGTTTAATACAACTTTCTTTGAATAAAGCCCTTGGGACAGACAAGACATCAAAACTAGGGTACACATTTCGAAACAACCATACATAAACAGAATACAGGAATTAAAAGGTCGCGCATCATTTTTGGATTAACTAAGAGTTACATTAAACCTCTGTGTAATTTTTTATGTTTTAATTTAGTGTATTACTAAATTTCTTGGTATATTCGGATGAAATTAAGGCCTTAAGGAACACAAGACGGACAAGACATTTTGCATAGTTTTTTATTTTTTACTCAGAATAGAAAATACTTGATATTCTGAAATTTTTGCAAATTGTTGCTCACGATATTCCGGTTGTAGTACTATTTTCTCCAGATTCATATATTGCCTGTTACCTTGTAAAACAGGAGGGACAAGAGTTGTTCAACTTTTTGACAAACACCCATTTACTTTATTTCATTTTCATTTTAATCTCATTCAATTTAATCATTTTGTATATTTTATATGGAATTAGCTTATGTAGTACAAAAATCCACAAAAATGATGTATATTTAAAATTATTGTTTACAATAAAATGCACGTAGCGCAGGTGGTGAACGTTTTTCAAATATTTTTTATACGATATTCCTTATTTATTCACGTAGTCAATTAGGTAAACTGGAAAAATTTCCTTGTTATCACTAGCCTTACAAAAAACCCAGTTCAACTTTCAATTACATTTCCTCAAATTACGTCATCATCGACAACCAATACCCATACGCGCGCACAAAGTCACATCGAACTTCGGAACAGATCGATACGCAAAGAGGTCTAGTACAGACACATACACACACATACAGGCACATCCGTTTCAAACACTACGCGGCGTAGTAGATGGAAATCGCCTCGGGCATGCGGCGGTGGCGTCCATTCGGTGATCGTGATTTCTCTCGTCGAACCCTCTACTCTACACACACACACACACACATTACACACATACGCACAAACGCATACAGAAGCCCACATCAGAAACACACACACACACATATACTACAATCCGTAGAATTCGCGCTGAGCTCCTTTAAAGTTTCGGGGGTTCACCCGACTTCGACGTCGTCGTCGTCTTCGGGCCTCGTAGACTTCGCGCTAGTTTGCGCCTAGGGTAATCGTCGAGATTCTGCGAGAGTAGAGGGAGGAGCTAATGACGTCCTTATGCAAATTTTATTGGGCCTGAACGTATTGTGGGGATATAGAGGGAGCGTGGTTGCGTGCCGCAGTGCAGCTAATGGAGATTAGATTAATAGATAAGTGATAATTTATGCATTTATTTATTTGCGCTGGTTGTGCATGCATGGGATTATGCGTGAATGAGAATCGGGAGATGGATTCGCGGGGGGTTGCTCGCGGTTTGTTGATTTGTTGATGGATGCAGTTGGGGACGTGGTACATTGCCAATGTTAGCATGAATTTTAATTCACGGTGGAGTGATTTATTTTACTATGAATAATTAATTGTTTGAATTGTTAATTAAGTTAAATAATGCATTAAGTTAAAATCTAACGTTCTCTCAACCGCTTGAAAGGGGCTAAATGTAGGACGATTAAGGTAGTGTTGGTTTTTACACGTAGGTCTTTGCCTGGCGGGTACTATGGTGAATCCCATCATGTTAAGTATCGCTTATTTTTTATCTAGAATTTTCTAAGACTAAAACATATGAATTATTTAAATTTATTAAAATAGTAAAATAACAATCTGACATAAATTTGTCAAAAATTCCCATTTTTTAAGTTAATTGCATATATTACTTCTGTCGATCTTCAAAACCTTTAATATATTCTCTCACTGATTCTCGCGTGTACTTTGGTGTTAGTCTGCGTAAATATTAAGCAGATAGTGAAATCAGCTTGGTATTTATCTCACTCTATTTAAATAGATTGCAAATTTAAGCGATTGCGTATAGACGTATGTTAATTTCTCGTATGAAACTTCAAGTTAGTTACTTGGAACTTTCAATTGTCTGTATTAATCTTCTTGAGTGCAGCAGAAGGACTCTTTATGAAGTAAAAAAGAGATTTGTTTTTCTTTCGCTTTTATATTCGTAACCTCATAAATATGAACAAATTATTACCAAGTCTTTCCTGGGTTTTTGCTTTGAATAATAGCTAAATGAAACTGTAAAAATGATTATTCTCGTTTCATAAACAAACCTTTAGTAATTATAACTATTAGTATTGTTTCTTCTACTAAATTTTGATCATTTTAAAAAAAGGTCAGAATGATAGCTTTTAAGAGAAAACTATTTGTATGAACTCATACAAAAAAATATACATTTCAACGGTGGTCTACAACTCGCTGATACTTTTCTGCAGGTACCATTGCCCACTGCCATTTTCTCCTTTCATAGTCTTGCGCTGATGAGTTTCCGCGTCCACCGGTTTTCATTTGGCCTGCATTTAATGCCTCTCGTTCTCCTTTTGTCGCGGGGCCAAGAAAAGCCGAGCGATTCCACGCGCCGCAGTGGTATCGGCTTCGCTTGTGAGAAAACTTTTCGCATGATAAGACGAGTGTCGTGCAGTTTCCCGGGCCATGGCTTCGTTAAAAACGAGTAGGCAAGCGAGTTATCAAAGATTGCGATAGCCGGGAATATAGTGAAGTTCTAGTTCGGGAAGAAAAGTTCGCCTTGTTCTGCGCTTGAGATAATTGTTTGATAACGCTTAAAATAATTGCACTTGTTTTGTGCAAAGTAAATTCATTAAGGGATTTGCATGCATTTATTTAATTTTTTTCATCAATGTGCATACTACAAATCATGCCTTAGATTAAATGTAACGGCTCTTATATTTAAAAGTATTTTAAAGAAAAATAAAAATATTTAGAAATTACTGGTTCTGTTTACATACAAATTAGACTGCTTTTTTGTACTCATACAAAAAGCATTTTTAAATTGATAATGTATCACAAAATATTGGCAATTATGCATGTTTTCAAAATTATTAAAGTAATATATTGTCAACATTAAATTAAATTTAAGCTTCTTACTTTATTACATAAAATATATTTTCTTATAACAGCTCTCACCCAAATAATTGATATAAATATAAATCTAACTCGAATATAAATTCTTTCTTATATTTTAAAACTTAAAACTTAAATATGTATTTAACTAATTAAGATTTCACATTTGATAAATAAGTATAATCCTATACAACGGTTAGAGTTGCCATATATGTGATTCGTATAAAGCACCTGCGATGTCACCATCCGTTTTATTGCTTCCTCGCAATATTAATTACCCGATTAAGCCGTCGTATTTATCACGAAGCATTTGCTCGCTCGTGTAGTTTGTTTATCGATTGGTGCCCAGTAAGTGGCAAAGACTCCCACTAATTTTTTTTCGTTCACCGCGCCCGATTATTTATTTAGCTATCTTTCTCCCCTTTTTCCAATGAGTCAGCAGCGCGTGACGAGTGTCTCTTAATAGCTACACACTCGTTCTTCGTTTTCTAGTTGATTTTCTAACGATGAAATATACTTTCTATTAAATGTGTGGATGTAGAACGTAGGTGCAGGGCATACGTAAACATGTTTGAATTAATGTACATATTTGCCGGTAAATACGTACAAGAAAATTAAATGGACTCATATTGACTGAAAATAAAAGAGAATCAATAAAGTGTTGTCTTTTTGATAAGGTATTTTATTTGGTTTACATTAAATATTAATATCTGAACTTTTATGCTATTTATCTGGTGTGGTGAGAATTAGAATACAACATGTGAAAAAACCACCATGTATTGAATAAAATTAAAACAAAACACTAAAACCATATTAATCTAAAAAGCATTGTTAAAAAATGCTTTTCCACTAATGAAAAAACTTGTATACACACCTGGCTGTATGTTCGATTGCACTCGTGTTATAATAAAGATATGGAGATCCGTTGATCTATCGAACAAGTTTTCTTTCATCGGCAGATGAAGGGCGTGTCTATCCGCCTCATTATCGCACCTTGTTATTATACACCATTTAAAAAGGATGCGGTGTAATACTACCATGTACTTATACGTGTGTAGTTAATATCTTATTCGCAAGCAGTAAATATGTTTAATAGATTCTGTAACGGAAATTATGTTTAGTAGATTTGTAATATTTATCTGCTTTTTTTAAATCTATTAGTGCAATCTTTTATACCTAGTGTAACCTTTTATATAAAATATTTATAGAATTATATGGATAAAAATGTTAATTTAAAAACAAAACATGTGTAACTAGCATTTTGCATAGTTTTATTTAAGTCTTGCATTTCCTTTCATTTAAATAATCAACAATTAATGAAAGTATTACTTAATATACAGATCGATTGAATTATACAAATGTTTTGGTTTTGATTTTAAAATTAAATTCATATTAGAGTTACCTCTCACAAAGTATATTATCAATGCAATATCGAAAATTTAAAGTCAATTATTATAGAGCGGTCGATGACTCAAGTGGTAAATGCGTACCTCTTAACACGACGGCCACTCAAGGAATTTTTCCGTTCCATTTAGAAAAAATGTTTTTCCGGATTATTTGGTGCTGGAGGTCGGGCCTGCAACCCGCTACCTGGTTAAGGGCAAAAAAGCCCGTATACGTAATTAAAAAAAAACATAAATTTATTTATTCTAAGCAGACAAAAAATATAAATAATCTTAAATAGAAATCACTTCTTTCCATATTTGTATCCTTCCTAAAAACTTTCAAACAATTCTCAAAACTTCCAAAATTAGTAAACTGCACTCACGCAAACGAACTCGCCTACAAACCTGCTTATTAAACTCCGATAACACTTTGAATGCAAACTAGTGCGCACATTTCTTAATCCACCGGCAAAGAAACGAGCGCACCTGCGCCCAACTGAAATCACCGAACTTCTCGCCGACAACACCACCCCCCTAGCCCACGCCCCAAAAGCCTATATAGCGGCGCGAAAGAACTGCAGGCAGAGCCCGCCGTCGGTGTAAAAACGACGGCGAGAGGCTGCCTGAGCTGCCATTGGCAGAGCAGCCTCTGAAGCGCCCTCGCGAGATAAGCGTTTAATAAGGACGCTCGCGCGGATCGGCCCCAAAAGGAGGCGAACGCGGGATACTGCACACGAAGATGTTTGCACGCGATTCCCCCCGAGAGGGCAAATATAATAAGAAAACGACGATAAGAGATAAGCGCACTTTCTGCGCGGCGCGCTAGGTAGTCTCTTTCGCGTTTCTTTGCTTTTTTGTTGTGCTCGCGTTTTCTCGTTTCGCCAGACTTGGAAGGCGGGATATACATGTATAGAAGGGAAAGAGGGCGAAAAAGGAAGAAGAAATGGATATACACGTATCCGCGATATTTCGCTCGATGAGAATCCTGGCGTATTCTCGTAAATAGATATGCCCCTGCATGCGCTGGGAATTAAGCGAAGAGAGTGTAGAGGGATAAAGGGAATGAGCTCAAGCTGAAGTGTTTGTGAAATTGCTTTGTTATAAAAATTGAAAATCTTATATTTTCATTAAATATATTTGAATATGTTACTAATGTAGTTTTCTTTTTATGTTACAGGTGAGTGCTTAATAAGTCAATGCATTGCTGAATCTTCTTTTGGTACGAAGTGAATAGACTACAATATTAATGGAATTATGCAAGTATTCTTATACAAATCATTTGGATTTAGCAGAGATAGTAGATACTATAATAAAAGAAATAGATATATTGATATAAACTTTATTGCGCCTTGGAGTAGTACCCCGTCTAGCCTTTTAGAAATACAATTTGATATTATGCACAGAATTAATTATTTATAAGTGAACTAGCAAAGGGCTTGATTTACGAGTGTAATTTGTATAATTTACATAAGTGTTTCTCTTGGTGATGGATGTGCAGATGACAAGTGAGGTATGCTTTATAGTCGCTTTCGCTTTTTACAATTTTGACTGAAAGACTAGGTTAAAGCTATGTTAAAGCTGAAGGCCATCATTGCGTATACGAGTTGCCCACTTTGATTGGTCTCGCTTAAAAAGCTCTTCATCCAGAGATGCTTCGAATGCATTGATAGCCTTTACGGAAAACTTGATGACACTTAAGGAATTTAGCAACATTGAAGCTTGGATGCAAAATGATTGCATCCAAGCTTCCGTGCGCGTCGCGACGTGGACGAGCGCGCTCGGTAGATTTCTCTCAGAACGGCGCAAGACTAGGTCGACTTTGAGTCGAGTAAAGAGATTTGCAAGATAATTCGGATTTTCGAATGCCAATATTGAGCCAATTTAGGCTTCATTCTAATCTGTACAGGGTCACGTGCGCACTGGGTGAGATATTGACGAAGACCAACCGAATACAAGCATTCTCAGCTCGTTGGAGTTTCGAGACTAGCGTAGCGTCTGAGTCGTTGTATACGGCATAAGCGTAATCGAAGCGCAGAAAGATAAGATATTCAACCAAACTCTTTCTTAGTTGTTTAGAGAGTGCGTGCCTATGAAATTTCAGGGTGTAGAGTGTTCCATATGCTTTGCGTGCTACATGCTTGGCATGAAGTTACCAGTCAAGAGTGGGGGTGATCCACACTTCTAAATTTCGAGCTTCAGTTACATATGGTAAGGAAATACTACCAATTGCGATTTTTGGAATACTATCAAGGTCGATTTTGGAGGTATATGCCAAGCTGCCCAGAATCATAACCCTCGTCTTTGTAAGGTTTAATTTCAGACCGTTACCCCGGGCCCATTGAGCTACAGCTTGTGCGTCGTGCTTGATCTCGGTCAGGCCTTGAAGAAGGTCACTCGGATAGAAATGATGCAACAGTCGTGTATCATCGGAAAAAATCATTGCTCTATCGTAATGAAGTGCTCTGGGTAGATCGTTTATGTATATTAAAAAGAATAACGGACCAAGAACGCTACCTTGAGGGATTCCTGAGGGAATTCTCGAAGCTATTCTGAGAATCAGTGTTTATAGAGTCAAAACTCAATATTTTTCCCAACTCTTTAATCTAACCGTTGATTCGGCATATAATACTGTTATTAGTACAATAAAAAATACGCTTACATACTTTTTTATACTAACAAAGTAAGTTTAAAAATTCAACTATACGTCGCAGTAGTTGGACATCATATGTCAAGCTGGTCCCAGTACTTGGACATAATTAGGACCCAGTAGTTGGACATATGAATTAAATGTGTTCAACTACTGAGTTCAGAAAAAGCAGTGGACGTAAACTTTGACAATATATTCGGCATATTACAGTTATCGACATAAACTCCAAATGTTATATTTACATTTATAACAAATTTAAGACGTAAATTAACATAATTTTGGGTAATTATATACTACACATCATATACTATCCGAATGAATGCCAATGATCACATCTTTTTATCATAGTTATCAGTAATTACAATTTTTATCACTGTCCAAGTACTGGTCACAATTTCCGTTTTGTC
This sequence comes from Gastracanthus pulcherrimus, assembly GCA_949152435.1. Taxonomy (NCBI): domain Eukaryota; kingdom Metazoa; phylum Arthropoda; class Insecta; order Hymenoptera; family Pteromalidae; genus Gastracanthus; species Gastracanthus pulcherrimus. Next base: position 42,399,360 of record OX424575.1, read on the forward strand.
CAAGTACTGGGACTTCATCTTACTGCATGTAGGCGGTCTGCGAGATAGTTGCAAAACCATCATAATAGGCTGTCTTAGACATTGATGTTGCGAAGCTTGATAATAAGTAATTGATGGGGGGTTGTATCAAAGCTTTTGAGAAGTCGAAAAGGATAAGCCCCGATATCATACGCCTATCGTTGGTCCTCCTGACGTCATCTAACACTCCTAGGAGGACAGTTTGCGTAATGTGGCCGCGTCTGTACCCTGCCTGTTGAGAGTCGACCAGTATGTGCGTTTCTAGGTATGGGCCGAAGTGCTGATGCACGAGGCGTTCCGTATGCATACGGAGAGAGACAGAGAGAGACAGAGAGAGAGAGAGACAGAGAGAGAGAGAGAGATAGAGAGACAGAGAGAGACAGAGAGAGAGAGAGATAGAGAGACAGAGAGAGACAGAGAGAGAGAGAGATAGAGCGACAGAGAGAGAGAGACAGAGAGACAGAGAGAGAGATAGAGCGACAGAGAGAGAGAGAGAGACAGAGAGACAGAGAGAGAGAGAGAGACACAGAGAGAGAGAGAGAGAGAGAGAGAACTAACAAATAAGCGAGGACAGACATAATATATGATTATCAATGAAGTAGGATTAAATTATGAAGACTCATCTATTGACATTGATTATGATACTTGGAAAGACAGATGAGTTGAAATATATCTCGGTACAATAACTATATAATTAGGTAAAGTGTAATAAGGAATAAAATATTACATTCGGGAAATGCATATTCGTATTCTACCAACAAATTATTATATTCACGGTCATTATCTCACAATTTGAAAGTTTAGATTTATAAAAATAATTCTACATAATATAAGTATCAGTTATTTTATACAGGTTAAAATGGGTGGGACATATAGCTGCCAAAGTAAAAGAATAGGCCAAATTAAAGATAGTTAAAACCGAAAAAATTAAATTAGACTTAATAAAAGGAGCGTGAACACATATCTTTAGTGAAATTGAAATAAAAAAGATAAGAATTCATAACTTTGTTGTGTTGATGAGGTGATTATCTTTCTAGTTTCAAAAATCAGTTAAATAATATACATGATTGACTAAATTATTATCTCTTAAACAAGTGCTAATAGAGTTTAGATATTGATATTTGAAAATTTTGAAGAGGTTAAAAAAGCACAATGAAACGTATATTTGGGCGTCGAAGCGCCTGCTCAGTTTCGTACCGTTTTACACTTATACTTGCCATCGGGCGCGATCGCGCCTCTTGATAAATATTATGAATATTACAAAAACTAACTTTCGATATATAGGTAGTGTTCTTATAAAAACAAATTTAATAATTTTCAAAGAGCTACACCCAGTCACGTAACTACAACCACCGATGTAAATACCCAATCGATATTCATATAAATTTCACGCAAATTTCCATTTCGCAAGCGTACCAAAAGCCAGAAAAGAAGAGGGCCCGCATGAATAAAGAAGAGCGGAAGCAGCAGCGACGAAAGAAAAATAAAGACGCACGAAGCCACCGCAGCTGCAGCACACTAGCCCAAAAGGAAAACGCAAACAAAAAAAAGAACAAGAAGCTCCCGCAGTAGCGAGAGACGAAAAGATTGCGGTTTAGCAAAACTGTACAACCGCGCGGGAGGCACTCGGCAGATTAAATTTTTTTGCCCATCCCCTCGGAAGATTTGCTATGCCCACGCAAAAGTGGAGTAGAGCTCGCGAAAGGCGGAAAAACGCGACGGTTGCAACGCCGGGGGGGGGGGGGGAGAATCGACCAGTCGTATATAGTCCCCTTCTGGCAAGCGCGCGTTCGACGTGTCGTAGGTCGTCGCACTCATTGCCGTAAAACGGTTCTTCGCTGGTGAACTCCGTGGACTGCTGCTGCAGTTCGTTGCTTTTGTTTTGCTCGTTCGCTGATACGGCTCATGGTACTTGCTTATTGGATTTGTTCTTAGGGTGATTGTTTTCGGTGGGATAGCGAAATTTGTGCATGATTTTCGTACACTTACTTTTCAATTTAATTTCATGAAGTGAGTTTGAATTCTGGAACCTTTAGATAGTATATTTATTAGTTCTTTGTATTATGGCTTTTCCTAGACGTATAATGGATTCTAAAACAATTTCTATAATTAAGCAAATCTATATAAATACAAATTTGTAGGACCGAAGCTATGTAAATAGCTAATCTAACTATAGCGTTTTAGTAGAAGATTGAAGTGTATAAATGAGCATATGTCTCAGATTTTTAATAATAGCTAGGTCAAAATTTAATGTTATTGTTTTCTCATATCGCACAACTAGAACACGAAAAATTTCTTTAACTTTTATGGTGTACACAAAATCGCTCGTATAAAAATAATAGCTCTTCATATACTTACATTGAAAATTGGTTTCAAAAAGTTTAGCTGTTATAATACAATATTAAAATGCATTAAAACAATTTTATTTTATGAGAAATTTCCGTTACTTGGTTTAACAAAAGCATAGCATTTTAAGTTGTCATAGTTTCGTTCTGGCGGTGCAGTATTGCAAATCATAATGAAAAAATTTTACTGATTTTATTTGAGACTTTTGAGATTTTCTTTGTGATACGCCAGCGAACAATTCTAATGAGTATAAATTTGCATAATAGGGAAGAGATATGGTATCTCAAATACACTGATATTCTTTTTTATACTATAGAATAGTGTTAACATATACCCAATACGCATTTTTCGTGAAGATTGAATATTCATACAATTTATAAATATTAATGGAAAGTTTATAACTTTCAACAGCGTTTAAACTGCTGACTCCTTGTGATTGGTACACAAATTCAAGATGGCTGCCGCAACGCGAATCATTTTTCGTTGGTATATTAAGATTCTTTGTTATAATTTGAATTATTGTGGATTTAGATCATACATATAGAAAAATCTTTTTAACAATTTTTTGTAATTATTGTTGGTCTTTTTTATTTCACAACACTTTGTAATTGGGTTGTATTATGTTTGATGATCTATATATTGTTTATCATGAAGCGCGGCCATTTTTGGGCGCGCTTCAAATTCAAATTTGAATTATATGTTTTTAAAAAATTTCTATGCACCAAATATTGACTTAAAAAATTTCTTTCTTTCACTTTTGTGTACAATTTCTCTTAAAGTTTAATAAAAAAATTAATGGAAAAATCATGTCTCTTCCCTATTAAATTTGCACTTTATCATCCGCATATTAGTAACTTGTTCAAAAGTTTATATAATAAGTTAGCATAAAAGACCCCACGTTTTCTTTTTTAGTAATATAAGTCTTAAAATTTAGGTACGGTAGGAAATAATTGTTTTCAAAATTATATTAAAATATTTTATAATTGTATTCTAATTAAGAAAGTAAAGTTAATAATCGCATTGTTTTAGACAAAGTACATAATGAAAGGTTTCTCCATTATATAAAAAACAAGCTTAACGTCTCAAAAGACCACAAAAATGTTTTCTCTATTTTCAAACATTTTCCCTTTCCACTTTCCAAATCAAGAATCGCATAATCGCATACACCTCGAAACAAAGAGCAAACTTCCATGTGGCCCGAGCATCCAACTAATTCATAAGAAAGCTTTTCTCCACATCTCCAAACATTCTCTTCCTTTTCCAACCATCACCATCCACCAACTTCGATTCTCTCTCTCTCTCGTCGTTTGACGCACGTCCGATCCCTCTTCTTTTCCCCCCGGTTCGGCGCTCGGCTTCGCGGGCAGCGTCGCGATCGATGAGGCATCCAAGATATTCCGCGAACGGGGACGACACGTCGGAGGCGCGCGCGCCGGCCAAAGCCTCGATGCCGCTGGGGCTGACGTATTTCGATCGGTTGCGGAGTACAGTAGGGTATAGATACCGGCGCTTCGCTGAATTATGCCATCGCGCTAGCGCCGGCGCTTCGGCTTTTACGCGCTCATGTGTATGTGTGTATGTACGTGTGCGCGCCACTTGCCTGTATAACGTTCAGTAGTACGTAATGTGTAATTATTCTGGGTTATTATGGTCAACGGGGTCGCGCGAGAGTGGATGAGTCGACGGCCGGGATTTGTGGCGGTTGAAGGTACCGATTAACGTATAGGTGGCTATTTTTTTATGATAATTTAGTTGTTGGGTTGAAGCAGTGGGGCATTAATAGAATACTGATTTGTATGGTTAGATTTGTGGTTTGACATATATAGTTTATATCTGTGTAAAATTGGATGCTTCTATATGCGCTGAGAAAACTGTGTCGTAATGTATTGCGATATCGATATCGCTATCGCAAACATTTCCTAATAATATAATTTCTATACGGACACGTAAATTTTTATCACGCTTTAAACTTAAATTGTAAATATTAAAATTGCCGTCCTAACGAAAAAATGACTTTTAAATTTTCAATCATGCTTATATATGTATGAAGAACGCATAGTTCAAATTCTATAATTTAAATGATAAATTCTATTTTTTTCAACATACGAATTTCAGCACAATTGCGCATGCACATTCACAAGGTATATATAGGTAATGAATTCTACTTTTTTTGCACTGGAATTGTATGAGAGATGTTCATGCAGATTTTATGAGCCAGTATGAGAGTTATGGCGTTGAAGATCGTATGCGTGCGTGGAAGGTAAATTTTTAAAGGGCTTGGAAGTGAATTATGTTTAAAATGAGATAGAAGAATGAGCATTTTTGCTTTATGCTTTAGTTTTTATAGCTCAAGTACTAATTTATATTGATATTCAGTGGATCAAGTTATTTTAAAATAAAATATTGCATTATCATTGAAAACATTAAAGGTTTCAAGCCTACGAACTATTACGACACCATTGAATAAAAGCCCCAATAAAGTACCAAACTCAATCTTCCCCCAACGCAAAGCAATAACTCGCCCATCCTCCTCCCGCGTCGCTTCAAATTTCAATAAAAGTAACAGCCCCGCACGCGAAAATAAAAAGCCGACGAAACTGCATCACAATAAAGCGCGAACGTACAACTCCGATCGATATATCCTGAGAGAAAAAACAGCTCTCCACCTCGCAAGCAAGCGAACAAGCAAGTTGCGTTTCCATCTCAAGCTATAAGCAAAGCCAACAATAGCCAGCGCGAATCTGGCAGCAGGGAAAAAAGCCACGCAGTTATGCCTCGAATACGACGGATGAATTATGCCATAGAGAAAGAAAGAAAATGAGAGTGGGAGAGAAAGAGAGAGTGAGTGAATGCGGCGATAAACGCCAGCGAATCCACGATAAACGCAGAACGGCGGCCTCCGCGGGGCCATTCGTCGTTTAGCCCGCGTTCGTCTTGGCCCCGGCCATGCGAGGATTTTGGCCCGAGTCCCTTTACTGCCGACGCAGATTATTTTCGTGGCTTTATTTCTTCCTTCTTCTTCTTCTTATTCTTTTTCCTCTGCGTGTGTTTTATTTTGATTCGCCGGTGCGCGCGCACTCGCGCTCTTTGTTGCGGATTTTCTCATCTTTTTCACTTTAGGGGCAGCCGCGCGGTGTTCGCACGCAGTCGAGGTATGTCGGGGATTTGCGAGATATAAATTGGGAGTTGCTTTTTTTGGGGGGAGGTTTACTTGAGGAAAGTTGGTGGTTGCTAGGATAAAAAAGGGGTAAAAGAATTTTTCGTTTTGCGTTGAGTAATCGACTTTATCACTTAATATTGCATTCGAGAAAACTACTTTTTTTGTGAAGAATGTTACTTTTGCGTTTTACAAATAAAATTGAGGAGGTTTTTTTTATTAGTCTTATGATGTGTACTGAATACATCGGAAAATCAGTGAAAATGTCTTATATAGGGGGAGGGGGAGTTTAAAATTCTCAAAAAAAGCCTTATGTAATTTATCGTGTATGTAATATGAAGGAATCGGTTATACATGTTGGTCAAAAAAGGTATATGAGGAATTCTACAAAAAATAGGCCGATAAGTGGTTCGAAAAGTGATGAAATATAAATGATAAGGCATGATTTTGCAACTCAAGTGTTCTTATTATATAGATCCTAAAATTTATGAGAAAAATTTCCAACGAGCGAAAAAGACCTTGTGACACATTTTTTTGTATATCAATTTTTCTTATGGGAATTTAACATGAGAATTATGGATTAAAAACGGTCATCATTGATATAACAATCATTTGACTTCTATGAGTGCAAACATTTTTTTCAAGTAACAGAATGTAAAGTAGAGAAAAGAAGCTTTATTTTGAAACGTACCGTGTTAAAAAAGATGAACAATCAAAGATAATAAACACGAAAAAATAGTGAGAAAGCGCGAAAATTAGTGGTTTTTTCGTGTTTACTCATTATCTTTGATTGTTCTTTGATATTGTTCATATTTTTTAACGCAGTACATCTCAAAATAAAGCTTCTTTCCTCTACTTTACATTATATTACGTGAAAAAAATGTTTGCACTCATAGAAGTCAAATAATTGTTATGTCAATGATGACCGTTTTTAGATTCCCATAAGAAAATTTGATATACAAAATAAAGTGTATTACAAGATCTTTTAGGACCTATATGCCTCATCATTTATTTTTCATCACTTTTCGAACCACTTATCGGCCGAATTTTTGTAGAATTCCTCATGTAGGTATCCTAAAGTTCTCCATATTACCAGAATAAGTATTTTCAATCTTATTTATTATATTTATTTAATTTTATTAACATGCGTTTTTTAATTAATCTGTTATTATTTTAAGAATTATAATTAATTATGAATAATTTTACCGTAATATGTACTTACTTAAAATCTCCAATGAAGTAAAATATAAAATAAAAATATCGATTAACAATAACTAGCAGTCATATAAGTTTGTATGTTCTGCAATTAATTTTATAATTAATGAATATGAGAAATAAGCAGGCTGTAATTTTAAAAAACCGTCAGATATGAATTTCATGTAGTAAATATAGGTATTGGGGAATCACGTGCGAGAAATAAAATTTTATTGTGGAATCTTGATTCTCGCACCTCGTAATTGAATTTTCTCATGCGACTTCTGGTCTCGGAGTTTCTCAGATTATTGGTTTCCAGGATATACATTCCACATTGAACACAAATGTCGTTGTGCAGTAATCGAAATAGCGAAGAATCTTTACGGCGTATACATACGGGGGGAGAGAGAAAGAGAGAGAGAGAGAGAGAGACATTTTTAAAATCCATTTCATACAACTTCGTTACTGCAAGAGAAGTATAAATTATTATTTTCTAATGTAGTAGTTTAAAATGAAATGCGTTAGGCATGACAATTTTTATATACAGATTATTTTTTATATTATATTCTTTTACTTTATAGAAACACTTTTCAAAGAATTATTGCTTCATTTCTGTAGTCAGTTTAAAATAGTACATATGTAACAAAGGCAAAAAGTCGAACATTTTTCCCGCGGGTGAGTTTACAGTATCACCCGAGGGAAAAAAGCAGGACTAATGGACTGTTAAAAGACAATATTGTTAAAAGATAATCGAAAATCAGGGTTATTGGTAGAACTTGATGAAATAATGGAATTTGGACTAGTTTCAAGTGAAGTCAGTTTTTCCCGCTAATCATTTTTGGAGGCAAAAAGTGTAATTTTGGTCTCGCTTTTCAGGGCAAAAAGTGGCCATTATCGTTGAGATGGGAATAAAATATATTATACCCAGGCGTAAAAGAAAGATATATTGCAGAAGAAACTTTATTTAACGACGTAGGTGATGCTGAAATATTTTTATATTGTACGGAAACGTATTTATACAATCGATATCCCATAAAACTTGATATTTAACAGTAGGAAAGCTGTATAACTTACTCGTTTAAGTCGACCTGAATTTCAAGATGCATTAAACCACAATACACGTTGATTCTATAGCCTCGACAAAAGACTAGACACAAAATAGATAATGGAGCGCCATTTCTGTCGTGACAACGCAATGCAACTACGTTATCGTGTATGGGTATCGAGATTGAACGCAACGCTTGAATATACTCGACGCTGTGCCAATTTTAAATGCAATGATCGATAGTCCATTTCGCAAACTCAATTTTTTTAGTTAAAGATTTACTTTATTTATGTGAAATGTATATTTCAAACAGGCGAAGATTTACGCATGGCGTTTATCATGTTTATCGAATGGTGTTTATTGTTTGGTATAATTTTAAAGAATCCTAAATTAATAAGAATTTTTCCACCCAAGATTCGCATATTTTTATTTTAGTTATAAAAATATTATATTGTTAACATTTGCTTTTAATATTTAAAAAATTATAATTTGTATCTAAAAACTAATTTATTTTATTTCTTGACGTACATAGTTTACTCATTATAATTGAATAATTACTTCAAACGTTAACGTGATGTTTATTAAAATTTTTCCTTAACAAAAATGAACAATATTGTATACAATATTTAATAGTTTTAATTCTCTTATAGTGTAAAAAAGAATGCTTGTTGATGCCGATGGTGGTTCCAGGTAAAACGTTAATAGAGGACACATAAACTGATTAGAAACATGAAGAACCTATAAAATCTTAATCATATAACAACCTTTTTGTTCTATATAAAATGGAGAACATGAAGAAAGTAAATTTTTTAATTTTTACTACTGAATGTCTGATAAATCTTGATTATTCTACTTATTTTATCTAATTTAACCCTCGGTTTTTTAGTTTTCTTTTAATATCCCGGAACAATTTTTTTATTCTCATATTTTGACAAGCAGTAAATATTAGAATTAGTTTTGTACGTTCCCTTATGTTCTCCTACTTACTTCGCATCCTCGATGTACATCTTCGATTAATTCGAATAAAATTAACAAAATAAAGACTACACCCACAATTATTTAAATGAAACTCCATAAAACTACTTCACAAAACCGAAAAACAATTAAAAATATAACAAAACGTATTTCTAAAAAGTGCAAACAAAATTTCTCTAACTTTCCTACGAATGACAGTTCTCTCTCTCCACTTGTGCCTCATTCATCTCCACAACGTCAGCCCTTATCGCTCCCTCATCTCTCCCTTACACATCCTTACATAGCCACCAGCTCTTTCTCCCATCCACGCACCGTACAACGCTAACCATGACGCACCGGCCATAGTGCAAAATTATACCAATAAATCCGGGACTATAGAGAGATAGAGAGAGAGAGCATGAATATCATTAACGCGCGTTGCGCGCCCCGCTCGTACATCACAGCTAACCTCTCGCCCGTTAAAACGCGGCGCGCGACACTTTTACGATAGCAATCGCGCGGCCGTTCCGCGATCAGCTTATATCACCTCGGCGAATCTCTATTTCTCCCAGTCGCAAGTTACATTCGATTCTGCCTTTGAACTGTGACGCATGCAGGGTTCTTGCTTCATATTCCAGGCGCAAACACTCGAGACTACAACCCCCGCATTGCATATTACGCCCCGTCTTCGGCTGTATATCAATAGAGACTTGCTCAAACTTTGAATGTTGAATAATACAGGTCTGGTACTTTTAAGGCTACATTGAGCATCTAAAATAAACAGCGTACGTTCTTCTTCATTTTATAATAGTGATAAAAATTAGTCCACTTGCATAAAAATAAGCGCTATATTTAAGGAAGAAAGTCAAATCGAGTCTTTGCTAACCTGTCCATGGATACAGAGCAACATAGGGGAGCTACATGTAGGAAAGTGTTGCGTGCGCTCGCTCGCTCTCGCCCAGATCGTAAATTGTCCCAATCTGCCCCCCGAGAAACTCGCGCACTAGCTGCTCTAGCCCCTTAATGGACTTGACCGGCTGTGCACGGAGTCCAATTCTGCGACTCGGCAGGGGAGCCGTGCACCAAGTAGCACTGGAGAGGCGCGAGCTGCTGCTGCTGCGACATGTGCAAGGGGTATGGACGCGCGGGCGTGTGGTATAATGGGAGCGAAAGAACTGTGTCAGCAGAAGCGTGAGCCCCGGGTACGGGGCCGTCCGTTACTTACGTGAGGTGATTTTCCTTCCGAAATTTTTTACCCCCTCTCGCCCCTATGTAAGAATTCATAAGATTATCGTGCCCCACCCACCCCTTCTACGTAAGACTTTATAAATCATGACGAGATAAAACTTAATTCATTAAAATTGAGTTATTTCCAGGAAGTAATTTGTAACAAAATTTTGAAAAAAGACATTTCCTCCCGCTCCGGTTAAGACGTTCGGAATGCCTAGTTTTCCATTCGTTTTGTCAGCATGGAAAAGGGTCTTTTTCACGCATGGGTAGAGAAATTTTTTTTTCAAAAATCTATTGGATCTTCGGAAAAAATTATAGATAAAATTTTAACGAAATAGTGCTCCGGGCTTATTATAATATATGTAATAAGGGAATCGAATAACCGTAAAAAGAAAATTTTCTTGTTCATCATGTCACCTAGAATCGTGTGAGGAACAAAGTTCCTTTAATAAATATGGTATTGAAAATAATGATTTATTGTGACGTGTAAGATCAAGAGTTTGAGGTTTTACGACGGTAAAATTTATGATATTATTGTGTATTAATAGTGTACAAATTTTCAGAATGATTGCTTTTAAACATAAAAAGTTTTCTGGACTCATAAAAATAAACCTTGTTTTGTGTTTAACCCAGGTCTGCCCCCTTAATGTACTGTAGGTGCGTCACATTGGACCATTATCCCCTATATTTATTAACATTTCCAAAATCGTAAACTGAAATCTGTTCTATCTAAATTTAGTAAACTCCACAGATTTTTTCCGTGCTCTTATACGCACATATAAGCCCTTGCTAGTCGGCCATCCCACGCCGCCTCGCTATATAAGAAATTGCGAGGCTTGTTATATATTTTTTCCCTCGGCAGTAATGTACTTTCCTCCGAGAAATATGCGAGATAATTCGGACGAGAGCGTGTTTTAAATTTCTTTCTTGGGTTATTGAATTCCGTTTATTTTTTTCTTTCTGCTGTTTATGCAAAGCGCGAAAGTGCGCTTTAAAAGTTTGTTGCGCGTAAAGAATTCGCCGACGGAGATTGCCTTGTATTTGTATTTTTTATTATTTTATCGGTGAGGCTCTAACGGTGTGTAAGTTTGGATTTCAAGTATTTTGTTCTTCCTTATTCTTCCGGCTCATTGAATTCTTGTATAAAATAAAAATATTTATAAAAGAAATAGGACCTACGTCAAAAAATAGCGCACTAAAAGGTAAAAAATAACACTTCCTTTAGTAATAGGATTGAAAAAATGATATGCTCAAGATCAAATCTTGAGTATCTACATTTAATAAACAGTCAATGTTTTGGTCATCTAAATTAAAACTACTTTTTAGAGTCGGCGCCAAAATCAACAAATGCGTTTAATTGCAACATGTTATGATTTAATTTTTTTTCATGGTACGTATAATTCATGATTCATGTAAAAAATTACTAAGTTGCTAAAAATTTTGGCGTTGACTCCAAAAAGTTATAGTTTTAATTTAGATAACCAACAGGTTGACTTTTTAATTACACGTAGATACTCAAAATTTGATCTTAAGCCTATCATTTTCTCAATCCTATTATTATAATAGATATTGTAATTAAAAATAAAATCATACAACTTTAATAATTTAGAACATATTTATATCCAAAATTAATTGTTTCAACTAAAAATATTCTCCGTAAAGTGGCTGTCTTATAGTCGCTGGAAGTGTGTAGCGGGTCGTTCGGCTCCGAAAGTCTAAAATTTTACAAAAGTCACCTACTGATTTGACAGTTTGTCTTTATTTTCAAGTCAAATTTAAGAATTTGGTTTTTAATATGATTTTTGTTTGAATTTATCATTCCATTGTAATTATAAATTTTGCAGAAGAAAAATGTGGTGTTTGTGTTACATTGTTTCTACAAAACGTTACAGGTATGAAAAAAGTAATTAAATTTGGTTGTTTTCTTTGATATACTGTTAAAAAAAATTTTTATTTATTTTTTTAAATATACGTGCGTCTATGATAGAGACTGCCTGATCATACTGATGAGGCGTACAGGCAGTCTCGAGGCCGAAACGCTTTTTAATCTTTACATTTATAATAATTAAAGGACCTATATATTTCTTGCTTTGAAGAGGTAGACTCTTCTCTGTAAGAATGAGCCTTACATATAAATACAGTGAAAAACTAATAATACGATGTAATAGGTTTAGCAGAAACCTCCTTTAAAATGGGTTTCTCTTTATTGCTATACATAAGGAAAAAAAACTTCAATTTGCAGGATAAATACAAAAAATGTTTGGGTTTTTAATGTTAAAATATATCTACATATTTTATGAATTAACAGTTTAATTCAATGCTATGAGGGGTATTTGCCCGCAGAGTAGTTGTTTCTATTGTTCAAATGAATATAGTAGATTTTTTATTAAATAGTGTATGAAACACTCTAAATACGTAACATGTTTTATCCGTTTAACAAGTTTACGAGAAACTTGCAGGATAAATACGAAAAATATTTGAATTTTTAATACTAATTACATTTACATATTTTATGAATTAACAGTTTAATTCATTGCTGGGAGGGGTACTTGCCCGCAGAGTAGTTGTTTCTGTTGTTCTAATGAATATAGTAGATTTTTTGTTAAAGAGTGCATGAGACACTCTAAAAATCTCGTCTACAATTTGCTGTTAGAGGCAATCATCGAAATTATTTTTTACATCTTAGAGCGCTATTTTATAAACCGGTTCTATTTTCTTTTTTTATAGATTTTAAATTTTTCTCTTTTTACTGTTTTCAATTAGGTACATGTCCATTTGTAATATACACAAATAACTTTGAATGTGGCGGGGCATTTTCGATCGTTTTGGTTTTGCTATGCGTGTTCTGAGATTTTGAAAGGTTGTACATTAGGAGGTACCTAAATCTTTCATAATCTCAATTTTAATTAACCCATATCAAAAGCTGCCTGCGATATTCAAAGTTACTTTATCCGGCGAGTATATACAAAAGAAATTCGTAAGACATTAGGAATCATTGATGTGAAAAATCTGGAAAAATTTTTTCAATCGATCGAATCGTTCGTGAGTTTTCGGTGTACGTATAAAAGGATTTGGTCAAACACGTAGGAATTTTTTATGCTAAAAACATGTTTATTTGCGTATACTGGCCTTGTACTGGCCCAGTACTGGTTGAAATGGGACCACTATGAGGTGACCCTCTATCGAATGCAACAAAAAAATTTAAATCGGTTAAACCGTCCCTGAGTAACTGGTGTACAGAAAAAAAAATACGCATCGAATATAGAACCTCTTCCTATTTGAAGTCGGATAATTACTACAATATGTAGTAACCCTTTAGGTCCCATGTGTGCCTGCAGGCATACTCGGCTTGAACTACCATCAAATATTGTTATTTGATCAGAAAAGTATCTGGGACCACATAGTCACTTCTAGAGGATCAATACGAAGATGTCAGTGCATTTTAAAGTCCAAAAGAGGGCATTTATTTTAAAAGATTAAACAAATGGTGATACTATAACAAAAAATGCACATGGCGCTATAGATTTTTCCTTAAAAACTCGGAGTAAAAAATTTTTGTTGAATTCTTTTGATAGATACTTGTATAATAACTCTTGAACCAACTAATTGCCATGCTAATTATCAAAATTTAATTAATATAAGAGCTTAATCGACAGATAATAGTTTTTTAGATCCATCACGAAAAATCATACTCAGAACATTTTTTTCTTTTTGAAACTGTTTGTGTGCTCCTTTTAGATTGTTTTTGAGCTAACTAACCGGTTCCTATATTTCATTTCAATTGAATAAGGACCTTGGGACTTAAGGGGTTAAGAAAAAGCTTTCTAAAAATTCTACGTTTATAAAAAATGTTTATTTTATTTAGGATTGAGTTGTAAGAAATTAAACTATTAATATATTTAATCATGGAACTAAATTAATTTTAATAAATAAACGTGCGGAGCCAGCCTAAATGAAGTTTAAATTTCCTACTAGCTGTATACTGGTTAAGTCTGAAATTTAATGAATAAATAAAAAATAAAAATGCCTAACCTGATTAATTTTTGTTTGTCATCTGTCAACGTCTGTCAACGTCAACTTAATCTCGACGAAAAACAGTGCATGGGCTGGTCTATTTATGTGTATGTATATATCTTTGTGTGAGTATGTGTATGTGTTGTGTGTGTGAGTTTGCGTGTGTATATGTGTATATGGGTGTGTGTGTGTGTGTGTGTGTGTGTGTGTGAATGCTTAAGTGTACGTACACACATGCGCATACTTAAGTTCACGTGGTGTACACAACACTGCACATTCTTAAGGGAGACAACTGCGCATCCAACTTCTTCCTCCTATGCTCACTTATAGATAGCTATCTCCTCTTCATATCAAGCACATAAGCGACAATCCGCCCCTTCGCTCTACTTCATAAAGTACACAACCACAGCACAAGAGCAGCCTAAATAGTAGTGTTTACATTTTTCTAACGACAGGAGTGTAAGACCGCTAGTGCTGGCCAGTCGTGCGTGTGCACAATTGCACGCACGCGCGACTCGCCCGCGTTTTGGGCGGGGAAAGTCGAGATTAACGGCTAACCGTATGTTCCTGCTGGTCCGCCGCCGCGACCGCCGCCGCTGCCTTAATCGGATTATGGACACGGACGCGATTAATCTCGTTTGGTCCTGGGGCTCTCTCCCTCGAAATCTCGAAATCTCCTTGAGTGGTGACGTTCGAATTCGCGAATTCGCCCCCAAAGGGCTTCCGCGCGTTTGAATGTGGGAGTCCTGAATACCGAATGCGGATGTTAGCGAGGCTTTGGAGTGATTAAAACGATGATCGTGGCCAACTTTGATTCGGACGCGTTTAGTTGAAGAGAGCGTTGAGTATATTAGGAAAGTTCGATTTTGGACATTCTCAAATTTGGCTGGGATTATTAAAAAGATGATGAAATACTCTTTAAACACTTATATAACATTTGAAACTTGATTAGAATTCGTATATTATTTATTTGTTTATTTAATAATTAACGGGCAAAGATACCCTTTTATTTATATTATATTATTGATATTTATTTAGTGAAAATCTCCTCATTATTATCTTATCTTAAATTTATTTGGGAAAATGGTATGTATTATATTATATATATTAAAAAATATTTCAAACAACAAAACTTTTTCATAATTTACACTATATTTTCGCCTAAGTTTAAATTACTAAATTACTAAATATTAATATATATATATATATATCGACATATTAAAAAACAATAGATTTGTCATTTCTATTTTTCACCCCAGTATTAAATAGAATAAATAATTTCATATTGGTACATTTTTTTAAAGTTTGAGGAAGCTAAATGCCAATGAATTGGCAGCGGTTTTTTACATAGAAATGATTTATGAGACGTATTGAAACTTTCTAATGGTATTAATGTATACTTTAAGAAGTAAAATTAAATTTTTTTAAGAATATTGTAATAATATATATAGGTATACAGCGCTCGTGAACACCGGATCCGGCATCGAGATTCTCAATCGTCGGGAAACCTATCATCCGTTAAGGTGGTCTGAAACAAACAATCAGATAAATTTACGTTTAGTATAAATGTACACATTGGATTAACCACGATCCGCAATTGAAAAGCATCAAATACATTATTTTGGGACTTAGAAAAATGTATACGATTTTGGCAAAATAAATCAGCTTTCATTTGTCCATAAAAGGTTTATGATACTATAATTCTTGCTATATTCGTGGTTCATCTGGTAGAGAAAGTGATTTTGTATAAGTACATCCCCGAAATAGGTTAAAAGGAAATTGGTTGAAAATTTGCCGAGTGATAACCCGCTAATTTGAGAAAAATTATTTCGAGAAAAATGCGTTTAAAGTTTTTAGTTGTAAAAATAATTGTTCGGATACTTACAGCTGTGTAATGCTATAATCTGGGTTTTAGAGGATATATAACAGACATTCACACTCATCAAAGTTTTGCTGTTGTTTGATTTGCTAGAGTTTTCGAGCAGTTTAAGCCTCTTTGGACTTGTTATGACTGCGTCGCTCCAGTCGCTGCAGCCGCACCGCGTCGTACAAATCTATATAATTTTTGCACTGCACACCGATTTTCAATTCCAGCAGTTCTTTTATTTTGAGGATAGTAAAATATCCTTCATTTGAAGTCATCAGCAGCTATATATGCGACGATTTCGATAATTCCCAAGTCTGAGTTGAGGTATTTTGAAGCCAAACGCCAAACAGTGCTTTTAAAGCTTTAAAATTTTGTATAGATTTTGAGTGCGACCGCCCAAATATCTACGTAGCAGATCGCCGTTCGACAAGTCCTTATAAATGTAAATGGATAGTACATACATTTGTACATCGGCATGAAAGAAGGCGTGATCTAAACATTGTCCTTCATCCTCAGTAACATACCATTATAAAAATTTACCCAAAAAAAATTGTTTTTATACTTTATTCTAAAGACTTATTGAACTACCCTCGTACTTGTTCACGGTGCCTAGCGGACAGTTCTCATACACCATATTTGTATTTATCGAACACAGATTTTATATTCATCTGTTGCTATATGGTCGCTTTTCTCATCCTTTCCACCAAATGGGTAATGCGTCGAATGAGGATATCTGTAAACTTCCCTTTACCCCCAAGTTTTTCATTTTCCTTCAAGTTTTAGAGCCCAAAGCGCATCTTCTCGTCTTGTCCAATATACATCGATAAAATTCTGCCATACAATCCTATTGTGCGCGCTCCGCAATTACCTGCCCGAAGAGCACATTGTGAACTTGCCTGTAACTTTATTTAGACGACGAATATTGAGGAATAACTTTGGGAATGCGAGCTATAATATGGGTATAGATTAAAACAATAAAAAAATATTCATTTCTTTGACCATTTATATGCGATTCCCCCTTAACATATTTAATAGAGTTCAATGCACTTCATCTGAATAAGAATCAAAATAACGATGGATCAATATAAGATAAGATAAGATAAGTGTTTATTTTTGTGCACGTCAAAAAAAATATAAAGTGAATGGAGAGCAAAAGTGAACAACAAGTAAAATGCAAATGTACGAGCATTTCAAACCTTAATATTATAAGAATTTACTTATATGATATGATAATAATAAATTATGCATCAACATGTTTCGATGATTGCAGTAAACTAAATAATAATGCTCGATGCAAAGTAGTGATGCGCAAAAGTCGATAATAAAGCAAGGAGAAAATATTGTATAAAAATATATTATTTATGGAAAATTATAAATAGATTTTTTTAAGTAAATTGTATGTTAGGTTTTTACATGTGTTTTTATTATGAAATTATAAATGTAACCCAATTTTACTTATGCAGTTAGAAATTGAAACTCAAGAAAAAGCTACAAAACTAATTAATTTACATTAAGTTAATTTGTTTGGAAAATTAAGTTTATAAATATTCCTTTTAATAAACCCATCTGAGAATATAAATGTATCATTATCACGGCCACAAAAATAAAAAGAACAATACAAATGTCACGTACGTATTGTCCAAAGACAAGCCTTACACCAAAAAGCAACAAAAACGCCATTGTCACCGTGCACACCCAAGCAGAGCAAGAGAAAAAAGTAAACAAAACCCCGGGCGTTATACGAGTGATCCTCGCGACATCTCCAGGGAAGGATTCAATTTTCGGAAGACAATAAGTAAAACAAAGAGATAAGAAAGAAAGGGATACAGGCGACGAAGGAAGCAAGAAGACACGCGGCGAGGGACGAATCTCGAATATCCGTCACACGGCACCGTGGCGCCGTGAGAACGAATTGCCCAGCAGCATGTGCTCCTGACGGCTAAACGTCGTCGCGAGCGCGCGCGATTCGGCTCAATTATCCGAGAGACAAGATTAAGGATTGCCATCTCTATATATATTTCTTACTGCGCGCTGGAGTTGGGGCCCCCGGGATTGAATCGGTGCGAATATCCTCGCCTTTTTTTTTTGTCGCAGACTGCGTCTCTGCATCCTTGCGCCGCGCTGGGGACGTCGTCGATCAGCCCGTCCGCCGTTCGAACCTTCTGTTTTCATCGCTTCTCGCTTTCGCTTCTGGCGGGTCTTTTTGCTTTCCTCGGGCGCGCGCGCGCTCGCGCTCGAAAACAAATCTTGCGAACGCGCAGGCGATTAAAAGGGCAGGGCTGCGTGAATAACGGCGAGTGTAATTCGTTGCAATAGTGTAAGGTTGGCGATGGCGAAGTTTGCGTTAGTATATGTATGCATGCATTTTCATTAATGTTTGTATTAACGTTTTTTTAATTTAATTAACTCTAAATCTATTGCTATACAAATACAAAAATATATTATTAAATTAGAATATGGGTAAATAACGGCGAGTGTAATTCGTTGCAATAGTGTAAGGTTGGCGATGGCGAAGTTTGCGTTAGTATATGTATGCGTGCATTTTCATCAATGTTTGTATTAACATTTTTAAATTTAATTAACTCTAAATCTATTGCTATACAAATACAAAAATAGATTAGCTATAATTATAAGTAACCCTGATAAGACAAAACGTTATTAAGACGTCATTAAGACGTCTTAAAAAAGACGACATAACGTCTTTTTTCAATGTCCAAAAGGACGTTATAAAAACGTCTTTTAAACGTCATTTTGGCCGCGGAATTTTTCCAAAAAATATTTTATAGAAGCCTTTAAAGACGTTCTTTAAACGTTAAAAGAACGTCTTTAAAGGCTTCTATAAAAGATTTTTTGGAAAAATTCCGCGGCCAAAATGACGTTTAAAAGACGTTTTTATAACGTTCTTTTGGACATTGAAAAAAGACGTTATGTCGTCTTTTTTATGACGTCTTAATGACGTCTTAATAAGGTTTCGTCTTATCAGGGAACAAGCGAAATGTATAATTTATTATCAGTATAAGATGGGCAAATGATTACAAATACTTATAAATTATTAGAAAATTTTAATTATTCTCAAACATTTGAATTTACACCAATTGAACGTCAAAATAGAGATATATAAGAGTGAGTGTGTCTTTCATTTGTATTTCTTGAATATCAATAGATTGCTTTGATGTACAGTCTTTTACTCATCTAATATTCTTTATTAATTATTGAATATTCCACTTTTTGTACATGTATATGAGATTTAATTTTTTTCTGCTATTCTTCTTTTCATCTATTGTGCAGAATGATAAGAATTCAAATTATCGTTTGGAACATATTTGGAATTTTGGATTTCATAAACATCTAACAATTTAAAATTTGTAGGAATCTGTAAAATGAACATCGAAAGTAAAAAACATTTATTTTAAAATCTAAAAAATCCTACCTAATTTAACGATCCCACTCTTACACTGAATATTCCTCTTAAAACCGAGCACGAAATTTCCTTAACTAAAAATAGAAATAAATTAATTACGTCGCTCTGTTAATTTCTCCACTTCCTTTTCTTCTTTGTCTGTCTGCCTCCCTCCTCTTATTTTCCAAGCGCGCGCGTGCTTCGCCACATTCCTCTTATTTTAGAAGCGCGCATTCGCAACGTGCCGTTCCCTTTAAGCTCTCTATTCGGTCAATGCGAGTTGCCGAGCTAATTTGCAGCCGATATTCGCCCCCTTCTTCCGTTTCACCGCTATGTGCTCGTGCTACGGTTCGCGAACCTCGCACCCCTACAACGCGGTGTGAGCAGCTTCCGCATCTCTCTCTCTCTCTCTCTCTCTCTCTCTCCCTATCTCTCTCTGGGTAGCCCTTTAAATTCTATCGGCGATTCGTGTAATTTTTCTTCTCTCGAGTGTTTCGATACAATTGTATATCGGATAGAATTTCGTTAATTAAGCCCTGTTATTGGGAATATTGTAGTTTTTTGTGTGTATTGACTTAGTTATTGAGGAACATTATTTGCGTATAATATTTACATGAGTTTTTTGTGACGTTAGTCTTGATTTCTTTGTTATTTGGAATGTTACAAGTTTTACGTCATTAGTTCATTATTTTTGACAAATCAAAATTATTTACCTATCAATTCAAGACTTTTATGATCACGAGTTTATTATACATTTCATACTCTATTTTAACAGTAATGGTATTATGCATTATTAAAAACTTTAAAGACGTTTGCCACGAAACGTAATTTTTGTTATCAATGAATGTTTATGATGAAATTATGTTTTTGCAAAGTAATAGGTTTAAAAAAAGGTATTTATTTTCCTATAAGCTCAGTCATACTCCATAATTTAAAGGTTTTTGAAGAGCAAACATTTAAATAATATTATAAAGTAAAGATGGTGTCAAAATTAAGCTATAATTATTATTGCTGTATTTACTTTTTTTTATTTAAATATTAATTAAAATTACTATTCCTTTGCGAGAGATCATACAAAAATACGACATGCTTGGACTATATTTGAAAACTATTATAGAATTGCGCAGGTTTACTAAATATTAACAAAATAGATTACGTCAATCTTAGTATTTCATTATCATTCTCAATATTACTTTCCACAAAATATATACGCACATAAAGTTAATTCAACTGCATTTCATTTCAATCCCGTAATACTTTACGTCGTCAAATTAAGACTTCTCGCAATATACGTCCCCCCATAATCGCATCGGTATAATCGCATAGCGCAACTTCTGTATATCACATAAACGCCGAGATATACGCAATCTTCCTCCGTCAAGCGCCAAGTCGTAAAGATCAATTTCACGAAAAAGAAGTGCGCCCCCATCCCCCGTGTCTTGTACTCCCTTACATCCGACGGCTACGACGAAGATCCTCCATACAATTCCATCCCCATCAGGGATTTCATTAGGACATCAAAAGAAAAGTGCGCGAGCGCGCGCGGCACGGCAGCCAAAAATAACAGTTTCGCCCGACAAAAGTACAAGTCCCACATATGTCGCGCGCGGAGATTGAATCGCGCGTATACATAGAGCAACGGTAGCTCCCCTAACTCAATTTCACTAAAAACGCTGCTGCCGAGAGCTCTTTCCAAATTGTCTGATTCAATTTTTGGCGAAGAATGGCGCTTTTGTTTCCGGCGCGCGCCCTACGGGACAGCCGCGCGCTGTCTTCGTCTCTCTTTTTGTTCGTAACCCTCGTGTCGCTTCCAACTCCCTTCCTTCCTTTTTTATACGTCCTTGATCTTTTCTCGGTCAGATGTATATATATATATATAAAAAAGCTGGTCGAGCTTCCGAATAACATCGCGGCTCTTCGTCTTCGCGGGAGCGAATTTCCTTTAGGAGGGAGGGGAGAGGGGGAGTTGACATTTTGTTTTATCTCTCTTGCTCCTAGCGACTGCTGCTGCTGCGAGTTACTCCTTTGGCTGTCTCGTGTAAGAGTTGGGGATACAGTTTGAGTTGGTTCGTTGTTGCGTGTGTAGATACGGTGTACATGTACGCGAGTATACGCTTCTTTTAGCCTTGGAGCGTAATTTCTCTCGGCTGCAGGAAGAGTCGCGAGCGACATCCGGTGAGATGGAGAAAAAAGTTTCCGAGTTTTCTTGGGACGAATTGCTGCTGCTGCTGCCACTGTGCTTGCACGATAAAAACTGAATGGCAAATAATTAGATAAGTTCTGTAGGAGGATCGTCCGCGCTCTAATGAATTGCTGTAGTTTCTTTGATTCTTTAAGAAGTTTCTGTTGAGTTATAAGACTAATGTGATTTTTTTTACTTTACTTAAAATTTTGATCACATATGAAATAAATGCCAATTTTTACTCACTTGTCATATTTTACTTATTTTCTATTCTCGTTATTAAACATTTTTTATACAAATTCATTTATATGCAAATTGGATTCATTTAGGGCCTTCAGAATTCTAATTAACTTTTATTATAATAATAAATCGTCTAAGATGGTGTTTCTTTCCATTTACGCTCTTTCCATTTCCATATAATTCAAACGTCTGCCAATTGCTATATTATTTTTAAATAGTTTCCAATATAACGTTTGTTTCAAGCCTTCTCGTACTGTTAGTATTTAAAGGGACAGAAAAGTCATACACCTTAGACTATATTTAACTTAAATTTCATTCTAGTTTTTATAGAAAATTTGAGCAAAAAAGAAAAACAAATAATCGTTCTAAAATGAACTTTGAATATATTTCTTATCATACTTCAGAGACCTCTTATAAAAACTAGCACTTCTTAGATCTGCTGATAAATATTAATCCTTTCTTAGAACTTTTGAGAGAGTGGTCATTTTTATCGTTGTCGTAATAGGATCGAGGCTCCTGAAAAGTACTGGTATTTTTCGAAAAATCTGAAATATGCTAGCTTCGGAAGGAGCGCCGATATTAGGAGTGTCTGAGCAAAACCGGATAATTCCACTTTTTTCATTCTGTTAAAATGAAAAAAAAATAATTTTCTCTATAAGTTTAAATGAAAAAAAGCAAAACAACGTGTATTTAGTTGCTTTCATAACAATGTACTAGGATGAAAAAACACGCAATCAAATTTTAACCAAAAACGGAACTATCCATTTTCATTCGAACTTTGCAACTTCAGTCATTCGCTCTCAGCACTCAGAGACATTCCTCGCGAACTCGTCCTCTGAGGCTTAATGGTGTCGAAGCACACTACTCGCGCTCGGTTTGCACGTAACCACGCGCATTACCTGGCCCGCGTCCGGGAGGCCAAGGGTCCTTGAGATTCACCGGCCCTCGAGGGCTTTTCTCGGTCGGATTGGATGCGGCGGACCATATACCGCATGACTAACCACGCACTACATATCGACTAGGCGCTCGTCCCGGCAAAGGCGACATGGACAAAAATAATTCAGTTAATCGTGTTATAGTTGTTGCTTTACCTGAAGATTTTAAGCTGCATTCAATTTGCAAATTATTAACTTGTTTAGCAAATATTATTGGCAATGTTAGGAAATTAAATGCACAAAATCGAGCTTATAGACACTGCAAATTCTAGTGTGTATGAAAGTTTGTCAAACTGGCGACAAATAAAATTTACGTAATTGAATTTGCAGTGAGTATATCAAGATCTGCATTAAATTATCTGGGAATTTCTTCTATAAGTACAATGAAAACAACCAATAATATAGGTTCATTAGGTTCACACCAACGACTTATTCTGGTTGATATATTACCAATGACTGTCTGCTATCCTGATTCTAGTAGACAATTCGCTATTCAACCAAAGTTTCTCGCTGTTTCTACTAATATCCACTTCGTAACATACGTTTCGGGGCAGGCAAACATACATACCCATAAAGAGGCAGTCAGGCCAAAATAGGCCTCTAGAATGTCTAAAGCAAAGGTGCGACGCACGGTATACTCGACAGTATTCCAGCCAAATCTATATACGCGAGTGCGTGTATAACACGGGCTCCAAGCTCGCTCCAAGCCTGCACTATGTTATGGGGGAATTTCCTTGGCTTCCGCTCGGAGATTAGAGGTGCGGTGCGCTTCGGGTAACTCCTTGCTCGTCTTCTTCTTTTTTCTTCATCTGCAGTGTGCTTTTCGTCGTCTTAACGCGGCCGCGCCGAGGCCTGCGCGCACCCTCTTTTTCCGGCTCATTACGCTGATCTGGTTACGCAACGCGCCACGTCGATCGTCGGCTGCGCGCGCGCGCTTATTCGATTCGGGATTGCTTTTGGCTTTTAGTGCGGCGTAGGAGAATGGATTACGCTAGTTCGGGAAAATAGAGTGTAGTGGAGCATTTTTATTTATTATTTTAGGGGGAGGGGGTGGAGTGTTCGAGAAGAGTAACGGATTTTTAGTGCAGGTTGGTTGTCGACGCGCCTGGGAAGTTTCTTCGTGTACAAGATGGACAGAGCTGTAAATAAATATAAATTATTTCTTAAATTTTTAATTAAGTGTGTTTTATTTTCGAAAAAAAGAATTACTTTTTTTACATCGCCTCACGTTATAATTTAACGTGATTCTTCAGAATATTAAGTTTCTATTCTCTAGACTCAGGTTTCCGCTCTTCGGTCTCTAGTCACCATTACAAGAGAACCCTTTATCCTCTAGAGGATTCATCATAAGTGTGACCAAGCCTGAAATGCATCAGAAGTAAACCGTAAACAGATCAAAACTACTTTTAGCACTGTATACATAATAAATAAATGTTCTCTTTTTGTTTTCCTTTACTCTTCCTTACAAATATCGTTTACCGATCTCTCCCAGATTGAAAATAATAATAATAAATAAAAGCCTTAAAATAATATAGTTTTTAAGGTTTAATTGTTTTGGTAAATATTGCATAACTATACCGATATAAAATGCGTATAAATATGACCCAGTGCCCCTTAATGAGTAAATTTAAATACATATATCGACCTAACCGAACGCTAGCGAATGAGGGATATTTTACTCGTAACAAATCATCAATCTTATTAATAACATTAATTTTTCTTTAAAACTGCTTTGAAATACTCTATAAGATCGGCATTCATCATTGCCTAAAATATAACACAAATGATAATTTGTTCAAACACAATAAAAGTTGACAACTAAGAATAAAACTTTCAAGTGCACACTGTCACATCGTGCCTTTCGACCCCAAATCCCGCACCAGATACGAAACAAGTTAAATCGTCTTCTCCCGCAAGTCCTCTCCTGCCATCCACGATCGCCGGCCAATCTCGCAACCCATCCGTCAGAAATCGCCGGAGCGCTCCGCAAGAAGCCCCTCGTCGCGTATTAGCTTTCTCTCCCTTTCGCTCTCGCGACTCGGCGACTGCATAAATCTCCCGGCGCTCGTATACGTATATATGCAAATCGTGCGGTATAAACCGTAGCTTTCGGAATGAGAAAAGACTCCCGCGCGTCCCGAGACAGCTCATGAAAACGCATAAACAGATGCATTTCGCTCCCCCGCGCGACGTTTAGTCCGTCGTCTGCGTCGCGTGCGCGCGCGGTCCCCGCGGTATTAAGGTGCATGTTGCAGCGAAATTTTACTTTCTTATATATGTTTGCAAAATTTTAACGTATGTGTGTAAGAACATTGCCTATGGGTGGTTGTTTGAAAGGGATGTAATAACTAACATATTATACATAGTAACTGTATATGTTAGTCAAAACAAGAAAAAGCACGTGATAGCAATACTAAATTCTTTTTATTTCAAAATCATTTCTTAACCGAAATTCATAAGTATAACTAATACCTATTAAATTATGAGCTTATCGCAAAATTAATTTTTAAAATGATGATTTAGTTTATTATTAGTAAATAAAACTATATACTTAAACATGAACGTTTAACTTTTATTTTTTTAATTTAATCTTCAAATTAATTGAAATCCTGTTAATTTAGCGCTTTTTTCTAAAATGTCAATCGTATTTGGTTTTCAAATGTTGGATTTCTTCCGTCATCATTTTCTTATAAAAGGAAAATAGCCATGTATTGAATGATTGATAAAGTAATATTTAAACATATGCATGCTACAGTGGTATAATTTACAATTTGAAACCTGCAAATAACCCTACAATATATGATAATTTATATAAAAATTAATTTTTGAACTGGTTCGTATCGCTACATCTACCTTGAGCGTATCATGTCTTCGGGCAACGTCCCCGCGAGTCATATCATTCTCGCAAGCGACCGCGAAATGTCGCGGCTCCCGCGACTCACGGTCGCATATGTGTATGCATATACGAGTTTTGCCCGCGAGGGAGCACGCATTATGGAAACGCGTGTATGCGTGACACGAAAGAAGAAAAGTAGACGCGCAGAAAGGCTCAGCGAGGAAAGGATAATTGCAGCTCGAGATGATAAAGGAGGAGGAGGAGGAGGAGAAGTGGAAGAATAATGCCCGCAGGAAGTCTGCATTAGCACGGAAACGACGACAACACTTTTCTTCGTGGTTCGCTTCATGCTTAAGGGGTTACAGGTCACGGTGATAGCCTCGAAATGACGTGTGATTGTGAAAGTGATTATAATTAAATTGTTGGATTGTAATTAAAAAGCTTTATTAGGAAATTATCAAACGAATCTTTAATAGGAACGAAATTTTAATTTTTTTTAATAGAAAATGATGGCAGTGTATCTTCACCGTAGGATCTGATTAATTTCAGTATCTCAAATTTTGAATTGAATACGTATATGTATATACATTTTAAAGCTTTTGAAAGTTAATGCCACATGAATAGAAAAATATCGAATTTATCAAGAAGAAATATTGAAAATTACAATTTTTATTCTATGTTTTCATTCGTGTATTTATCTTACACGAGTTGTGAGCCCTTTTACAGAATATTGCATTTATAAGAACATGTGGTAAATTAAACTAAAGATACAATATGACTTCAACATTACCTTAGAAATATATAATACAGTAAAATGATTTAAGTATGTGATCAAATTGATGAAACATTTAATAATACAAGATATGAACGCGAGATATGTAATTAAGGTTATATTAACCTCTAATATCCGTATTTGATTTTCTTTTTCCTAAATAAAACTATAACCTTCTGACACTTAGATTTAGAAAAATTTAATCAGCGGCATTAGAGAAAGCGACATTTTTTAGCTTGAATATGGCTACCTATTTTTTAAATTTTGCTCGTGATTAAATAACGTGAAAAATAGATGCCCTGAAAATTATGCAAATACTTCCGGTTGTATGCTAATGGCTTTAATCTATCTTTCTGAAAAAACTGCTCTAGCACCACCATTTTTAAATTAAATAAATTGGATCGTTTTCTTGACTACATCGTTTAATGAAGGTTTTGTATTGGATTTTCCATTTACGTTATTATTATTACCCACTATAAATATAAAATAAAATTAAACCGTAACTGCACCAGCGCAAAATACTGAAACTATAGGGATGATAAAATAAAAGGTGATTCGGTATATTACCTTACCTTTCTTTTTATTTTTCTACGATTCGATAGCTCACGCACTAGCCTCTGTCGTTCGCGGCCCTTTATCGATCTCTTATAAAGGGCCCCGCGTACTCGGCGCCGCTTTTCTTCCCCTCTCCATTCGGTGCGTCGCTCGAGTGCGTAATAAAGGAAATTTCAGTTTCGCATCGGGTACGCGCGGGATATCTGTTGCTTTTACTGTGCGATAATAAATGTTTATCGGTACGCTCGCGTAATAATAAAGGGACACTTCGCGGCTGAGACTTATGGGTTTCTGGCAAGGTGAGGGATGTATACGCGCCGCGGCGTCCGCGTCGCAGGGAGGAAACGATCCGTGGGAATTGCCGGCTGTAAACGTTGTTGTTTAATTCGTATGGGGAGTACAGTTTTACCTTCGCGATTGTTACGACGTTGGATTTCTGCGAGCTCTGTTTTGTTGCTAAAATAAACTTGAATCAATTGTTTTAAGCGAAAAGTATTGAAGTTATTGGGTTATAAGAGAGCTGTTGAAATAAATTTAAATTTTACTTTTTTAAATCTATTGAATATGATACATTATTAATAAGTAGTAAAATCAATAAGGAACTTGCATGAATTTTAAATTCAATTTGATTTTAATATACTTAAAAATAAGAAACTTCTCAAGAAACGTTTATTTTGTAATGCCCTACTAAATAGTAGAGTTGCGAAGCCTGGCTGCAGTCCATTTAGTACTTAGAGTCGCTGCAGTGGCACTGGCTTTGCGATGTTCGACGTTCGCGTTGATAATGTCGTTTTAAATAAATAAATACGACATATAAAAATAAAACATTCAACTACGTTTTACCTTTTTATGTTACTTTACCGATTCTAAGTGTTAACACAGTGGTATCAAGATCCACGCAAGTTCCCTATTCATGCAATTCTTAATATTCTTTAGCATTTAGAGTAATATAAGACTTATCTATTACATAATTGCTTAGTCATATTTGGAATATTTATAACAAATAATATAAAATATCAATAGCGTCTTTAAAAATGTATTGCCTTTAATTATAACAAGTAAATAAATATATATATATATTCATACTCTTTTACTCATGAAGATAAAACAAACATTTTTTCAAGTAAACCTTCATAACTCCTCATTACGATAAAAAAACAAAATCAATCATCCTCAATCTGAAATTCCGACGTTATTTCCCTTATTAAAAAAGAAAAAAACGTTACACTGCCTGCCTTTGTCAGTTACAATATCTATATAAAAAAATAAAGACCCGCTCCGATACAGTCTTGCACGCGCAGGCTGATCTCTCGCCAATAATTAATTTCCCCTGTCCCTCTTTACCGATCCATCGCGCGGCCGAGTCAGGCTACGCTCGCCCTCGGAGGCACGGCGGAGAGAAAAAAATCATCATCTTACAGGATTTCGATAAGCGGCTTACCCGCGAGTTTGGCCCAGTATGAATAATGAACGTTTGGCGGGTGGGAGAGTCGAACCCATAAAAGAGATATCGCCCCATGCCCGGCGCGAAATTTCAAAAGGCCTTTGTCTAGTCGACAAGAAGAAGAAGAAGACGCTGAAGAAGAAGAAGGAGCGTGTAGCGCGTGCATTATGTACGGCTTCGGAAAGCCGGATTTTCGGATTTCAGCGAGATGCGTTGTACGCGCCCACGCGAGCGAGACGCAGGCGGTGTATGCGTATCACCTGATGGATGATGCGAAGGTGTAGCTCGGGGATGCCGAGGAGAGTGACTGCGCTGGGATTTGCGGAATGATTTGTTTTGTCTTCTGTTGATGTTTTGCGGCTGTGGTATAGTCGAATGGGTATTACTTCAGGTCCTTGGGGTCTAATTCCATAGATAAAATACTAATGGAGACTCGGTTACATCGGTATTCTTAAGGATTGTTTTCTTTTGTGTAACATCTTTGTTTATTTGAAGTATTGAATCCACGTCATAATGAACCAAGCTATTGAGTCAATTCTTCATATGAATGGTATAAAATAGCAGAATTTATTAGTTGTTGCCTTTATAGCCACGGGGATACCCCTTTTTATTTGTACGTGCAACAATTAGACTTCTTCTGTACAGTCTTTGGACGAAACACAGATTCATTATTACTTTGTTTTTCTGATAAGTTTCTGCTCCATAATTTTGATGAACCCTTTTAATTTTCTCCCATTTTTTTAAATGTATTGCTCTCAGAACTCATGATAAGGTTAGAAAAGCTGAAACCTATAAAGCGCACCACCAATGAGATTAATCATCTTAAACATTTTTTAATGTTACTTTTTGGAAATTGTTTAGAAATTAGTATCTTTTTATAAGAATTATAATAATTTAAGTACTTATATGCATTGGTCCAAACACCCAAATTAATGTTGCTGCCGGTAAGAATCAATAGTATTCTTAAATAGGTGATTCTACTCAACTCATAATTTTTAAAAAATATTAAAAATATTCTTTTATAAAAAATACAAAATAAATCAGTAATACTTAATGTATATATTCTCAATATGTTATTTAAACGTAAAATCAAAAGCTTATTAATACGTTTCGTCATTGGAGCAGTAGGATTTCCTTCTATAGGAAATACAACTTACCGAGCGAATAGATCAAGTAAAATTACTCTCGAAAAGACAGAGAAAAGGAAACACGACTCCTCTTTCTTGCTTCTTTTTTTCCTCTGATTCCTCGGATGTTTCTTCGAGACAGGCTGTAGCTCTTGATCTCCAGAGCCATTAGACATCTGTTAACAGATTACCTCATATGACATAATACCAAGCCATTAGGGAATAAAATAAATTAATGAATTTTTCTTCCAGAGAATATCCTAAAGATATCTAATTTAAATTTTATTAACAAATTCTGAGATTTTTCAGATTTGTTAGAAATATCTCAGTACTTATTACATAAAAATTAATAAAACGATTATATTTTTTACAGAATATTGAGTTGAACATTGTAGTATCATTTAACGACTTAGAATCACCGTAATATTCATAACTATTCTCATAAAAACATTGCCTTCGTATACTTTCAAAAAAGAACAAAAAAATCTTTCTATGCGTACTCTATATTATAATACCAAAAACGCATGAAATTCCATTTGTAAACTACAAAATATCAACTTCAAGCCACAGATAAACAGTTTTACTAAAGTACATCAGCAGCGCGAACATCGAAACCACACCTCGTACAGACGAGAATAAAAATCACCTCTGCGGTAGTTTTTCCCTCCAGGCCTCCGCGAAATCCCCGGAGCCATTAGACGTCCGTTAGCGGATGAGCCTCATATGACGCGTCCGTATAGCTCGCTATATATCCTACCTGTGGCGGTGTGAGGCGCGTCTCGAGGGATTCGCGCGCGCATTTGCTCGTTAAAGACGCGGGCAGAGGACAACTACTATGTGGTCGTATCGCGAGTAGGATTCGTTCGCGTTTATTTTTATTTCTAGAAACACGTTGTTGCGGCGTCTCTTTAGCGTGACTGTTCTGGTTATTGATGTGGTGTAACAGTCGGTTTTTTGTTTTACTGAGGCTTTTTTTGTCGATGCTGGTGCGATGTGTCTGGAACGGTAATGAGGAAGAGATTTGGAAGGGAAATTGGTATTGGAACTGCAATTGATTTAAAATTTTTGGAATATTCATAAAA
The DNA here is from genome assembly GCA_949152435.1 of Gastracanthus pulcherrimus. Classification (NCBI taxonomy): domain Eukaryota; kingdom Metazoa; phylum Arthropoda; class Insecta; order Hymenoptera; family Pteromalidae; genus Gastracanthus; species Gastracanthus pulcherrimus. The sequence goes on from OX424575.1 coordinate 42,429,758, forward strand.
CTATGTACTAATGAAAATAAACTTATATTATTATGAATTAATTTTCTTCGTAATATCACTGATCCCAAGTGAGTAGTTATAGATTTCAATGGATACTCACTATATATTCACTATATACTCTTGATTATCGTTATCAATTTATTATAATAGTTAGGTATGTATATATATTATTATACTTAAACATCTTTAATATAGTGCTAACATGTATTTTTATTTTTGCACTTAATTTTTGTAGAAATAAAAATGTTTTTTAGCATCATATTGGAGAGAGACTTCAGATTCCAATACATTATGTGTATATCTATTAATTTTTTAATTCATAACCCATCATTTTACGACTTATATGTTATAATAATATATTTTTATTCTATATATATAATTACATATTCTTTAAAAAATAATCAATATGATTTTTTTTTTGTTTCAGGTTAGTGCAACTACAAAATTTTGCACAAATGTACCAGTTTCTGCGGTGAGAATTTTATATACATTAATTGACAAATAATAAAATGTTTCCATATAAGTACGTTTTATATAACGAGACATCAGACATAGTATAATAAATTGCGATTTAAGAAAGCCAAGGCAAATTTATAGGATTCCGCAGTAGAGTCGAATTCGAATAACTAGCATCAAATATCAAACGTAGTAACTTGGCTATCTAACGATCGCGTGTCTAACGAGCGGCAGCAATTTTCGCCCATTTGCATCAAATTTCAAACGGCTTAGAATCTTTCATTCGCACCTAACCTTAACAAACCCTAGAATCAGGAAAGCGAATAGAATAACTTATGAGAATATGTTTTATAAATAATACATTTTTTTATTTATTAATTTTTATTTCTTAATTTATTTAAATAACTAATACGTTCTTAATAAAACGTATTTAAATCAATTTTGTTAATAGTATAAATTAGATACCCTGAACAAATTAACATTATTTTTACTCTAGTATGCCCTGTATGGGTATTCAGCAATATTTTTTATTTAAAAATCTTAATTATAAATTAAATATAATAGAACAAAAATTAAATGAAACTAATTCATATCGAACGTTTTGAAATAGTACATTCTCATTAGATAAAATCTACCTTTTAACCAATCGTATTGAATGATTTAAAAATCGTTCAATATAAATAAGTTTTCATCGAGTCTACATATAAATTAAAAAATATAACATTTATAACAGGTGATAGAAATATAAAATAGAAAGATGAAATGCTGACACAAAATACTTATAATACAATTAATTTAAAGAATACAAACTAATTCCAATGAACAATCGATAAATCCTTAACAAAACCCTATACAACACGCACAAGATAAAACGCGAAGAAACAACTCCACCAATAAAACTCGAAGAAAGCACCGATCGACTCTCATCCCAGTACATAGCGCATAAGGGATCATCCACGAGGGCGCGGGCACCGGAACGCAGAAAAACTTCTCTCGTGCGCGTTAAAATTCACGTCTCGGAGTTACACCTAGCGAAAGAACCGCGCGCGCTTCATAGACTCCTCGCTGCTTTTTTATCTTTCGGCGTGAAAATTTCTACACAGCAGCTGCGTTACTGTATACACGGGGTGCGCACAGCCGTGTGTACCCTTTTTTTGCGTTTCGTCTCCTCTGGCGCCCATTATACGCTGTACAGTATCCTGAGAGGATCGAGGGTGTGTGCTGATGCGAGTCTAGCTGGAGGTATGGAGTGTTGTGCGCATATGTACGTGTTTTTCTTCTGCTTAGAATTCGCTAGTCGAGCGTAATAAGAGAAAACAAGGAGAAACGAGGTTGCTTTTGTGTATGGGGCGGAATAAGGGTCGTGCTAGGCTAGTAGTTTGCGTCGTGCTATGTATACAGTTTGTTTATGATGTGCTAAGGTGCAGCTTGTTATCGTATACTTTTGTATAAACTAGCGGACATAACAAACGGTTTCTTCTATTTTAGGAGCCATAAGGTTTTATTAATATTCCCGTTGATAATTTAAAAAGAAATTATTTTAACAGTAATCAATAAAATTTATATCGTAACATTCAAATTTTAAACAAGACGTTCTATTTATTATTCACAGTATTGATTTTAATTCGAAACGAACGGAATATTACATAAAATTAAAGTTATAAAATATTAACATTTATATACCTGGTAGAAAGATTGACCAACTATTTGCCATATAATGATTAATTTTATGGTGTGTGGTCAATTTATGGCCTATATATTATGGTCAACAACCCAGCTTATGGCCGACGATTTATAGCCAAAAGGTGGTGTAATTTATATAATTATTTATAAATAAAATTTAATTAACCTGAAATAATTGAATACGAATTAGATACTTAAAAGAGAACAAATAATTAAAAAATTATATTAGCATGTGGTGCGTCGAGCTTACATGCTGAAAATATTCAAACCTAACCTACAAACATTTTTTCTTGTATTTCTTTTAAGATATGTACGATAAATTTTATTTTAATTTAATCGTCTGCATTAATGAATATATATTAATTAACAAATAAATAAATACATAAACTGGACCAAACGCTGCTTATTTATTTGCGTTGAACTTGTCCAACTATTCTAGTTCAACGACTTAAGTAAAAATTGCTTTAGTAGTTAAGTCAAATTTTCTTGACTCTATTGGGCAAATTGTACTCAGCAATCCTGCTCAACTTTTTAAATTAAATCTGCTAAACTGCTCAGAAGGTAAAACTACGTTTTTTTTAAAATGTTTCAAACAGGTAAGGGTCTGCTCTCTCCCCCAACTCCCAGCTGTCAACACACTGTGTATGTATAAATGTCTGCATGAGTGTTGGGAGAGAAAAGAACTTTTGCACGCTAAAAGAATAAGGACAGACATAAGAATAACATTGATTGGTATATCTGTATATATACGACAAATAAGAGGAATAAAAACTTATTTTTCACCATACCCTGGCCGAAAGTACCACATTTCCTCCCGTCTCCGAAACTGAAATGTGTCATTTTCGGCCCGGGTATGGTGAAACATAGTATACGCACCACGGGAGGAAAAAGGCTCGGGTGGCAACTTACACGTGCTATGGATTAGCCAATACTTTTCCTCCCTAGATGCGTAATATATTCTATTCCCCACACCTGAACCCAAAGTACCACTTTTCCTCCCGGGTGCCTGGAGAGAAATGTGTATTTTCGCTGCTGGTATGAGGAAAGAGTATAGTACGCTTCTAGGGAGGTAAAGAATTTGCGAGTTCATAGCACGTGTAAATTGCGATCCGAGCCGAAGATTGTCCTGTTCCGCCTGTAGATTACGACCCGAATTTACATGTGCTATGGGGTCTCCATTTTACCTCCCTAGATGCGTAATATACTCTTTCCTCATACCAACAGCGAAAATACACATTTCTCTCCAGGCGCCCGGGAAGAAAAGTGGCACTTTCGGTGCAGGTGTGGGAAAAAATACGAACTATACGAACCATGGGAGGTAAAATGGCGACCCCATAGCATGTGTCGGCCGAAGACTCGGGTGGCAATTTACACGTGCTACGGACTCGCCAGTTCTTTACCTCCATAGATGCGTAATATACTATTCTCTTATTTCTTGTGTTTATTGATATACTAATCAATGTTATTCTTATGTTTTATGTCCTTATGCTTTTAGCGTGCAAAGCACCTAAGCGCCCGACGCCTGCGCGTGCGCATTTACTACTATACCTATACTGAGCATCATGGGTATATATTTTATGTGTAGAATCGGAGTTAGAACTTAGAATACATGCAATACTGCAACTTCGCTTGTATATCTCGCATTAGTAAACTACATTTTTTTGTAAATTCGATTAAACCCATAAAAAACATTGTGCGAATTTAAATTTTTATACATGTATTTGATGTTACAAATGTATCTTTACCCATATTATGGTCAACTTATGGTCTAATTGTTGGCTACAAATTGACCACGGAAGTTGGTCAATAGATAACGAACAGGCCATAAATGATGGTCAATTTTCTACCAGGGTAGTAGTACAAGTTTTATGCATATTATTAAAACGCATCATAAAGTAATAATAACTGTGTTTATTATTTTATAGTTATAAATATTAAAATAAAGCTTAAAATTATTGCTAATACGAGTAGATACAATATGAAATCTACCACAAATAATAATAATTCTGTGGCTTCCAGGAATAACCACTTAAGTCCACTTTTGTGTTTTGAGAAAAACAGATTTTAATGTTTGCACTGATCTATAAGATCGTAGTTAAAGAGATACAGTACAATACTATGCTTGTTTAATGGGTCATAATATACCTTTCTAATCATATTGATAAGTAAAGGAATTACGTGGTTACGTTTGTAAGAACGAGTAAATACCGTAAGTTAAGTTATTATTCCGAGAACATGGACTTAAGTTGTTATGCCGGGAACTGTACTTTTTAGCCGTATTCTATTCTTCCTACACTCTGTATATGTCCAAATAACGTGAATCAGCATTCAAATTTAACTTGTAAAGTGTATCTATATATGCGTAATTTATAGATATACTTAGCAGGTTAAATTAACTCAATACTAATTCACATAAATGGAGAGCAGAGAGTGTACTTCTATTTTAGTCAATTTTTTGCAGTTGAAAAAGTCTTAATACTGCAGGTTAATGCTAATTAAAGCGATCATGCTTGCCATCTGTGTAAAATGTTCTTGTTATGGTTTTTTAATGTTGTAAAGTTTTGAAAAGGCACGTTGCGCTTGAATTGCAATTATCTGAAAATAGCCAAAATATTCTAGAAGATCCAAGAATAAATAAAAAATCACAAGAAATTAGAAGACAAGAGCTACTAAGAGAATAATTTTCGCCAATTCTTTTGTTTATTACTAAATTTCATTAATTATTTTACTATTAAAGCTACTTAATTACTTTCAGTATTATATTTTTAAAATATTTTTGTTCAGGATTATTTTAATTTTTAATTCTTAATTATTTTTTAGAACTGTTACAGGTAATATTTATTTCTACCAATTTTGCACTAGAAACTCCAGTACTTTATTTAGTATCAAGTACTTTTTATTTATCTCAGTGTAAGTAGGTCATATCATTTCACAATTCGAAATCATCAAAATATTTCTACATCCACTTGCAATGAATTTCGAATTACGAGCCCCCAATGCGCCAACACATGGGCATCAATAAATTATTTGCTTCTTCTTCACTCTACCAGCCATACATAAGTATAAGCCAATAACAATCGATTCGCGCAGTACATTCACACATCGCCGCAAAAAAAGACGCAACAGGCGTCGTTACTCATCGTTTCGGCGTGACTGATGAGCGCGGAGCATTACGTCGCTCGCGCAACAAGAAAAGACCCACGTATAAAAAAGAAGGCTCTTCTTCATCCCTCTCGCAGCGACCGCTGCTATACTGCCCTCTACTCGTCTTTTTGCCCGCAAACTTCCTCCTCTCTCTTTCGCCGGCCCTTAGCGAGGGAAACGATGATATTTCATTTCGAGACGCGAATCGCGGGGCGCTCGCGCGGTCATTTTTCTCGCGCGCGGGCTGAAAGATGGGGAAGAGCGTATGCGGGCGCGATGATGCGGTCAGTCGGTGAAAAATCGTCTCTTTCGGAGCGCAACGCAATGTCAGATGCGCGTCCCGGCATCAGCGCGCGGATGCATCGCTTGATAAGCGGAAACGAGCGAATTTCGCGCTGGCGTGACTTTGCTGTTTCCTTGTATATATGTATGAGGGAGCTTGTAATGTCGTACTTATGGACGGAAGATTTCTGCGATTGTAGGTTTTTTGATATTTTTGGTATTTGTCAAATTATTGAAAATAACTGGCTTTTTGGGTATAAATATTTGGATTAAATTCATATATGTAATTGTGGCGTACAATTTGTAAAATTTAATGAACATGTTCCACTAGCGCCGTCTGGTGACGGAGATATCCTCATTTCTCTAACTTTCCGATATGTAATAATTCTATTATCGATCAATTTTTGTAGATTTTGTAAAATTCTATCGGCTTTTAAGAACCAAAATTACCATTACCTAATTTCTTATTTAAAAGGATAATAGATACATTGTAGTTTTTGATTTTAGCGCTAGAGAAATGCTGCTGGTTTTTCCCATCCACTAGTAAATTGTTCTCTTTATGGCACGTATATTTATACCACCTGTGCACTATAGTTTCTTTGAACTTTGGAGGAGTTCTTGCATCCTACTGATGAGTTCAGCAAGTTAGTCTGAATAAAATACTCAATAATTTATATTCTTTTGGAAGAAATAGATACAAAAAGTGTTAGTTTTAACAGTGTGATTATTTGCACATATTAGTTTTAATAGTTTTAATTGTGCAACAAGGGAAGAAAATCAAGATTTCCACCCTGCCCCCCCCCCCCCCCCGGTTACACACCGTATTTATTTCACAAGTTCATACAAGTTCAAGAGGCCTATTTTGTGCATGTGAAGTCCATAGAAAATCGAGAATTCCGGGAAGAAAATACTTTCTTCCCTCTCTGCTCGTTGCGCAATGTTATATATGCATCTAATACGAGTACATCAAAATTAAGGTTCGATGCTATTTTTAACGCGCCACTTTACCTGTTTCTCCTGTACATTTTACAAGCCAGCGTAAGGTAGTTTATCAATGAATATAAATGAAATCCCGTGTAAAAAAATAAATGGGACAAGTCTGACAGAAGTCTGGCTCAAAAAGTCTTGCAAAAGTCTGGGTACGGAGACGATCCCAGACTATAAGCGAGACTGTACGCCAAACTTTAGTTGAATTATATCACGAAAATTTACTTTTACATGCAAGTAATTGGTATACTACGCTTATTGTTAATATCGACCAGAAACGTACAAAATAATAGTTTTCGATTAAACCGTGGAAACATTTTTTTAAATATTGCGATCTTCTATGAAATTTAAATATTTATAAAAAAGAAGATACAAATTTAAGATACTGCAGAAATGGCGGAAAGCTATGCTTTTATTTTGCATTTTTGCCAAAAGTCTGGGATCGGCTCCGTAGCCAGACTCTTACCAGGCTTTCCAAGCCAGACTTTTGCCAGATTTGTTCCAGGCTTAATTCTTTACACGGGGAGGCAAGAGAAAAAATGACAACACGCAAAATAAAACACTTCCGCCTCATAGTATCAGACTTCGCCACGTAAATAAGATTCACATACAGCCCACAACAATTATCTACACGCGCGTTCAAAGTTCAAAAGTTCAAAACTCCTTTGCTTTCCAAGGCCTTACAGCTACCAAGATCTTCCAGCGAACGACTGCAACTGCACTCCGCATACTTACTCCCGCAGAAGCGGCAACTAATTCGCGACGCGCATTCCCCTGGCCTGCACTGTGTAATATACAATGTATATTATACAGGTCGCTCTCCACACCTAGAGCGTATATATAGGCAGAGAGGCCCGCAGACGGTGCGGTATGCAGCGCACTTAAGTATAATTACGCGCGCGCGGCTGTAACAACGCAGTCGTTGTCAACCGAAAAGGAGATAGAGAGAGGAGGGTGGGGAATTCAGATGGAAAATGCTTGGCTTACTCGTCGCTAAGAATGAAGCCTTCTTTTTTTAACTTATTGGGCTGTAGTTTAAAAGTGAAGACATTATTTCAAGTATACTGCATTGTTTTTGAAACAGGAGTGGTAATAAAGTTACTGAATATTTCTTATACGTGTAATTTATATATATTAATTACCTTCTTAGAATATTTTACGGCTTTTAGAATGATGAAATCAAGTATTTTTATAAATAATAAATTTAATTTTAATTTTGTTCATGCTTCCATTTATGATTTACGTATTCCAAATAAGTAAAAAAACTTGTTTACATATACTTGGTACGCAAATTACACATCGAAATCCATACAAGTGTAATTGTCAATTTAAAATTTGGATTGTAATGAACTACAACGTTAATAATATTTTTATACACTTTATATAAAATTTATAAATTCTAAGAAACTAAATATTATAAAATATTCATTTACATTTATTGAAATAAGTTTAAAATAATTTTCGTAAACTTATACGATATATTTATATGTACTTTATTCTAAAATTTGAACTTTTGCATAAACGGTACAATAATTTTCTAATATCTACATGTGACTTATTATACATACAAAGATACTTACGTTAATTTATTTACGCAATAGTATCAAATAATTGGATTCGATTTACAAATAATTAAACTACAGTTCATAATAAAAAGAAGAAGTGCAGAATTATGACATTTTAAACGTAATTTATAATGGTAACGTCCTTAAAGTAATTTACTTCCTTAATCGTTAAACGTATTGAAAATTTCCTTGGTCGCATTACACTTTAATATTTTATCAGAATCTTGTTTACAATATGTGACCAAAATGGTTTGCAAGTCTTATATTTCATGTTTATTTGCAAATATCAATATACTCATCACGTTACCAATACTGATATTTTTATTTATGTAAAGTATACATTCTTCCTGAATGCTTTGCAACTCATATTTTTTGTAATTTCGTATAAATCTGTGACAAACGTTTTAATTATATGGTAATTTAATGCACCTGTATACATATAACGTAACATTTCTTCAACAACTTGTCTTTCTGTTTGTATTACATATTTACACTCATCTTCTATGTTTTTTTGTTAAATATATTTTAACGATTGTCTTAATGAGTCAAGGTGTAAAATAATTAAATGTTCTTTAGCATTTGACGTTTCGGCGCCTATTTTATCGTCCTCTTCAGAAGTGGTTATTCAAGGCAATAAATATGTGTAAATAAGTACATTATTATCAATTACATTATTGTTTTAATTATATTTTCTTTCTGTTACCTTATAAAGAATCAGTAGTTTGTTTATGCAACATTTTTTATCTATGTTGCAACGTCATCTAAAAATCTATTACAAACATGTGTTTATATGAAGATTATGTTGCATTGTATAACGTACTTTACAAATATAGTTTTCATGTTACCTTGTTTTCTTTTTCTTTTTCCCAGCTACTTTTACTAAAGACATTTTTTATGTGATATTTACAGTTAAAAATAATGTGTAATATTTACAATTAAAAGAGTGTATAAGAACAACAGACAAACAATAACTTAATGATTAGTATTACAACAAGTATAAATTATCACATTTGAAAGTATAACAGAGCAAAACTCTTGTAACTGTCGCGTTATATTAATATGACATTTAATTTATATTTATGCACAACAGGTGACATCTGACGGTTGATTGAAATGATATCAATCTATAATTTGATCGATAAGAAAGAGTTTACAAACGCGGGAATGTTTGGAATGTAAAAGCTCGTAAAATGAAAGATTGTAAGGTATTACAGAGTTTATTTGTTTTTTTTATTGTTTTAATTGTCTTAGTAGTGGTGTGTATATTGAATTTAAATGTTGTGTATCTTCTTTTTTATTAATAGATTTTTCCTGAATATTAATATGAATCATTTCAGATATTAATCTTCGTCTCCAATTTTGTTCTATGTCAAGTATTTTTACATCATTTATTTACAATTAATTTTTTCTTTTTACAGGTAAATTGGATAACTGAAGGTTTAAAAATCTGATAATTAAAAGATATGTTTATCAAGATATTTTGTATCAGTTGATAAGAAATTAAGGTGAATATCCCTGTAACTAACTATATCCCAGTAGCTGACCATTGGTGCAAATGATAATTATATTTAAGCCGAAAACATAAAATAGTAATAATAATTTAGCTAAATTGTATTATTAATTCTTCATCTTTAAATATAAAAAATGATTTTGAAAAACAGAGTCATACTTCTCAAGACGATATTTAATGTAGTATTCTGTTTTCTCATGTGATAGCATGCATTTTGAAAACTTGAAAACATTTATAATAGGTATAAAATGCAATAACAGTCATTACAATTTATTTTAATTTATATGTATTATTTTTTTTTATATGCAATTTAGATAATTTAATAAAAAAATAAAGTTTTTGTTTATACCATTTTGTTATTAACATTTAAAAATGTTTTTTTTTAATAAATAATCGTCTGATTGTGTGGAATTATTTATTAATTATAAGTAATACAGTTTTTTAATTTTATTACTCAATAAGTTACGTAACTTCATATAAAATAAATACAGCTAATTCTATAATAGTACAAAATTAATTAATTTTTCTAATTGTGAAATGAATTATTTTTTAAGCAAAACTGAAAACCAAATGTAACATATGACATAATGATTACACCGCAAGATGACTAAACTGTTATAGTCAGTTTTTATTTATATAACTAGTATAAAATTATATTAGTTTAAATAAAATTTACAGACTTCCATAAGTTATTAGCTAAGAGAGCATGCGTGACAAACTATAAAACTTGACAGTTTATTCTAAATAATAATTCTTGCAGTCTATGCTTATACTTTAAGAGAACACTGTGTTAACAATATTCATAACTTAATATTAAAATAAGTATAGTTAATGTGTATGCAGTACAAAAGTAATTAAGTAATTAGGCAACTGTACAGAACATAAAAATTAATTCTTTTAAGGTAAAATCGAAGACTAGAAAGATACGTATCACACATATCGATAACAGTACTACGCACGCACGCACGCACGCACACACACACACACGCATGCACGCACACATCCATTCAGACAGTTTCTAAAAATAGTGTATTATGATTCCCAGTATCTCAAAACATGTTTCTAACATGTATTTAGCAAAACCCTTTTTTTTACCATCGCAAAACTTCCTCTATGAGGAAGCAATAATATTTCAAACTATCAGTCATGAAATGAATCTTCAAAGAACAATTCACTTTTAAAAATAAATTTATTTTTGTATAATTTTATTTGAAAGTATATTCAAATCTGAGTTGAAATATACGTGTAACTACAATTTACTCTAAATGTATTACTTTTTAAAAAATATTTAAAGTTTACATATATGCAAATGACATGTAGAGGCAAAAATGAATCGATGTACTAAGATAGGAATTATGAACATAAACTGATATATAATAGTGGAAAGAGTGAGATGCTGTATAAGCCCGAAAGTCGATAGTATCCTTTGTCACTTCTTGAGCCTCAGTCGATCCATCGTACTATTAAGACGTGACTTCCTTGTTTGGTTTCGAATAAAGATAATTTAATTTTAAATCTTCAAGTGATTCTGTATTTATTTATTACCCATTCCCAATAATACCTATGTACATTTTATACACATTATGTGCATGATACGTATAACCAGTAACGATTAGTAGCTATCATACTGATGAGCGACTACCAAACAAAAAGAAAGTAAAATTGAGACCACCCCAAAACACAGACTAAAATTGTCCTAAAATTATCCTAAAATTATCTTCCCCTTTTCTTGCTATACCTACTTACAACGCAAAAAATAACTACATATAGATACACTACACACGACTATATCTTGCAGAAGAGTGCTCACCCGAGTTCGTATCCCATTCTCGATCCCATCACATACACGCAGCACGCATGTTTACACAGTGTGTTGACGCATGCACTGTTCGAGAGAGAGAAAGAGAGAAAGAGAGAGAGATAGAGAAAGAGAGAGAGAGAGAGAGAGAGAGAGAGAGAGAAAGAGAGAGAGAGAGAGAGAGAGAGAGAGAGAGAGTGAAAGAGAGAGAAGAGATGGACCGTCGTCGCGCCGTTGTCCGTGGAAATAAGTCGGGGAGACTCAAGAGCTTTTGGAGTGCGCGTGCAGCAGAAGTAGCAGTCTTTTTTATTTTAATAAATAATAGATGCGCCTCTCTGAATGTGTGCATACACGTGAATCGTGAGAAAAGGAACCATCACGGCACTCGGGGACAAGAGCGCCGGAGAGTGTCTCTCACCACGCTGAATTATGTATATATACGGGGGTGTGTATATGGGAAGTGTTTAGGGGAATATGATTGACTGGGCGCGTAATTAAATTTTGGAACGCTTCGACCGGCTATTTTTGAAGCGTTGCTGACTGCTTTTGGAATCGAATTTATTGGGACGTCGTTACGTAGGAGTGAATTCGAATGGGTTTGATTGATTTCGTTGCATGGCTGGCCAAGTATGCCTAATAAGGTTATATTAATTGGAATTATTGATGATTTGACGAAGAAAATAAAAAATTAACGATATTCTTTAGATTTCTTGCGATTAAGAGAGCTCTATTGAAGGGCTAGTATTATTTTGATTATATAATGCACTTATATTTCTGATATCACTATTGAATGTTTGGCATAGTGCGTTTCTTACACATAAGAATTGTACACGTAGGGGACGGTGGGGCACGATGGGTTTGGCGGGTGGATTGGGCATTCAAATGTTCACTAAATAAATGAATATTCTAACATGATAGTATTTTTTATATGTTGTAAATAGCTTTTACTTTTTCCCTCTGTAAATCCTAAATGAAAAAAATTAATACAAATCGTATGAGAACTATTAGAAATTGAGGACTTCAAAACGTTGTTTTTTCCATAATTCTAATCTATTTCTCAAGAACAAATAAATCATATGAGCTTCGAAAGGGAATTATTTTTACAGTTTAAATCTTAAATTTTTAATAGCATTTTTGATTGATGATCTCCGATGCTTAGGAAAAAAGTAATATTACATATAAAAATACTCTAAAATGGGGCACGACTGGCACCACTAGCGGGGCACGATTGGCATACGTGAGTCGTCAATTTATATCCGCCGAGTTTAACAGCTGATTTTCTTAACCTTACTTTTGCGCCTTTAACATTTCGGAGTCGGAGTCTTAGATGTTGGTGAAAGAGTCAGTGTTAATGAAATGGTCTGGTTTTTAGTTTTGATCCTCAATCCTATAAAATGCAAATTTAATAGTAACGTCCAATATTTTTTTTAAAATAAATTTTTGATTAATTCACCGTGCCAATCGTGCCCCACCTCCATGCCAATCGTGCCCCACGGGTGGGGAAAATGGGCAGTTTTAGCGGTATTGTACTTTGCATTATAAAAAACAATGCAATATATATTTTATAATAAAAAATAATGTATCTAAATCTTGAGATATTCTACTTTAAGAAGCACTTTTAATAATTTGTATTGGTACAAAATAGAAAGTACAGGATTCTTTTGAAGTTAGGGTGCCCGTACTGCCCCACCATCCCCTAATTATTGTGCACAATTTAGCATTGGTCAAATATATCTATATATAATTTAACCAATGCTAAATTGTGTACAATAATTACGCGTATAATTCTTATGTGTAAGAAACGCGCTATGCCGAATGTTTGATGTTAATCTTAACAAACAGAAAATTAATAAATCATAAGTTTAATACAAATTCAAAGTCTCTTAAAATTTCTCTTTCAATAAATTTGAATATAGAAATGCTTGTGGACAACAGAATTGCATAATTAATGTAACTAAATTATTAAAATTTTTCATTTAACATTAAGAATGCGAAAACTCAGTCTATTTTTCTTCTTTCTTCATCAACTAAAACTAATAACTTCATGCTAATTTTAATCTTTTCCCCATCATATTAAATTCGCACTACAAAAATATCCCTAACACACAAATTTTCCGCACAATCGATTACAATTGAAGCCTCAAAAAGCATTACCCCGGCGCGACAGCGTCGCGCAGCCAGACGCACAAGTAAATAAAGTCAAATCCAATTAAATCGCAGCCCGGGGCTATAGCTCGCGCCGGGCACAATAATTAAAAGTTCCCGCCCGGGCCCTGTAGGTGTACCACCGGCGCGTTTAACGCTCCCGGAAACGCTTTGAAATATGAAAACGCGCGCGGCGGCGGCGGCGGTAAAAAAGAAGTCCGCGCCTTCCGGCAGACCGACAACTTCCGAGCCGCGCGGTACAAGCGCGGAAAAAAGGAAAGGAGCGGTAGGCGCGCGAAAACAGAAGCTCCCCGCGTCGTCGTCGTTATGATCATCCCTGTAGGCAAACTTCCGCGAGGCTTCCTTTCCTCTGTCGCTTTGTGTGCACAGTGCCGCGCGTTCTCTTCATCTGCCCCCCCCCCCCCTGCGATTGCCGCGAGCGAACTTTTCTGGGTGCCTTGCGTGTGTCTTTGTCTCTGCGACTGGATTGCGCGAGTTTATAAGGTAGTGGTTTTTGGCGAAGTTTCGTGTTTATATTATTAGTTGTTTTCGTAATGTTTTTTCTATAATTCTATAAAATAATAGAATTGTATATTGCCTTTAAATTGATAAATTTGCCATTTATTTTCACGACTTTTTGAATTTTCTATATCTATAAAAATCTCGTTACAAATTAGTAATTAAAAACGTTGTTTGTATAGCAGTTTCAAAAACTACTTTAAACAAAATGTAAAGTGAGAAGTGTTAATTAAGGTTTGTAGTTAATTCTTTTTTGGATACTCATTAAGTTATGAACTCATTATATTATAAGAACAAATTTTTAATTGGTACTAGTGGCATGATATATAATTTTTGCGTTATTATATATATATACAATTGCATGCAGATTCGTGATATAGCCGTAAATAAATTACACGTTGATGAAATTCATACTTATTATTTACACATACCTATACATATTTTACTGAAAAAAATGCTTTGTTAATTGTGAATTTTAAATTGTTTATTATTAATAATCATTTTTTAACAATATATAAATATTGAAGTTGCTTTTATATTTATAAATAAATTTTCTAATTATAGGTTATAAAAACAAAAGATAAAATATTAGGAAAACAAAAATAATCATATTTATATACTGTAAAATATGGACTGGAAAGCTTACAAATAAAATTCTGTGCTACTCGTACATTATTTTATCCGAAAACTCACTTATTCTTCAACAATACCATCGTCGTCAGCCCAGCGCGAACAAACACCATCTGCATCGTCATCCCTTAACTCGCTCCTTCGCCTCTCTCTCCCGCGCGGCAACATCGCTACGGCACGAGTTAAGCCAATAGATCGCTGACTTCTAATTACCCAATGCCTTTTTGTGCTCTTTGCCCGCTCCCCGCTCCTTCCTCCTTTCGTCCGCACGCGCCCATTCAATTTCGTTTTCTCTCTATCTCTCTCTCTTTCTCTGTCTCTTATATATATGCCGAAGGACGAACAAAGAGCAGCGCACGCGTGCCCGCCCTGCGCAAATACACTTTATGTATAAGGTCTCGGCAAATACACTCAGCGCCCTGCAAGAGGGGGGCGAGAGAGAAAGAAGGAAAAGGCTTCGCCTATATGTAGTACGATGCGCGCGATAAGTAGCGCCGGTGCATGTAGGACTGACCGCCGCTGCGAAACGAATCGTGCGCGCGTTCGAATGGACAGAAGGTTTTTTTGCAGTAGTATAGACACGTGCAGTAGCTTCTGGTGAAAAGTTGGAGAAGTGCTGCCGATATGCTGTGGGTTTTGTTATTGACGATGAGAAGTGGAAATGGCATTCGATGTTATGAGTAATGTGAAATATTTTTCTTTCGTTATAATAATTCGTGCGTAGGGCTTGATATTGAATAACCGTAAGAAATTTGTATGTGTTGTTTATACATCAGAGTACAATTGATAAACAAAATTTTAGAGCATATTAAGTAAAATTTCGATAAAGAAATTATTATTGACTATTATAGACTAACGCATGACGAAATGGTAAACACATATCTACAGGTTTCGATTATTAAATTATATTTACTTTAGATACTAGCAATTGTGAAAAATAAAGAAGAAAGTCTAAATTAACAAAGTAGTATGTAACTATATGGTGAAAGTCAAATCGACAATTAAAGTGAAAACTTGACGATTATATGTAAATACAGAACACTCGAGTATGGTACGCATACATTTATGATTTTTCTCAACTCACAAAATATTGTACAATGGTTTTAATTTCAATTTATTATTGTCATAAAAAATGTTTTCCAAAAATTCTGTTGATTGATGCCAACGCAACGACTACGTTAAAATTAAACTATGTATTAAAATTAAAGACAGCTAATTTTATTAACTACGAATTTTCCTTTTTGTTACAAGTACTCGTCTGTAAAATACATCTATCTCTGTTATCGTTTTCATGGTAAGCTGATTTTGAATTTAAAAAATACCTTCACACCTTTATGTTATTTCATGAATAATTCACATTTCACCCACATAGCATGAAACCAAAACAAACGATACACGTTTTCACTAAAATAAAATAAAAACTCTACACCAGCCTAAAACAAACCCCACTCACTCATCCTCATAATCCCATTTCTCGTTAACTTTGTCACAACAATAAAGCCTGATCCCCACGACAACGCCAAAACACGCGACATCTTTCGCACGTATATCTTCCTCCTCGCTCTTCCTGCACCCCGCGCGGCTACAAATTTCCCGAGTGTCCGCGACAAAGTGCCGTGGTAACAAAAAAAAAAGAAGGCGAAAACGACGAGCGAAGAGAATAGGTGCACGACGGCACGGCAAGACACGGCACCGCGGCGGGGCGCATTATAGTTGGCTTTTGAAAGAGAAAACTTCGAACCCTCCCGAGGGTGTATTAGCTGGGAAAGATAAACAGTGTCGCGTGGCCGAAATATATAACCCTCCCCGCACGTACACTCTCTTTACTTCCCGTGTGTTTATCGTATACCAATTTCGCGCGGTAACCGAAACGCGGGGTTGTACAAGCGTGTATTCGCGCGCACTTTACCAGTCGCTAGGTGGCGAATTAAAAGAGCCTTTGTACAAATATAGCGAGAGGATATATTATAGGACAGATGGCTGTGTGCAGTTTATCGTGGATGCGCAAGGGCTGAACAATGGGTTGGCAGATCGTTTTAGCGGATCGACTGTGAGCGACTGTTCTTTTTAGTTGGATAATGTTTGCGTTGATTGTGCGAGTAGCTTTTTTCTTTGTAAAAATGATTTGTTATGTCGTGGAGTTTTCAAACAATTAGATTTTGTACACGCGATTTGTTTTATATATTTACATTTTGATCATATTTAGAAAAACGTACACTGTCGTATAGTGTGTTTGCTTTTTTAGAATTCAAGGTTAGATATTGTTACTTAAATATATGATATTTACTACAAAAGGTATCAATTCTATGTACTTTATAAATAAATTAATTCGTTGTACTTAAATGTAACTAAGAAAAAGTTAGCTGTTTTCTTCGTGGATTTGGCTGGATCTCTGAGACATGATTCATCTTACCTTCTTATTCTAGTTATGATAAAAATTCATGCTAAATCTGAATAAGTCAGTACCTCTACCTATTGTTATAACTATTATTTATTAACTTCATAACTATATGAATCAACAGTTAAATTTCTAAATGATATTTTGTTTTCATCATTCATAGTACAATGTATAGGTCAAGTAGAAGCCTATTTATAACAATAACTTTCACATAATTATTAAAGAAGGTATTTGCACTAAAATGTTATTATTAACAACCAAAATAAAAAGATTTTGTAGGGTCATTTTAAAAATGGCACTTTTGTTCGCCATATTGGATCCGCCCTTTTGAATTTCAAAGACCCTTATATACAATTTTCATGTAAACCGATAGTTAGAAAAATTTGAGCTTCAGAGGATTTAACAACAAAAATGGTCAAATGGTCCTTCAGAGCACAAATTTTTCTAATCATTGGTTTTTCATTAAGAATGCATAAATTGGGGTTTTTGGGATCACTGATTTCAATTCGTTGCAGATTTTCAAATATTTATTTTTTGGTTGGTGGTACATTCGAAATCAATAATAAATTTTACAGTGCAAAGGTGTTTACATATTTTAATTACCATGTTAAGACTCACAGTTAGAGATAAAGATTTTTCAACACACTGACCTGTATCTCAAAAACTATAATTTATTCGCGCAAATATCCAGAGAAAAGAATTCAATATTTTGTTGAAATAATCATTCCTCAGAGTTTGAGCTCAATTCGTGACCCAGAGGGCGTAACCAATATTTGAAAGTAAGCAAAAGACATTTTATTTTTCCCCATCTTTTCGTCTTAGCACTTACAATCACAAATCCATAAAACAAACAAAATCTCCTTCACATCATACCAGCTCGCCCTAAACCAAACATTCGAGATCCCCATTCATACGAGATTGATTCCAACGCCCAGAGCATAAACAAAAAGCATACGAGCCAACGAAAAAAGACCAATTCCTTAAACAAGAAAATGAAAGAAGAGCCGCGCGAATTCCCCGTGGAACTCTGGCCACGCAATGAGCGTAGTACATACAAATACACACATACAACACGCGGGAAAAGGTTGCGAATCCGAATCCCCGATTGCCCCGTGACCCGTTGCCGAGGTCCGCCTTCTTTTCGAGTGTGTTTCGCGCAGGGGACGGAGTTTGTTGGCGAACAACTTGAAACTCAATCTATCGAGCCTTTTCGCTTCTCCTACACTTGCGCGCCGAAACTGCAGCGGAACGCGTGCGACTTTAAACTGTCGAGGGCCATCGACTTTGAGAATATATTCTTCGGCAGTCTCTCTTACTAGTGCTTCTTCTCTTTTCTTTTTTTCTTTCTTTCTTTGGCTTTCGTTGCGCGCTCGCTTCTGCGTTCTGCTTCGCAGAAGCAAAGTGCTTTTGGATGGCTGTTTGCTCGCGGAATGATTCCAAGCGAGCTGGGATTTCGCTTTTGAGAAGTGCTTTAGTGGAGATTTGGTGTAAAGTTTTGTTGGGTGATGAGAAAACATTCCATTCTAAAATAGCATAAATAAAGTATCCATATTAACCTACAATTAAAAGATGCATCTCTGTTTTATACAAAATATAAATCTATACAAAATGTTTATATAAAAAATCTGTATTTGACGATTTTTTGTTCCTAACTATGAATCCGTTGTCCGAATGGAAAAATTCAAAATAGCAATAAATCCTAACATAATGGAAGATAATCTACACTATATTAATGAAATAACCACTGCTGTACAAACTTTCTGTGAAGATAATTTTTGTATGTTATTATTTCTGAAAATTTTTTTTAACATATTCCGGCCTTTCTCTATACATTCATCTTTCATTCTCCGTCTCTTAAAATGTTTCATCTGCATTTATCTACTATCTACACACCATAATATTAGCGGAGGATCTTCTAACGTGTGTCCGTACGTACGTACGTACGAATACTTTCGAGGCTTTCTACATCATACAAGGCGTGACTCAGATATATTGAATGCTGCAAATGATTATTAAATGATCGCTATTTTTTAAAGTGGGGTACGTACACGTATACAAGATGAGCATCTCAGGCATGGTCCAGATGTCCCGGATACTGTCAATCAATTCGCACTGTTATCAATATTTTTTCAACTATCGATAATTCTTTTCTTTATTTTCTTTATTATTATGATTTTTCTTTATTATCGATATTATTTACTGCTATCGAACTGCGTATGATTTTTTTTTATTATTGACAGTTTTTCTACTATCAAAGATTCTTTATAGTGGGTGTAAGTGCACGTGTGCGAGATAATCATCTCACTTATCTTCTACATCTATCTATATTATATGAACGGAATACCACTAGTGTAGAGAAAATTCTGTTATAATTATATTTTTATAATTATATCTTATTCTATACATTTACGTTCCATCCTTCCTCTCTGAAAATATTTCATCTGCATTTATCTACTATCTACATATGATAATAGCGGATCCTCTAACGTACGTCCGTACATATGTACGTGAGCGAGATAATCATCTCAGTTATTAAATATTAGAAAAAAAGATTGTATAATAAAATATTGTTAAAAGATTACGGTAATACATTTTTATTGCTTCCAGAACGTGAGCAAGCGGTTCTTGCTAGTAAAATATTAATAGTTTATGTTCACCAATTAGGATTTGCCATTTTGAATTTTGCAAATTGCTGAATTGCTCAAATAATGTAGTAAAAAAGTTAAATGCATTAAAATAGTATATTGTGTACCTAGGGCGCAAAGTGGGCTTTTTTAGACCGAGTGTTGAGATTGCAGTATGAGTCGAGGGCGAGCTAGCACGAGCCAAAGGCGCGTGCGTTTACTGCAACCACACGAGGTCAAAAAGTCGACTTTGCCCTTAGTGCACACCATATTTTTTGTAACGCATGTATTGATTTTTGCGTGTTTGTAGCATATTAAACAGAGCTTAATATATATATATATATATATATATATATATAATAACAATTTGCCGAAAAAATTTAGCGGGCGCAAAAGTTACTTTTGCGCCCGTCGGTCTAAAAAATTGTCCTTTAGGCCCGCTTAATAGGTACAGAAAAACGCGAAAATCGTGCTTGTGTTACAAAAAAGTATTTTTTAAAAGTCATTTTCATCAAGATGCTAGATATCGCCCAGACAAACAAGAAAGGTACTACGTCGGGCTCGGGTTCGAAAAGGTACTACGTCTATCTCAGCTTCAAAAGGGTACTACATCGGTGACTGCTTGAAAAAGGTTCTACCTTGGGAGCTCAATTTTCCGTTTGGATTTTGAGTTAGTAGCATTGGCGAGTTAATACTAAATTGTAAACTTTATTATTCAACAAATAAAGCTTTTGATTTCGTCAATGTTTGTAATTTTGATATTTTAAGTATCTTAACATTTCACTGAAGATAAAATTCTTAAAGGTTATCTTCGCATTGATAGTGGAAACGAATGAATTCCAAATTATAAGCATGTTTCGTAACATTTCATTTTATGAGTAAGTCAGATGAGAATGATATGAATTAAAGATTTTGCATAAAAATTAATAATACACATTCTAAATAGTATTTGATATATTCCCATAAAAATGTAAATCAATTAAAATATAGACATTTCTTCTTAAATAAAACTTATAATACTGTAAAATGTATCTAATTTTATCAATTATAAACATATTTATATATGGAGAAATATGGAAGAAAAGAGATGAAAAAGCAGATACATTAGAAAGTTTTACAGGTATTCTTTTGTTTTTAAGAACATCATTGTTTATGAGAGAAGTTTATAAAGAAAAATTTTAATTTTGTATATGACTTACTCTGAAAGCAACAAATTAATTTATCAGTTGAACCGTCAAGTAAATTGACAAAATTAGTTTGTGTAGTAACGAGTAATAAATGTGATTTTATTTTTTCTAATTATGTTTTTATTTCTTTAATATATCTATATTACAATGATTGTACAATCTTCTCAGCTAATGTTTCCACGAATATTCCTTTAACAGGTGAAATTTTTTTTAACGAATACTGATAATCGTTCATAATATTTGATTCATTTATACTTTAATAATATACTGTCAAGAATGGAAAATTTGTATTTAACCCTTTACCATTGTTCAAAGGGTTAATAACTCGTTCACTGTAGTTTAAAGGCTTAACTATATTAATGGACTGGTACATGGTTGAAAGTTTATTTGCTATTTTTAATTTTTTTTCTTCAGATCGAGATATATTCAGATCATTCTTCTTTTAATTCAAAGATGCATCTGTAAAATAATATATACAAAAGCAAGATATTATGGGAATTGGAATAAACGACAAAAGAAAGGACTTAATTGATGCATGCCAAAAGAAGATCACTCCTGAATAGTTATAGTCTTCTTACGATGACTTGATGCAACAAGATGCTTTATGATTTAAAATGAGCATGATTAATTTTTATACAGAAACGTTAATTCATACTTTTCTTATTTGACTTTCTCATAAAATATACTGTTATGAAATATGTTTATAATTTGAAATTCATTCACTTCTATTGTCAATGCGAAAATGTTACGCAATGTTACGCGAGTTAAATGTTACAATACTTAAAATATAAAAATTCTAAACATTAACGAAATCAGAAGTTTTATTTATTGAATAATAAAGTTTAAAATTTTATATTTATTAACCAATGCTGCCAACTCAAAATTCAAACGGAAAATTGAGCTCCCGAGGTAGAACCTTTTTCAATCAGTCACCGACGTAGTACCCTTTTGAAGCCGAGATCGACGTAGTACCCTTTCGAACCCGAGCCCGACGTAGTACCTTTTCGAACCCCAGCTCGACGTAGTACCTTCTTCGTCTGGCTTTACGATATAATTTCCCCTTAATGACAATAATTTGACAATTATTACTACAAGTACAGAACCTCCCTAAACATTTATTTCTAGCATTAACTATTCTTAAATTCCAGCACCAGCAGATTCATAACATTAAACCGAACGAGCTGACGTCTTTTAATTCCAGGAGCATCATAATTTTCATTTCCACGACTTCGTAGCTCGGAATTCCCGAGAAGCGCGCGCACACACTATACCCGCGAGCCTACATTACGAGGGGTTCATTCCGTTAAATTTTCTCTTGCACACTCCTCGCCGAGTCTTAACTCAAACGAGCTGCAGCTCCTTCTCTTACTCATACATACATATAGGCATGAGTTCTTCAGTATACGTATTTTATATATATATATATATATATATATATATATATATATATATATATATATATATATATATATATATATATATATATATATATATATATATATATATATATATCCGCCGCTAGGCATCCGTAAAAGGAAGGGTTGAAAAGAGAGAAAGAGGGAGACGAGAAGTTGAGCAGAAGAGAAAAAAATAGGGCGCCACGGAGAGTGCAAAAAGAGGTAGGTATATGAACTTCGCCTGCCTGCCCCCGCACCGCACTTGAGTACACGGCAGCCCCACATTTTCGCCGCAGCGCGCGGCCGCAGGGGACAGGAGACGCGAAGAATCGCGCTGTGAAATTTATACTCATAGCGAGCAACGAAAGAAACGGGAAAAGAATGAGCGATAAATAGAGGCGAGAGTGAAAGTGGGTAGGAGGGAGGTGGAGGAGGCAGGATGGTGGATGTAATAGGTGGGGAGGAGGCGGAGAGAGAAAGAAAGAGAGAGGCGTTATATATTTTAGATTTGAATTTAGATTTATCTGGGATGAAGGTTTGGGAATGGGGAGGCGAGAGCTCGCACCGACCATTGCGCAACGTGAAGTCGTTCACCTGTGAGGATGTATACAGGGTTAAATGGTGTGGTTGGGTTCGGGATATTACGGTCAAGTTATGTCACATGGATATGTTGCAAAATTTATTATAGTATTGAAGCATGTATACCTTTTTAGTTGTTGGGTGAACGTTAAAAAATCGACAATATCGTGTCCGACGCTTTAACGTATTAATTGATAATTCTACATACTTTGAGAGTTGATCAGTTCGTGAAGTTATGAAACTACATAGTATTTACTACATTTTCTGCCTAAACAGACTTCAATATGACCGATTTAACTTTATTTAAATTAATGTTAAAAGGCTTTTTTGGTTATTCAATTCTCATATCTTCAAGTATATATAGTCTAGTTTTTAATTGAGCCCGAAAAATGTAAGAAATCTCGGTGTAAATAATTAAATTATTCAATTGAAATATGTCCGAAGTTTTCAATGTCTTTCCGTAACATTTCAAATTTTAGTATTTATTCGAAGAAAAAAAAAGATTTTACATTTTTAGAACTGGGGAATATAAAAGAAACAACCTTTTTTAATAAAAAATGTTTTTTAATTATTGAAAAACGCCATTTGTTAAAGGTGAATACGGGAAAACGATTATGTACTAAGCGCGTATGCTTTTAATTTGTCTTTCTGTAACGCTGTTTTCTCAAAGTTGCAGAGAAGTAAATAATTACTTTAATAGCTCAAATTAAAGCTTGTTATAAACTGTTTCAATACCCTCTTATTATTTTATGAAATATTTTAATAATAAATGGTTATTATACTAAATGTGATGGACCTTTACTTTATGACATGTCTTCCCGTAACGTTTTATTCACAAGTAGCGAACGCGTTAAGAGGTTATGATGCGTAAAATGGTATAACACACAAAGAGAACCTTAAAAAAAAAATTTTAAATATCGTACTTACATTTAGGAGCTTTAGAAAAGGAACAACATTAAAAAAATAACCTAAATCATACTATTTGTTCAATGCGGTACGGATTCGTTATAGTTGAATATATTTATTAATAAAATGAAAAAATTTTGTTTGCATATTAATATTATTTTGTGCAATATTAACTTTTTAAATTAAATAGATTGTTATGAAAGACATTAATTTTCGAATATTTTTAATTTAAAATATTACATAATAGGTAAAAAAATCCATTTTTATTTTGTATCTAATATCCACAAAAAAGAAGTTTTTTTAGCGCTGCTAGTACCATATTACTATTATTTATATATAATACTATAAGAAAATAAGCCATTGCACTTAATTAGAATTGTCGATTTTTTTACTTTCACCCAGTTACTGAGAAATTAATTATATTCATTGGGAGAATATTCAAATTCGTAATAAATAATAACAGATGCAACTGCGAGTTTGTATTACTTTATTATCAGTATCGACGTAAAATTATTAGTTATCCAAACATGGTAAAAAAATTTCTTTGCTAAATATGATACGAATTAATTTACATTTTAATCAGCTGATACTTATGATAAGTATTTTGAAGGACCTACCCGAGCGCTATTTTCGAAAACGATTATTTGAAGAGAAATTTTTTTAAAAATGCGAAACTGTTAAAGTAGATTCTTAAAAGAAAATCTTATGAATTTTGAGAAACGCATTCTGGAATAAAATCCATTGAAATATAATAATAATGTAACCTCTAATTAAAATTTCAAATAAATTATTTTGTATTTACCGGACAAAAAAGGTTTAAAAGATACCGTTCAGGGTCGTTCAATAAATCTATTAAAAGTTGACTTATAACTTTTATTTAACTACTTTTATTTATCAAATTCATACCGTGAAAAGTGCTGAGTCATTCTCGATGATTTCAGCATCACAGTAACAGCGAAATTTTAACATTAAATATACCATAATCCCTGCTATGTAGAATCAACAAACCACGTCTAAATTAGTTACCTTTTAATAGTCTATATTTACTCTAAAACTTGAATCAACTCACATTCATATTCAATATCTCCCCCGCCCCAAAATAAAACTCCAAATAAAGAAACTATATACCCTAAAAACTTAAAGCGTTAAAGCTGCATATCCCGGCGACTGTTCCCACCCCGGAAAGAGAAAGTTTTTTTCCTCCCCGCGAGAAACGAGAGCAAAGGTAAAAAGGATCCCCCTCCTCCCGCTGAAAACTTTCCAGACCCTCCTAACACGCTCGCGTGTATAGCTGCAGCGAGAGGAAAAAAGGCCGCGAGGCAACGGCGCACAGAAAAAAAAGCGAAGCAGAAGAAAGCAAAAGAGCCCCTCGACTCGTACCTCATCCCACACGTGAGCAAAACGCCGCACAGTCGGGCAGGAGGGAAGAGAGAAAAAAATGACTGGCGCGCTCGCGCGCGTGAACATACGTAAAGTCAGCCGTCGAAATTCTGAAACATTCATAAACCCGCGCCTACTGTATACCCACGTATACACGCGTTGCCTCGAAGTATAAAAAAAAAGTGAAGAAGCTTGAATAAGGCATGACGCGCGGCGTGCAGGTGAAATTACCGGGTAGTATAAGGTGTCCTCGCACCGCGTCGTCGTAGTCCCATTAGGGGCAATAAAAAATGGCTCGCCGGCGAAATTGCCGCTGGCTTCGTATACTATAAAGTCGTTCGGAGGGAAAGTATGTACATATTGTATATATATTTATATATACATATATATGGCGCGCGCAGATGGATGGGATGCATCGCGTCCCTGCCGCCGAATAGGATTTTTCCGAGATGACGAGCTCGCAGGCTGCCGCTGTGCTGTGCTATATTATATACTGTACTTCCGCCGGATGCTGATGGGACGTCGCGCGAGGAGCGTGTTTTCTTACGGGACTTGTTCGTTTTTTCATGGGGCTTGGGGTATTTTTCTTGGCGGAGGCGTGAGGAAAGAAATTGTTGCAGGATTTTTTGGGGAACTTGGTCGTTCGATTTTAGGTGAGGCTGGAAGTGTCGATAGGGTTCGGTGTATATTTGTGAATGCGACGGTAATTGTTTCCTCGAGGCTGCTTGTATTTTAGATGGTTGTTAACTATTAACTCAGGAAGTTTGGAATATATTATGTGAAATATCATACCAGATTGAACGGAAAATTTTATATGGAAGTCGGTAAATGTGCGGAGAGAGAAATTTCTGATAAAAATTATCATATATTGATACGGTACACGTAGGGGATTCTGACTGTGTGGTAAAAGTTATCTTGATGCAATGTGTATATGCTCCTGATTTACGGTAAAATTCAACCTTACTGCACCGTATAAAATTATAAATAATATTACTGCAGTGTTCTTTAATTACGGTGGTGTTTATCAGAAATTGATCTCTCTGTATACTAATTATATAAATTATTGGGCTGTAAATTAATTTTTATATTTATTGTTCCGCAAAAATACGTCGTGCACTCTAATTATAAAATATTTTATAACATTTTAATTAAATTTTTTTTATTTAATCATTTTACTTTCTTCCTTTAAAAACAATTTCAAAGCATTACAAGATTACAAAAAGTGAAATCCACCTCGTTGCAGAAGACTCGGAACTAGCGTAACAAAATAAAAGAACGCCAAATGCTATAATTAACAAAATTTAAATGAAAACGACGCGCATTATTTTAATTAAACGATGCACGCTTTTACCTCTGATTAAACGAATTTTAATTAAGTTTTCACTTAAAAAACCGTTCCTCTTTATGCCCCGTCTCACGTTCGCGTTCACGTTTACATCGCCACGCAGGGCAACGGTAAAAAAGATCTCGCGCAGAAAAAAAGGAACGTTCAATTACAAGCATTATATTATTCATTTAGCCGGGCGTTTCTTCGGTTTTAATTACACACTCAAGACTCCGCTCTCGCGCGTACTCGACTCGAGTCGCGGGTCTTTTTGTCCCGAAATCCACGCACGCGCGCGCGCTCAATATACGTATATATGCAGTACTCCGCGGATTATATCGCATTCACGGGCACGATCGTCGTCTACGACGTATATATATCCCCCGACGTCGCTCTTCGACGTCGCGTGTGACTCAGCGCAGGAAACACCCCTTTGAAGGTTAGGAGGGTACAGTCTGTGGCAAATGTCTGCGGGCGCGCGACGTTATTAATATTTTGCACTTGGGAAATCCGCTTGCCGCCGCGTCGAGTGTGTTGCACGATGAGAATGGGACACTTGTACGTTTATTTCTGAGTGAGATTGTGTTGTTACTGAACGTGTAAAATTGTGTGTATTATTTTATATTTCTATTGTATGTTAATTTAATTTAAGTTAAGATAATCTCAATAATGATAGTGTTTATAGGTTTGAAATTTTCTGAACTGTGTTATAAAAGTGATAAAACTGAACTGAAAATTTTGCTCAACTTTGTTCATTTAAGAACTGTCAATGGACAGGAGTATAATATAATGTTTTTATTCTTAATAAGAAATAGCCGTGCAATTGAATGTAACGACAAATATGTGATTTCAATTGAATTAACAAGTTCATTCATTTTTGCTTTCTCAAAGAGAAAGCTTTGCATTTTTTAATTCTATGAGTTCACTTTTTATAGTTATAGATATAATGGAAAAATATGTATGTATATACATCGAACATATTTATCTAGTTTTTATTCATTTATACCAAATTACTTAATTATCTGAACAACAACCTACCATCATTTATATTGTAAATTTCATCATATGATCCAAATATCATAGAGCAGCGTTTCGAAATCAAAATTTTGATTGGGACTATACGTTCTGACGACATCCTGAGACTTCAACTCACATCTCGATCTCCTCGCTCAAAATGTTCGGTCAACGGTGCAGTGGTACGCTTTCTAACCTCTCCTGGCTCCACTCCTCTCCTTTGCTTTTCAAATCCCAGCGCAATTCTTTCGCCGCGTCATCTCGAGAGCTTAAGCACGCTAACGTTTCCGTAAGAGGGATCAAGAGAGAAAGAGAAGTATAGAGGAGAGCCCCCGGGAACGGGGCGAAGGAGAGCAACATGAAAATAAAAGAAGCGAGAGCGTCAGATCGTGAGAGGGAGGAGAGGAGTACATAGGAAGATGTAGAAAAATATATAGTGAAGGATTGAGGGCGATTGAGAGAAAGAGAAAGTAGCAGGGAGAATGAGACAATCAGAATAACTGCGATGGAAAAAGTAAAAAATGGATGGAGAAGAAAATATAATAGTCTTTTTTTTAGAATACCTAGAGAAGAAATGTTAAAAAGTGCATCTTACTTTTATTACATCGAATATTTATAAATTAATAAATCGATGAGGGTTGATTGTTGTAGACATTTTTATAAGAAAATCTGATTTTAATTTGGAAATCATTCTAAGCAATTATCATAAGATGTCACCATTGTGAAACTTACGCTTAGAAAATATTTGTTTTATGTTTAAGAAAACATGAGCAAAAGTAAATACACCAATGTTGATTCGGCCTTAAAATTAGCATCGAAAATGTACTAATTATAAAATAAAATAATTTAATAAATTACTTTCATCGTATTTTTCAACTTCTAACATTTAATGTAACCTACGTGTTAAAAAACGGACTCAAATTATTTTTCTGGAAGACCACTGATATATTACTAATATTTTATTTATTATGATTTACATTGTAAGTCTTGGAGTTTGCTTCCAACAATCACAGAAAAGCATCGAATAACTTCCTTTACACACTTTTCTTTTCATGGTCCCTCTTTCTCATAGTGCTTTTCTAAAATAAAACCAAAACCTAAATAATGGAAAAAATACAGTCTATCAATCCTGAAAAATAAATTGTTTAATCCACAAACTGATCTAACACGAACAACAATCCATTTATAAAATACCAATAAATTAATATTCACGAGCTACCTAAATTCTCAAAAGAAAGCCTGACGAAGCTCCCCTTAAAGCCCGTAACAGCAAAAAGACCACCAACGCCAAGAAGCACGTGGATTAACACAGCCGCACGGCGGAAAGAAAGCGCGGAAACAAAAAGAAGGCACAAAAGCGAAAAGCGCGCTGAGTACAAGAAGGAGAGCGCAAAAGAGCGAGGGTTTTACGTTCTATATGTCTCACCGTCCCCTCGAAGGCTGAGGCTGCAGCAAGCTACCCTTTGATGTCGCCGTCGCCGTCGTCGTCGTGGCGCGCGAGGTCAGAATACATACATCCCTCCGCGTGTATATATAGTCTCAATTAACCGATATTCAAAGCTTAATTGAGGCGCGCGATCGCGCAAATTGCCGCTGCTGCAGCGCGCGGAGCAATTGTCCGCTGCAAAACGCAGCGACTATTGAGACGAGAAGTGGGACTGTATGCAGTTGGCGAGGAGAGGAAAGGGAGAATCGGTGACTTTTTTCGGTGGGGTGGTGGTTTTTGGATAGGAAGTACTTCGTACAGTTGGCGTGTAGGTGTGATTGAAAACAGTCAGGTTGTGGGACTTTTGGAGGGTTTCGTTTGTGTGTTTTTAAGGGACGTGCTTGGATGCTGAAATTGAGAGCTTCTACGGCGAAATTACGGGTGAATTTTAATATGTCGACTTTCTAATTAATTGTTTTTCGTAAAGGTTATATATACCATGTCATCGATAAATGCATATAATCAATAGAATGCTTGTTTGATATTGTCATATTCCCTATCATAATCGTGTAAAAACAACACCGCGTACTTTTAAAACTGTCAAAACAATTAACATCCGACTTCACCTTTTGCTTGATTAAAACTGAATATTTAACTGTCATTCGTGTGTAGAAGCTAATGTATTTTAATTAATGTATGATGATAGCATGGAAGTAAAGCTTGATACGAACTTCAATTTTAATAAAAGTTCATCAACTCCAGAAGTCATGCATATACTTTAAAATATAAAATTACAATAAATTATCTAATTGGTATCAAATGCTTTATGCACTCATAACAACGAGGATGCTTCACAGGTAACTTTTAATCGGTTTCTTTAAATCATTCGCAACAATTAGAACATTTGCTTTGTTGAATTCGTTCAGCTTTTGAAAAAAACAAAATATTACGAATCCACGTATAATATGAAGTATGATGATTTCGCGAAAATCATTAACATTTTTCTCTAAACTTTTATAACAATTACTTTAATAAAAATACGGAAATCATATAACAACTTTATTTACATATACTGTCAAACTTTCACGATTCAGTAAACAAACTTATCCATACAAAACGTTTCCTTGTACATTAACCACAGAACTCGCAACCTTGGAAACATGGAAAACACCAGAACGCGAAAAAATAAAGAACCTCAACTGAGCATCTCCTTTTTCAACATTTCACGTGTGACTGGACCTCGGCTGGATATTCCGCCACCGACTTTTCGATTTTATCGTCCGCTCCTGCCTCGTCTGTATCGACCGAACATCCTCCTTTTTCCTCCTCTTTGTTATCATTGTTCCGTTCTCTCGTCCCCGGGCGCTTGAAATTCCAGCTTCATATTTATTCGATCCGTCGCAGAAGCAGAGCGAGAGAGTGAGAGAGAGTGAGAGAGGAAGAGGGTTGAGAGATAGAGGGGCCACCTTTGCTAGATCATCAGCTCGACAAGTTGCGAGAGGGTAGTTTTCCCGCGATTTCATTCACCTCACGTACGTTTCGTCTCTTCGCGTTTCAGTGTACATGTATATGCGGAGATGGGAATTTACGCACATATATGCGAGGTGAATACTGTGGGACGTGTCCACACACAGATGAAGGATGATTGAAACGAAAAGCTTGATCTAAAAACATCTAGGTAGATAAAAGTTGTTGAGTATAGTCAATTCAAATTTGAAGTTTTAAAGTAAGGGGAGGACCCTGGTATAGAAATTAATATCATTCATAACTAGAAGTCGGCCAATAATGGCCATTTATAGTTGTTATTAATGTCCGATTACTGGCTGTGAATGAGATTCATTTCAATATGGGAGAGATACTGAAATTATTTATTTTCTGGAGTATGGCACATAAGATTATGGTGTTTCGCAAATATGTTTATAAAATAAAAACATATTTCTGGAGCAGATTTCAGCCCACATTAGGCAGTCATGATTATATGGAATGAAGCAAAATGCATAAAAAGAAGGGTAGCATAAGATGTAACGTCCTTCCTTCAAAATAATTTTTTGGATGGCTTCAAGGTTGGATACCCATGTTAACTATACCATTAAATACATTTACATGTATTTTACTAATTTACAGTTGAACTTCTACTACTACTACTTGTACTGCTACTACTGTTCTTATGAAACATCAATACCTATCTCCCCTTAATATAGAATATCATAAATCGATTAACAAAAATAAAGCATTATAAACAAAACTGATTTTTAGTATGAAAACTAACAATAAGTTTATATATACTGTGGCTTCCCGGAATAACTACTTAAGTCCATTTTTTGAGAATTGAGTTTAATGTGTATTTCATATATTCAAATGCACCTTTTTCATATAAAAATATAAAAAATGACAGAAATATCACCCTATGATCGAAACCAGTACAGTGCATAACCACTTAAGCCCAATTTATTGAAAGTTGTTCCCGCAATATCCACTTAAGTCCACTTTATTGAAAGTTGTTCCCGGAATAACCACTTAAGTCCATGTTATTGAAAGTGGTTCTCGGAATAACCACTTAAGTCCATGTTTGATTACTCTAAACGATTATTAAGGCGGTTATGAAACTTAATTGAGTGTTAATTGTACATAATACAAAATTTAGGTCGTCGTTTGTATAAAGCATATATTTAAGGGACAATAATTACATTTTAATTACTAGTTGTATTACGTGGTAAGTTTTATTAATTAATTATAACAAAATAATGAATTATTACAAAATATAACGCTTTTATACGCGTGTTTTGCTTAATAGTAAAATAATTAATAAAATTTAGTAATAAACAAAAGAATTGGAGGAAATTATTCTCTTAATAGCTATTGGGGGTTGTCTTCTAATTTCTTGTGATTTTTTATTTATTATTGGATCTTCTAGAGTATTTTGGCTATTTTCAGATAATTGCAATTCAAGCGCAACGTTCCTTTTCAAAACTTTAAAACAATAGAAAACCACAACAAGAAAATTTTACACAGATACCGCGCATGATACCTTTAATTAGCATTAACCTGGAGTATTCGGACTTTTTGAACTGCAAAATATTGTGTAAAATAAAAGTAGACTCCCTGCCTTCCGTTTCTGTGAATTAGTATTGAGTTTATTTAACCTGCTAAGTTTATCTATAAATTACGCATACATAGATACATTTTATAAGTTAAATTTGAATGTTGATTCACGCTATTCGGACATATACAGAGTGTAGAAAGAGTAGAATACAGCTAAAAAGTACAGTTCCCGGCATAACAACTGAAGTTCATGTTCCCGGAATAACACCTTAACTTACGGTATTTACTCGTTCCTAAAAACGTAACCATGTAATTCCTTTACTTATCAATATGATTAGAAAGGTATATTATGACCCATTAAACAAGCATAGTACGAGTATTGCACTGTATCTCTTGAACTACGATCTTACAGATCAGTGCAAACATTAAAGCCTATTTTTCTCAAAAACACAAAAGTGGACTTAAGTGGTTATTCTGGGAAGTCACAGATATAATGGGTCACATTAAATTTACTAGTCTCATTTTTTAAGAAGCATTTGTAGTATATTGGTACTTTATATATTTTTGAAGCACTGTGTACATAGTACTTCGAGAAAAAATTCATAGTATAAGAATGCTAGTAATCCAGACCGGGAATATGTTCATCCATGCATCAAACTTTGACTGCTCGTAAAATTTCCATATTCCACTAATAGAATACAAAACTCCCGTAAAATATTCGCTATCAGACATCCCTCGCAAAATTCGCCTCTATATCCCCGAAGATTCATTACCAGATGATACTTTACCCAGAGACACTCACCAGCTCTATCGCATAGAGAAAATTATGCATCCCCACAGACGCAAGCTCACTCGACTACCTATACCTATATACCCACAGGGTAGTTTAGCTCCTGCGGCCACAAGGCGCTCGCCTCTTTTACTTAGATTCAAGCGTCAGAGCAGTCAGGCGCGTAGCAGCGTGCCACTCTCCGATTTGATATTTCTCCTTCGTCTTCATCTCTTTGCTTCCACGAGGAGAGCAGCCTGCCAAGCTTACACGTGAGCAAACACGCCTTCCGCGGCGATGCCTTGCGTCGTCGACGTCTTCGCTGCTGCTGCTGCTGCTGCTGCTGTTGCTCTCAAAGCCTCGCCCGTCACCGCAGAAAACAACGCCGCGCTTTCGCCTTTAATATACCTTTGACTCGTGAGCGTTTGTTCTCTTGCGGCTAGGGGGGCGTCGAGGTCCCGAGGAGAGAGGTTATTTAGCGTGGTGGGCGATGACTGAAGGGAATATCAAGGGACGATGAATTTAGTAGTGATGCGTGGGAGGTTAATTAAGTTTGTATAATTTTGGATGCGTAATTAGTCTAATTGGAGGAGGTTGGATATTTGTTTGGCTTACTGTAGATGCGAAATTGTTCCTGGGACTTTGATGGGTATTGCATGGGAATTATAGTTTGATAAGACAGTGTCGTATTTTATCATGAAAAATGTTTTGTAGGAGATTGGAGAAATATTGCAGTAGAAAAAGCATTTTTTTCGTTGATTAGTAATTGTAGTTGAAAACTTTGCAAAATACGTACATTTATATTATTATTTTAAAACTTTGTTATCTAGAAGTTAATTTAAAAATGTTCGTACTTGAAAATTAATCGACTTCTTATATTCGATTTAAAATAGACAATGCTTGGCTCTCACTTTGGAAAATCGTACAATGATAAGATATGCAATAAATAATACATATCTACAAACGAATATAGATTCGTAAAAGTAAGTACTGTATTCTACTTTCAACTGTTATTACTGTAATTGTTTATTGTTAATCAAGCTTTGTTACATTGTTTTTTAGTTTCAAAACCTATCTAAAGAGATTTACTTGTTAAGGTGGGTCGTAGAATCTTAAAAAAATTAATTCTGTATTTTATTTCGTATATACCTACCTATGTGAGATTAATACGTAAAATCACTATTACACAACTATTTAAGAAAATAAGAAAGATATTAGTTACATGTTAATTATAGAAATTCGATAGACGTTAAAGCGTAATTAGCGACATTCTTTAAAAGTCCTCTTATAATTAATTTACCTAAACAAAAAATAATTTCTATAAAATTCGACACATTTCCTTTCCAATATCGAAAATATACGATTCCCCTTTAAATGTACATCCCTTCTCACGACTCGTCCAGACAGTCACCGACTGCCGGTGCGCGCGACCGTACCAAACCAGCACAGCTGTGGATAGCAGCGAGAATTTCTTCGATTCCGAGAGAGGGCAAGGAAATTCGACGCCGCGAGAGCACAGGACTAACGCCCCGGAATGCAAAATAGCTTAAACGCAAGACAAGAGATTACCTTCTGGAATCAAAGTAATTAACATTTCGGCGGGAGCTGGCTTTCAGCACGAAAGCTTCTTTTGTCGAATGTCTCGCGCGCGAATCGTTCTCGGCTACGCGCGCGCAGAAAGTTCATTGCGCAAAAGGAAAGGAAGCGAAAAAACGCGTTTAATTAAGTCCACCGAATCGTCCTTTGCATAAATTCTGCTGTAAATTCGAGTCAATTCTTGTTCTCTTTCTTGTAAGTATTGACGATTTATAATGTTGGTATAAATAAATGATGAAGTGAATATCCTATACAACTTTCGGATGAATAAATTTATGGATAAAAATGTTCCGTATGAAAAAAGTAATTATGTGTATATTATAGCATTCTGAAGTGTTTTTCAACATTTAAATCGGAAATAGAATATCTCTAAGGAAAAGTGATAATTTTCAAGAAATTTAGAAGTTGGTCAGAACACTATTTCCTGCATTGCATTCAGTCATAACTACATTGAGCATCAGCAATCACTTTCTTGTTTCTCCAAAAATGTAATCTTTAAATTATTACTAGAATATATAACTTTAAAAGTTATAAAATTCTAGAAAATGAAATATTAAAAATACAATATCACTCAAAATACACTTTTATTAATGTCTAGAGCACGTTTTTCTTGATTTTACATTAACATGCTTTTAATTAATTTCTAAAAGTACCGCAAATATTACAAACCTGGTTTTAATAAAAATTTCAAACGTACCCAAACACGCACTTTCTTCATACAACACCACTACCGGAGAATTTAACTTACGAGACGTCATAGCGCACTTAACAGCGTATATACGCGCGAAATGTGAACTAAAAATTAGTACAGCGCGAAAAAGGGAAAAGGAAGCGTCCGCGAGCCGTGCGTCTCTTTACTTCCGCCCAGAAGAGAGCGAGAGAGATTGAGAGAGAAAGGGCGAAAGAGAGAGAAAGAGAGGGAAAGAAAGAGAGCGAGAGAGAGAGAGAAAGAGAGAGACAGAGAAAGAGAGAGAGAGCGAGAGAGAGAGAGAAAGCGATAGCAAGAAAAACGGAGCGCCGGGCTTTTTAGTCGCGCGCGCGCTTGTCGTCCTTTGACGAGACAAAGGGAAAAAAGTTTTTCCGCCCCCGGCCTTCCCCGCCCGCGGCAGCAGCCGAGTTCGTTATTTTATAATTGGCACTATCCGGCTTCTTTCATGAATTATTAAGGGCGCCGATAAAGCCGCGGAATATCGACGAGGCCTCGCCACCTCCTTGTTCTTCTCCTTCTTCTTCGATGTTCGAGCGCTGCGGCTTTTTTCCTTTATCTTGCTTCTCTGCGACGCCGTGTACTTTTAGCTGTAAATTATTGAGCTCGACTCTTATTGTCAGCGTTGATTTGGTTTTAATTTACATTTCTTTGTTATTAACGTGGTTATTAGAGGCGATGCGCTTTTTTATAACAATGAGCATTGAATTATTTGAAATCAATATATGTAATATTTTTTTATATAATAGAACGTGAATTAATCCAACGTCTCAAATTATAATTTAAATATACGTAGACCTTATAAATTAAGTGACTTTTATACTGCACACATTTTTAAGTGTTAAAAATTTCAATCCTAGCATAGATTGCAGGATGTATAAAAAATGTACATATTTTTAGTAAATGTATTTTGCAGCAATTTTCCAAGTCAAAAGTTCATAATAATTGTTTTTCTTTAAACGTTTTTCTTGTGAAGTACTTTAATTAAATCGATGAGGTAGTAAGTATTGCTGAATGAATTCCTTGATTCATAAATACTTGTAGGTTTACAAAAATTGTAAAGTTAACGGCGACATTTATAAACTACAATTGATGACAAGCATCCCGCCTGCTTTTATTTTCATAAGGCTCCTCCCTATAGTTAAAGAACTTATGAGACTGGATTTTGAATCCTGTTTCATACGGTCAAATGAGTCATATCCGGATCAATATGCAATCTATTTACATCCGAATGCATTTAAATAAAATCGAATAAGAAAAAGAAATTAATTTGCTGTTGTCCGGATTTTGAATTGTGTTTCATTCTGTCTTATCCAGTATCATACATATTTTTAATAATACCATCCTTTCAAGCCAGGTATCAATTAAAATAAAAACCGCACAATAAAATCCAATACTTCCTTTACCCACACATATCCTCATACCTCAACCCACCTCCATGATGTCGCCATCACACGCGATCACGTAGCTATACACATACATCTCCCGCCGGCTTATCGTTCCCGATCACTCGTGACATCGCGCATGCAGGAAGGAAACTCTGGCACACCTATATACCCATATAGCTACACACGCGCGATTATCCACGTCCACTCGCATATGAAATGAAAATACACGTACGTCGCAGCGCCTTTGATGTTCGGACGCTCGGTCGCACCCCCGAGCGGATCTCCCTCGGACCTATACATACATATATAGGCGCGCGCAATATATCGCCGCCCTCTGTTGTCGCTCCTTCGCTCTGGCTCCTCTTTTTTCCGCGTGTGTGTTTTTGCAGCGTGTTTGCCGTGAGTGAGCGCGACCCGCCGGGTCCGGCCGCTGCACGCGCCTTTTGTTTTTAATCAACTGACTCCGCGGGAGGGGCCCTTGCCGAGCGGCATCACCGGAATTTCCTATTGCGCGAGTAGATGAGGGAATTGCGCTTGCTGTAGGCTTTTGTATGTCATTTGAGAGGGGGGGGGGGCATAGGTGGTGCACGCAGGCGCGGGCTTTTTGTTCTACTTTCTTTGTTGGGGATTGATGAAAAATATGGTTCTTGTCTACGCTTCATGGGTATGCTATTGAGCGAGTAATGTAATGATGTTATTGGTTTGTTAGGCATGTTGTGCAATGTTTCTTAATGTTTATTTTCTTTATGTTCCAGGTAAATTCAACCGTAGCTTTGAGGGCTTTGATAGTTCATCAATTTGTGAGTTATATAATATTTTTATTTCTTAAAGAGGTTTGATAGTGAAGTCAGAATGATAAGATGTTTCTGAAAATTTAATATGTCTTTCTTCTATGAAGTTTACCATAGCATGTGAATTTTAAATGTATTAGGTAGTCATTACCGTTTTAAAGATGATTGATTTCAAAGTTTAACTCTTATACACGGGCTTTTATGGGAGCAAGTTGTAAACTGATAATAAACTTAGAGTGCGATTGTTTAAAAATGATAATATTAAGATACATAAATATATAATAAATATAAATATACACCCCGCACGGGAGATCTATCTAACCTCCTTAAGAGGAGGTCATACTCGGATACGAAGCAAAATTCACGATTTTGAACTTTATTCGTTGAATTTTCTAAAAGCACTCCCCGATTCAATATCGTTCAATATAGAACAATGAATTGGGTACAACTTTTAGAAATTTGTTAAATTAAAAATTCAACGAATAAAGTTCAGAACCGCAAAATTTTGTTAAGTACGCGCTTACGGCCTCCTCTTAGTATCAACAAAAGAAATTAAATTTTATTATTAATTTGATAAGGTCATTTATTTTATCTATTATCAACGCAGTTAAATCAATTCGCTGGACTTATCGCTTCTTCTAAGCTTATTTATCATTTATCTATAATTATACATGAAGTAAATTTGATAATTAAGATTATTAATCAATGTTTATCTCCGATATTAAAGATTAGTGATGATAGTGATTAGTTGGTGATGATCTTCACTTGACTCAAACTAAAGATTAACTATACATTTTTTAGATTTACATATATCAGGTTAACAATGAGAAATTCTTGATTCTAAATTCCATTAATTGGATAGGCTAGATTTGAGATAGCTTATCCATGCTATGTCGTCTCATGCATATTAAGAGTGAGCATACCGCTCAACTGTACTTATCAAGACATAATATTATAATAGATGAAGTAGATACAATAACGTCTATGAAAAGAATGCATTTGTGCACTAAAAATGTAATTTCCGTAGCATCGTCGTTATTGTCCACAAAGTCCCTTAAATATTGCTATTGTAAACTAATTACACGTAGCACCTAAATAATTACCTGACATCACCTGATACCAGCAAAGCGTTTATCCTTCATTTCTCCAAACAACAAGAAACCTCTTCCCAATCCCTTAATAAAAAGACTGAATCCCACTCCTATTCATTAGTCCAAATTCACCGAAATCCAGCCGCAGCGATGCGAAGGACCAAATCAGCTCCCGAACGCGGACCGCTCTGCGGTACTGCACGTGCACTCGAGCACAAGCAGCCAGTTATATGTACGTATATACAGCAAGCAGCATGCTCCGCCATTACCTCGTGTTCGTGTAATGCAGCCGTTCAATTAAGCCAAGTGGACTCCCTACAGCAGCAGCAGCGCCAACAGTCGCAAGGGCTGTCAGCGCTTTTACCTTTAAGTCCCGATATCATTCCAGCCCCGGTCTCTGGCTCAATGTTATAATTATACCGAGAGCGCGCGCGCGCGCTCTCCGAGTTAATTTCGACCGGGCCGCACACGGAATGTCACCGGCACGCACGCACGCCCGCGAGATTCGAATTCGCAAAATTACACGCTGCCGGGGCGACGCGAGGGCTGCGATGGACGGTGTCGCCCCTTTGGATCGAGAGGGTAGCTTTGCTTTTTATTTTCAGAGAATATGGAGAATATGCGAAGTTGGCGTGGACGCGCGTGGGGGTGGGTTGAATGATTCTTGCGGATTTTGTAGGGGGTTGGAATTAGTGGGCGATTGGTCGAGAGTGATCTGTGAAAACAGTGGTGAATAGATGCGAAGCCTTGGGGTTTATAAGGATGTGAAAATGCCGTTTGTAGGCTTTGTTTTTCTCGTAATATTGATTATTTCAATTAAACTTATTTTCAGAAGCTAGGAAAAGGTTTAGTATAAATCATGTATCTTGATGAGTTAGATATAATTTTAAAAGAATCATTACCATTTAATAGTCATATATTTCTTTTTATGGACGTGTGTTCAATATTGATATTGATGATTTCAGTCTCTTACACTGAGAAAAGATCTTCTTCATACCAATTATGATTCCTTAACTATGAAATCAGCAGATTTGAAATACGATGAACTGAATATGTCTTTATAGTTAGTTAATTTGACTTTGCAAATTGCTAAGGAAATGAAGTAAATAAAATGAATTTTTCAGAATATTTGAAATGCATCAATTTACTTATAGTAAAGGCATTCTTTGATCAGTTTGAAGAAGTAACTAATAAATCATGAAACATGTTTAGAAAAATTAAGTTGAAAAGAAAATCAGTGTTCTAATGTTCTCAAGTACAAATTACTTTTGTATGTCTTATTATTTTTCTTTTTTACTTTCAACTAATAAAGGTTTGGTTAATCGTGAGGTTTTCCTTGAAAAAGCATGTAACATCGTATAAATCAACATTATTATCTTTTATTTCTTACAATGTTCGTGGTATCAGTGATACAAACAAATTTAAATAAAACTTGTAAGTTGAATTATTGGACAACATGAGTCCTCTCTAACAGGT
This sequence comes from Gastracanthus pulcherrimus, assembly GCA_949152435.1. Classification (NCBI taxonomy): domain Eukaryota; kingdom Metazoa; phylum Arthropoda; class Insecta; order Hymenoptera; family Pteromalidae; genus Gastracanthus; species Gastracanthus pulcherrimus. Next base: position 42,469,571 of record OX424575.1, read on the forward strand.
TTTGCTACCCTTTCCACTGGCACCAGAACCGTTGCTAGAACTACTGGAGCCTGATCCTTTGCCTGAGCTGCTAGAGTCTGATTGTTTGCCGGAACTGCTGGCCTCGCAATCTTTACCTGAGCTACTAGAGCCAGAATCTTTACTTGAACCAGAAGATTTGCCAGAACTGCTGGCCTCGCAATCTTTACCTGAGCTACTAGAGCCAGAATCTTTACTTGAACCAGAAGATTTACCAGTACTGCTGGAGCCGGAACTCTTGCCTGAGCTGCTGGAGTCTGATTGTTTGCCGGAGCTACTGGCCTCGCAATCTTTACCTGAGCTGCTGGAGCTAGAGTCTTTGCCTGAACTTTTGGAACCAGAACTATCGCCTGAGCTGCTGGAGCCAGAATCTTTGCCGGAGCTGCTGGAACCGGAAGATTTACCAGAGCTGCTGCCCTCGCAATCTTTGCTGGAGCTGCTGGAGCCGGAAGATTTACCAGAGCTGCTGGAGTCGGAAGATTTACCAGAGCTGCTGCCCTCGCAATCTTTGCCTGAGCTGCTGGAACCGGAAGATTTACCGGAGCTGCTGGAACCAGAAGAATTGCTGGATTGGTTGGAGCCAGCAGATTTTCCGGAGTTGTTAGCGCTAGATGATTTGCTTCCCTATAAAATAATTAAATTTTAATAAGCAATTATCGATTGTCTCTGATTAATATACATTACTGATGATGAAAAAGTGATGCGCCATCGTAATTATTGAGTAATCACATTTTTTTAAATATGTGGATATAGATGAGTTAATTCTGAAGGCTAGTATTTAATTAAAATTTTTAAAAAGTTCGATAATTTATTATTGACTTAATACTTACAGCATCATCGCACTTGCTTCCAGCCTTTCCAGAAGATTCACTTTTTCCGGACGAGGATCCATCCTTTTTATGAACAAGTACATTATTTAAAATTATTGTAAAAATTAAATTTTTAATTAATACGCTTCTAAAGTTGCTTGTATGGGGTTGAAAAATGCAACAATCAATTATGTAGATGTAGTACGCTTTGTTTATTTTCTATAGTGTATTAATACTTCTACTTTGGTTTGAAAATACTTACAGTTGGGAATGCTGCCGCTACAGCGGTGAGTACCAACAAAGCCAGCAGAATCTTGTTCATTTTAAATTTCGATTTGATGTACCTGTATACACATATTTAAATCATAATTTGATTAATTTAATTTTTTTGTGTAATAAATTATTTCCTTAATCCATAATATTTGCATTTTTTATAAAATTTTCACGTTTAACCTGTTAGAATAAAAGTATCTCATTTCATAAACTCCGTTAGAGTTAAATTTCACTCTAAGAGTTTATACTAGGGTGATATTTTTATTCTCTATATATCTACTAAGTATTTTCTTAAGACTTAACATAAGAATAATTTGTAATATGAATCAAACTAGATGTGGGTACTCTAAGATCTGAAATGAAGATTCCAATATTATTATTAAAAATCCTGGTTTTTTATTTAAAAATACTATAGCTTTGCACCACAGCGACTTGAAAACGAGGGACACTTTTTAATATGCAATAATTATTTTGAATATAAAGATACGATTGTATTTTTAACTTTGTTAAACTCTTTAAACTGTTATGTAACTTTCATTTTCAAGAAAATTAGAAAGTGACATGTCGCATAATCAACATAATGCAAAAATATTAGAACAGAATTTGGCATTTCAACGTATTACAGACGATTAAATGATTACTTAACATGAAATTAAATATATTGAAACATACCCTGGTAGAAAATTAATCTAGAACTATGTAGATCTATCTAGTTTGCCAAGGAAATAATCGAGGGCCTCGATAAAACTAGATAATTTTCTACCTGGGTATGTGATGCATAAAAAGCTTTATCAATAATTTATTTTTCTTATAGTACCAAAATTAAGAGCACGAACACGAATGTTAAAGGTTCCGGTGAAATGCCCATATATCACGACCAAGATACAAAAATTAGAACCAAACTAATTATGCGCATTTATTATAAATATACAAATGACGATCGGGGAATTTTAATTTTATTATTCGGAGAACGATAACAATTTTACTCGGATTTTTACTACATTATAAGCTGTATACATAATTACTTTCAGAAAATCCTCTTATAACTAATTTATTTTAATAAAGTACAATTTATAACTGAATTTTATTTTTTACTGTCGTATAAAACTGATATTTTTAGAATTTGTAAAAGTCATAGACCAGTTTTACAAGCAATATGAGTGTGCAATCGCAAATTACTATTTGAGAATTTGCTTTAATATGTTAAAAAGTTAAGAGATATTTTTTTTAATTCTTTGATTATTATATACTATTTGATTCAAAACTTAAAAATGACGTTTAAGTGAAACATACAAAATTAAATAATGATAATGGTTTTCTTTAATACTTACTAAAGTGACTCACAATGAATACTATGTTTCTTCGGTTTACTCGAGTCCTTTTTATACTATTCTATATCTAAATATTATTATATAGTTATAGTATTCATTGAATTTTATCATAAGTGTAAAAAGAATATCGGGTTTTCGTGTTTTATCAATATTATGTTTGTTTATTTCTAGTCACGTTATTATTTATTCTAATACTTCTAATATATTAAAGGATTTCAACATTTAAATCGGTGCAACTACTACATATATTTCAGTATATTCGTATGTGTATAACAGCGAAAAGTACTACGATAAGACACGTTACTGCTTCGTTAAAATGACACGTGCAATTGAATAACTTATACATTTAAATGAATTTGTTCTGATATTCAAAAGTACATTTGCTATTGATATTGATTTCAATAATTTTATTGAGCTTTCCACATTCAAATAAAGAAAAATTTGTCAAAACTATACACTATCTCTGCACATTAATTTAAGCTAGATTAAATTTTTTTATAGAAAATAGATACGAATTATATTTATTGAAATAATGAAAAAAATAATACAAGTCGTTTCTTGATTCATATTAGATAAAAATTCAAATTGCAAATTTCAAGAAATCTCATTAATTGGGTTTTCGCTTTTCGTTGTTTATCTTCTTTGAATTACATGTAGTTCGTTATTATCTACCTTTCGTATAGACAAAGTTGGAGAGACCCTTTGCTGATACCTCATTTGCACTGCGCACAGAGCTTCGATCTTCCTTTGACGTTATGCTCGGGCGCGCGAAACTTCTGTAATTCAAAAACGGTTAGTATAAAGCCCCTCCCCCTAATTAACGAAACTCATTACGCTTTACCGTTCCGCGCGCGGAAGCGTTTATCAACGTCGAGCCCTTTTGAGGTTGCTTTTTCCAGTATCTGTCAGGTGCGACTCGTGCTGCTTATTTGTATTATTATTGCGAGTATTATTATTATTAATACTATGGCCAGCCATTAATGGTTAGAAGTGATAATGTTTAAAGACCGCAGTTCTTACATCCGCTGTGACCATGTTGGCATCATCACCGTAGCACCATTCGTGGTTGATGGGACTATGTAGTCTGTAGCCTTGTTCACACAATCACGCTATTTCTCTCTATTCTATGCAATGTTCATCCAGTTTCCCTCATAGTATCCTATTTCTCACATGTCGGCCCTGGCATTATCCTCCCACCGTTGTCTTGGTCTACCCGTAGGTCTTGTGCCTTCTGGTTATTCTACTTAAGTACTCTAAGTGCTGTCCTATCATTTTCCATCATCGCTACATGCCCGGCCCATTCAAGTCTTCGAAATTTTATAACTCTAGTAATGTCTGCGTTTCCGTATAACTCGTTTATTTCCCTATTGTGTAAGATTCTCCATGCTGCGGTTAACTCATCAATTTTGAAATACGAGAAATACAGCGCAACGAGGTATTAAATGTCGATTTTTAGGCCACAATTGAATTATCATACATTATACGCATAAATTTCCAGGCTGAATTAGTAGATTTTTAACAAACACAACGATTTTGTATTTAACATTCTTTACGAAAACCCAATTTAATCCGAGTCTACTTAGAGTATCTAAAAATATAGCACAAAAAAAATATGAGAAATCGATTTTTAGGCATTGGTTAATATAGTAGTTCATCCGCATAAATTTCCAATACAAAAGGTATAGATCTCGAAAAAATACAACTCTATTGGATTAAAAAAGGGATTAAAAATGCAATGCCTGTATCGTAATTTAAATACCTTTGAATATACAAAAACATTTCAGATAAAAAAGATACAGATATTAAATTGTACACTTTCACGAATTATACGTAATGCAAACTAAGTCTTATTTGCCATTAAGAACGATTGTTGAGACATAATATGAAAAATGCAAAATCAACTTAAATACTTTTTCGAAGACCTATACTACTTCTTTCTTCGTAATTTCATTTTCAATTAAATTATTCAATAACTTCTTTATTAAATTCTTAAATATCTATACCTGAAAAGAAATGATATCATTTAATCATACTTAAAACCAATATTAATAATAATAATAATAAGAAGAAGAAGAAGAAGAAGAAGAAGAAGAAATAATACTTTTATATGTTAATATTAATAAATATTTTTTTTGTAATACTTAAATGTGCAGGCCTGGGTTAAGCCCAAAAAATAATTTTTTTTAATAGTGCAGAGAACTCATTATGTTTAAAAGCAATCATTCTGAAAATATTTGTGCTATATATACTTAGTAATATTTTACATTCACCGTTGTAAAGCCTCTAAATCTTGATCCTGCACGTCACAATACAGCACTATTTTCAATACCATATTTATTAAAGTTACTGTGCTCCTCACACGATTGTCGGTAACATGATAAACGAAAACTTTATTTTCGACGGATAATCGACTCCTTTTGACATGTAGTACAGAAAACGTGAAGCACTTTTGCGTAAAATTATTTTTTTTTTTTTCTGAGACCAAACCGTATTTTTGAATAAATTTTATTTTTTTTTTTTCAAATCGGTTGGGTCTTCAAAAAAAAATAATAAAAAGTATTTTAACAAAAAAGTGCTTTGCTCTTTTTGTGATGCATGTCAAAAGGAGTCGAATAACGTCAAAAAAAATATTTCCGTTCATCATGTCACCTGCAATTGTGTTAGGGACACAGCAACTTTAATAAATATTTATTGGAATATGTAAGATGTACATACGAACATTCGTTAATTAAAAAATGACAAACGTCTAACTTTGATAAATTTTAAATGATTGCTTCTAACAGCAAATTGTTGACGAAATTGTTTTAATTTATATGAATATGTTGACAACGTTTCGGGTGTCTCTTACACCCTTGTTCAGGTCAAAGAATAATTAATTCTATAATAAGCTTAAATCTAGGTAACTTATCTAGACTGCTCACTGCATCCCACACAACGCGGTTGAAAATTCCGCCCTTTTTTTACTTACTATAAGCATTAATGTAAAACCCTTTTTGAAAGTTTCATATATATTTTTTTCAATTATTAGACACTATATGCATCAGTGTAAACCCCTTTTTAAAATTTTCCTTTTAAAGAATTGATTGGATTTTTATTTTTAAATAATTATAAATATTAAGGCACATTATTTTAGGTGTTTAAATGAAACATAGCAACAGCAATATAAACTTGTCGATGTCTTGATAGTAAACACGTGCTCCGTACACGAGGCGGACCCTGACTTTTCACTAACATAAAATCCCGAGTTTGTAATAGGACTCCAAGAGCAAAACAAAGGAGGTCTTTAAATGGACGATTTCTCGTCCCCATCTTGTATACACACTCACACACACACATTTCGTCACATCAATACGAATTTTCTTCTCACTTTCAAATCTTAGCTTTTTTCTTTTTTTTTTTTTTTTTATTATTATTTAACGTCGCCATGTTTGTGCTTCCATGTGGTGCTAATCGACGACGGGGGTCTGCGGTGTGTTTGTAAACAAAGCACATGTAATTTTTACAGAGGTGCTTGTATCAATCGGCAGAGACTAGGATTCGAACCCGGGTCACCGGCGTGGGAATCCGACACTCTACCGACTGAGCCGCCGCAGGCCCCAGCTTTTTTCTTAACTGAGCTCTGCCATTCTGTATTTGTAACTGCACCAAGAGAGATCTCAGTGACCGTCTACAAGTTAACGCAGAAAACCTTTAGAAAACAATATCTTAGTAGATTCCCAAGCCATATTCCTTAAAATCCGTATACTTAATAGTTTTTTATAACACCCTATTTTCCTACTTATACTCAAATTAACAGTAACAACGTAATCGAATATAGAGTTAAACTAACATCATTTCTCAGCATCTAATAGCATGTTTTTAAGCAATAGTGAATAAGTGTAATATAAAAGCATGCTATTGTATAAAGTGTTAGTGCCTCATTATGATTGAGAAAAAATCAACCTGATCGTTTACCGACACTCGATGGCTGAATACGTCCAACGGAATTTTCAACCCTGTTGTGTGGGATGCAGCGAGCAGTCTAGATAAGTTACCTAGATTTAAGCTTATTATAGAATTAATTATTCTTTGACCTGAAGAAAGGTGTAAGAGACACCCAAAACGTTGTCAACATATTCATATAAATTAAAACAATTTCGTCTACAATTTTCTGTTAGAAGCAATCATTTAAAATTTAATAAATATGGTATTGAAAATAGTGATTTATTGTGACGTGTATGATCAAGATTATCAGGATTTACACCGGTAAAATCTAAGATATTACTAAGTATTTATAGCATAAAATTGTTTAGAATGATTGCTTTTAAATATAAAAAGTTTCCTGAACTAGTAAGAAAAATTGCTTTTTAACCCAGGTCTGTCCCCTTAAGCGCTGTGTCAGGATCAATGAGAAGAAATTTTATAACTGAACCACATGAACCTGAAAGGTTAATAATATTAATAAACATAAAGGTTTTATTGTAGTACAGAATTTATAACAAGCATTTTAATTTTTCTATACATTATTGGGATCGGAACTCCAACTATATATAGATAGATATACTAGCCGCGTAAAAACAATTGAAGTTGCCACCTCTCACAACTTCAAACATCGGTCATTTGACGTTGACTCCAACTATACATAGATATACTCTATGTAGCAATGGAACCTTCTCTAATGCTAGCGAAGATTTTGTTACTGTTGACTCCCGGAATCCAACGGTAGGTACAAGAATATATAATTATTCAAGATATCCATAGTTTTCTATGCATTTCAATGTAAAAAAAATACAAATATTAGAGGGACTCTAACAGCACCATTGTAGACGGAATATATTAAATAGTGCCCTGAATGTCCCATCAATTAACAGTGTAATCCAATGCCAGGAAGGGTATCTACCCGCAGAGTAGATGTTTCTGTTGTTCAGAGCATGTTTTGAATATACTAAAAATATTTCGTCTACAATGCTGCTGTAGAGTCCCTCTAATATTTATATTAGAGGTAGACGCTAGAACCATAAAGTTTCTAAATATTAACATTTTATTTTAATATTTATAAACATTGTAGAAAAACTACATTTTTCTAATTTTGAACATTAAAGTGACTTTAATAGCTATCTGGTTTTGGTAATTTGAATTTAAGTTTATTGCAATATACTGTGTTAAAGAAAACTAAAATAAAAATTATTTTTAAAAAATTTAAGGTAGTTAAAAAATTAACTATATAATCAGTTTTTTCAAGATACCCCTATAAAAATTATAAATACTAATTTGATAAAAAATATCGATTTCTCACCCTTAATTGAAAAACAATAACTTTATATAAAAGTGTAAAGTATAAAAACAGTATACATAAAATAAAATAAAATACATCTTTATAGCACTGCCTGACCTAAGTCTGCACTTATGTCACGCCTATCCGTGACATAAGTAGTCCATTATGTTATTTACACATGTAAGTTGTAAATTATAAAAAAAATACATCTCTCCAAAATTGAACATATATCACTATTCTACTACTAATGTTAGAAAGTCTGTAGATGTCCAGAAAAAATTGCTTAAGTCCACTTTGTATTATGTTTTTGCAAGGTTTAAAGTTTTTATTTTTCATTTAAAATAATGTTAAAAAATTATAAATAGTAAGTATGCTGTGTACAGTGTGTACTTATTGATTCGTTTTTCTACCGTGCCCTCCCTCCTAACATCCTCCCTCCTAACTTCCTGTAAAGCTACAATGTCTAGGTCGTATCTATCTGTTTCCCTTGAGATTATCTGTAACTGCCAATCGTTAGCTAAACTACACACATTCCACGTGCCCACCTAAATTTGTCCTTTGGTTTGTTCATTTTCAATGATTCCCTCGGGCCGCCCTCCCCCTCTGCCCCCTTTGCACTCCCTTACTCACTTGCTCGTTCACATGCTCTCGTTGTTACTCACGTACTCAAGCAATCTATCACTTACTCGCTCGCTTCCTCACTTACCAGCCCTTTGCTTCCCATTTCCCTACTTCCCTATGAACCCTTCCCAACTTTCCTCAAAACCCCCTAAAAAAATCCATCTCTCCCAATAGACCATCCAAACTTTTTGTCTAAGTAAACTGGAACATATTTCTGCATGACGGTCTGAGCATTTCGCATATATGTATATATCATTATTTTATTTTCAAAAATACCCCTTCCGCGTCCTTTCATTACTCCTAATATTTTTTCACCTTATTTCTTTTCTTCCCCGTCTGCTCCCGCACCTCCCACCACTTTCATATTGATCCTCCAACACTATGTTGTAGTAAATGTACACGTATTTTAGCCGAGACGGATTTACAACTGGCTGTGTTCCCATAGTCACTACTACGCATGTCTGTGTACACATAGTAACTACCGTGCATGCCTGTCTGCTCGTAGTCATTACTGCGCTTGCCTGCCTGCACGTAGTCACTACTGCGCAAGCTTGCGTGCATGCAGTCATTACTGCGCATACTTAAGTGCACGTGGACACAACCACGTATACTTATGTGCACATGAACACAACTGCGAATACTTAACTGCACTTGTACATAACTACACATATTTAAGTGTACGTAGACACAACTGTGCATACGGATGTGCACGTGGACACACCTGAGTCCTCCCTTCGTCTCTATCCTCACACCCACTGCATTTCATTCTCCTTAATTACTACGCCAGGATGTATGCGATTCCACACGCTTTCTCTTTCTCCCGTCTTATACATCCTCCACGATCCCACAACCCTCTTCTCCTTCCTCTCCTCCTTCACCATACATCATCCATTCACGCTCTTCCTCCTATGCTCACGGTTCATCTTGTCCTTATTCCAGAGTCATTCTATTCTGTCTTTATAATTTTTTTTCTCTGCGAAAATATGTATAGATATATCTGATACGTTCATTTACAATAATTTGTATTCCAATCCCCTCCACGTCTACCTTCATCCTTGACACTCCTCCAAGCACTATTTATAATAACAACACGTTTTATTTAGTGTTAAGGGCATATGTCATTATTTTCATTATTTTGTTTAAGAGGAATATCCCCTCCGCGTCCCTTATACCCCCTCCACGTTTCCTACGCATCCTAATTTTGTCTCCTTGTGATATTACACATTTCCATCATCTGCACATTGACCCTCCTAGCATTGTGTTATTATAATGACACGCTTAATTTAGCGTTACCATGCCGATATCATTATATTCATTAAGGTGGCTCCGTCGCTTTTTCAAAATCCATCATTAACAAAAAATAAAAATCTTACTAAAACTGAGCTTTTTATACATTTTATTGAATTTTTGGTTGGTGGGGTTGCCCGGTAAACTGGCAATAGAAAATCTTTGAAAATAGAACTTTTAACTTGGGCTTTTATGGCGAAATATGCATTAATGTCTGTAATAAATATTTAATAAATACCAAAAATGAGTGTATTTTTGTATGCATATATATGCGTATTGTTATTTCTCGTATATTAAAACATATTTAGATCAATAAATCCGACAAGTGATATTGAATCATTTTTATTAAAATTGCGTTGGTTATAAGAGAAAAAATTGTGTACCCCAGCGGGGCCCCACGTAGATACGGGACTACGCGACGGAGTCATTTTAATTTCCTAAGAAAAATTCCCCCTCCAAGTCTCCCATAACCCCTCACTCTTTTCTTACCTATTTTAATTGTGTCCCCTTGCGCTACCACACCCTTCCATCGTATTTACATTAACTCACCTAGTACTATGTCATAGTTATAACACATTTAATTTAGCGTTACGCTTTTACCGGTTTCAGTGATTACAATCATTATTCTACTATAGGAATCTTGTTTAAAGCATTCAGCATGTTTAAAGCATTCTTAATAAATCTACCAGCTGCTATAATTTAAGATTTGCTGTTGATCATTTTTTTAATGTTTCTCAGATAATTTATAAAAACTTCTAGCAAGGGTTTGGCATCATAATATTTTGTAGATCCAAAGATAATAAATAAGAGTAGCAAAAATATATTCAGTTCTTCCCTTAAAAATTTATAAGAAAATTTTTCTTTAGAATTCTTTTGATGATAATCTTTATAACAACACTGAAATGAACTTTTTACCAGTTTAGTTATCAAAAGAATTAATACAAGAGCAGGATAACAGTTGGCTTTATAGTCCGTATCTAAAAATCATATTTACAACCTGTTTTTGGTTTTATAAATTATGCGATACAGTCAGTGATACCATGCTAGAGATATCAAACAACTTTTCCTGAATTTTTTCAATCATGTAAGTACCTTCGGTACTAAAGGATTAAGTAAAATTGAAATATTTGTATTATTTCCATACACTACTTCACTATATAAAGTTATTTCTTGCTAGAAATAGCAACTTTATGATTAAAACAAAAGACTTGATATATTTTGACACTTCGTTACGTAAGTCTGCTTAATTACCATCCCAACTCGTTCCATTGCTCTTTATCTCGCCCGGCAATGACTCACCGGCTTGGGAAAAAATCTTAACTTGCCCCCTTATCATTTCCATACAAAGTACATTCATATACACTGTATAATTCAGCATATATAATAAATAAACTTCCCCGCCTCTTACCGCACTTCAAAATTCAAAGGACTAATTAAGCCCCCACTGAAAAAAAAGTGCGAAAAATCTCCATTCGCCATCTTCATCCATTTTCTCCTTTTTTTTCTCACAAATAACAAAGCTCCCAAAAAACGCTTCCTCCGTAAATCATAAATTATCACCCGCAATAACTCTATCGCCGCCGCATTTTTAGGGCTTGCATTATTACACCGTCCAGCGTAAAGCGCTAAGTAGAAGAGCGAGAGAAAATATATAATATATTTTACAAAAAAAAAGGGTTTTTCGCATGCCGGCAATCGAGTGCACAGTTATTCTTGCGCAGAGCTCAGATAAAGGAAATCTACATAAATTAGCATGCTACGAAAGTATGTATACGGGTGTACACGGCGAGACGCACGCGACGAGTATTGAGTGTGTGTATGTGTGTATGATGTGTGCGCGACATCAGGCAACAGCGAGTGCCATATCGCAAAACGCGCGTATTATATGCGTGAGTGGGCTCAGTCGAGGGAAATAATGGAGACGTGATAATGGTCTTTTCATTATTTACGCTCGCGGTCTAGCTCACCAGCGATTGCGAGCGAGGCGCGAGAATTTTCGTGCGCCCGATCGTTGCGCTCAGCTGTACAGTGATTTTTCTTTCTTATTTTCTTTCTTTTTTATCTTGATTGTTTCATGAAATACCTAAGTGCAGTATACTTTGAGTAAAATATGGGTGATTGTCAAAAAAACGATATTTTTAGTGTCGCCAATACACTGAGTAGAAAGGAAATATTATTACGGTCTGGTAAACGTTTGAAGTTCTTAATAATGATGCATTTGAACATCTTACACACAAAACAAGACAACTTATGCTATGTTTTTAACACACAAGTGATATGTATAGCTTAAAAGGAATTACCGTAGTCTGTCGCTATCGAACAATTCGAGTAATTCTGAATTTATTTCACAATAACTTTAGGATTTAATTATATCTAATCTATGAGACTTTAAAGTACATCATACGAACAATATGTTCTAATTTCTTCAGAATTTTTTTTATCTGCCTATTTCATTTACTTATCTGTCTACAGGAGTGTTACGAATGTTGTCGCCAACTTTTTGAGTTTTAAAATCCCACCTCAAATTATCTTATTATAACGAGTACATCAGCTTATTAGCGTCATCTAACCTGTGAGATTATTTAGTTCGAACTTCAAACAACTACGTAAACGAGCGACCTGGTTTTTATTTGCTGTTTTTATAGTTAATTTTAACGTTTTTCGTTCTAAAATTCCAAAAGCTAAAAAGATACGTAATTACCGTGGTCATCAAAATTATTGGTACATTACATATGAAAAAAAATGTTATACGGTATTCTCGTGTAATAACGTGTGTATATATACATACTATGCGGAAAAATATTTTTGTTATACTAAAATAAAACTACATGCATTTTTATAGCAAAAAGTAATTACCGTGGCCGTAATTACCGTGAACGATCTAGTAAAATCCCCATAATATATACATGCAAAACTTTTTTGTCACCTGTAGTTACTTCCAACAAAAGATTGTCTCATTTTACCATAAATAACAACTTAGACCCCAAATTAATACTAAAAAAGAGATTTTTAGTTCGGTCCAAAAATTAGGTGACTAAATACCGATTTTTTGATAATCGCCCATATATATTTACGATTCTCCGATACACTATTGTTATACTTAAAATTATCGATAATAGAATTGAATTTATTTAAACTTCAAAACTTGTATTTATGTATTTTTATATGGGACGAGTCATTTTACAATTTTTGGTGCATATGTTTAAATTTTACATATTTTAGGACTGTTAAACATTTAAAGCTTCGGGGTCAGACTCAATTTCCATCAGTAAATTTTAAAATATAATAATTAATATAATAAATTTAGAATTATAATTTTTTCAATGTTGTATGTACATTTGACGGAACAAATATATATTCGAATTGTTTTGATATTTGTTGAAATAGGTACTAATATAACTTCATTGGAAAGAATGTTTATTTTTCAAAAATCATCATTACATATCTTTCTCTTGAATCAAAAATCACAACTCTTCCACGAAACGTACAAAATTCACCTACAACGTATAGCTATACAACCAACAACATAAACCACCTCAGTCAACGGAGCACAAAAAGGAAGAAAATATATAGGCCAGCGACTAAATAACGCAGCTAGCGGTTAAATGCAAAATTTGCAGTCTCCGCCAATCGCACTCCTCATCGGCACGCAAAGAAAAAAGGTAACAGGCAAAAAAAAACAAAAAAATAAGAAGCAAAAACAGCGAGAAGTACAGAGAACACGCAGCTAGTCGATGCGGAAGCGAGATAGGCTCGCAAAGTCGCATTGCATCGCGTGGCGCGCGCGCGCAGGGAAACTTGCTTGGCGACTGTGTGCGAAGTCCGCGAATTGTGTCGCCAAGACACGCGACGCGAACGTTGCCACACGATATGTGTGCACGCGTGTAGGGTATGGGTAAAGCACCCTTCGTTATCCGGGGATAGGGCGTGCGTATTCTTTATCTGTGCAGCTCTGTAGTTTTGTCGATGTGCAGTGGTTGTTTGGCGACATGTCTGAACTTGTCGTTGGCATTTTTTACTAATTTTCTTTTCATTTATTTTTAATGAGATTATTGTTTTTGGTGTAACGTGGATTTTTATAAATTGATTACGGGCATCTTCCTCATATTGTTAATTCTGACGAAAGTAGAATTATTATAGGATTCACTAAATTCGTGATTAATTAAGAGGAATAACATTATCGACCCCTTGAAACAATAAAGGGTCAAGTATAAAAATTTTCAGCTCCGACAATATCGTTCTTATATCGTATCATTGTGCTCCAAACTCAAAGAGTAGGGTGTACAATAATCTTAGAATTAATAATTTAAATAAAAATGAGGTAAGATTATATTACATGCAAGTAGATACAATGTAGAATCTAGTCAGACTCAGTCTATACAAAATTAAAATCACGCTATGCTCTCATTATAAAATGAACTTTAATTAGACTTATTCCAACATTTTTCATCGTATGCCGTCCCTTCTTTTTTGCACCTCTGTCTTGAATATTTAAAATTTAATTTTTAAAATCCCATTATTCTTCTTACCACCCAATTTATAATTCTTTATCCCCTCATCCGACATCCAGCTCGAAAACAACGTTTTCACGCACACACACACCCACCACCCTGCACCATCCTAAATGCAAATTTCGCAGATAAGCAAAAAGATACGTGCACGAGTCCTCGAGTCTTCCGCCTCGGCGCACCGCGCACTCTCGACCCTCATATATACGTACACCTAAGCGACGCAGTCGCGTACTTTGCGTATTTTGCGCGTGCGTCGCGCGTATTTTCGCGAGTCCTCGCGACAACCCCCCCTCGTCGCGTGGTGCGATGTGTCGCGCAGTGCGCCGGCACTTTGCACAAGTCGAGCGCGCGCGCGAGCGGGGTTAGATTCGTCGGGCGAGATTGCGCCGGGGTGCACAAAGTGATACGCGCGCGCAGTGCGTCGCGTAATTAGGGGGCTCCGCGCGTATTAAGTCGTCTGTAAAATTACTTAATTATCGCTGGGGCGAGGGGGAGGGTGAGAGAGGAAGACTTTCTCGATGGAGACGGGAGCCGGGGGGGAGCTGTTGCTGCGGTGCGCGTAGCTTAGGAAATTCGTCTGGTTGGATTTCTAAACTGTAGAGGTAGTTGAGGATGTGAAGGGTCGGAGAGAAATCTTGGGATTGGGAGTTTTGACAATTTTGCGGAATCGGATGTGGTTGGGACGGTGAGATTTGGTTGGGTAAAGAGAAGGAGAATGTTTTAAAAAGCAATTGGCGGAAATTGAATTTAAAAGTAGTCGGAGAGAATTTGTGAGATTATAACTTTGAAAGATATTCATTTTGATAGTTTGATGCTTGAGAATGATATAACATTGGAAATGACTTGAAATTTGAAAGAAGCATCCTCGAAAACCTTTTGGACTTTCAGATACGTATAATATTAAGATCTAGGCAAATTTAAGATATTCACTCTCAACCCTTTTTTTTAAATAAGATGAGAAACTAACATGCTGCTGCGCCTGAGAATATCCTAATAAAACGTTCAAGATAATATACAAAAATTGGAGAAAAATATAAAATGTAGAGAGGATTGTTTTTGAAATAAAATACATCTACAATTCACCATTTTAACAGCCGCCATATTGGAATTTCGAAGGATGAAACGAAAAAATAAATTTGGGACTCGAAATAACATACCTAAAAATCCCAAGAATGGCATTTTGAAAGCAAATACTGTATCGACTATTCTGGACACGTAAATGCTCGTAACTGTATAGTTGAGCAGTAATAGTATAATCTAGTACAATTGTTACAGAGCATATTTTATAGCGATTCGTATAAATATAATATAATATAAGTATATATTAATTATTCATAACATTCTGTCGAGTACTACAGAAATCACGAAATTTCCGAATTACATCAATTAAATTGAACTCTTTGACTCGATTCGTTTAGACTCTCCAGCGCGCATATTCCGGCAGAACGATTTTTCCTGCTCGATTGCGTCCAGATCAGAGGAATCACGTTTTCGCTCGATTTGTTATATACCTACATGCGCTCGTTCGATGCTTTCCTGGAGCGCTTTTTAGTGCATTTACCTTTTAATAACGATGCTTTTTTCGGTAGTTATTCCTGTGTAACGAAAAAGTCCATGCACCGCGCCGCGGTCTGACAATGGGAAGAGAAAAACGTTTGAAGTTGAAATTGAGAGGTTATCGATATTTTGTAGATTGTGGGTATGGGGTTCGTCAGAGATGTATTTGAAACCCACGCAGAATTTCAATTTTAAATTGTATATTTTAATTTCCAAGAATTATTTTTACGAATTATTGTATAGATATGTACGTGTGTTGGCATATTTTAGTATATTCTTAATAAAATAAAAATTTCATAACGGAAATTAATTTTACTGTTATAGAAACTAGTCTATAAAAAATGACCTGGAAACAAATTATGGCTATGATGAATCTGGTTTTGCTTTCCGGCAGAGGAACTTTTGTGATAGTATAAAATGCTAGTCAATGATATTAACTTTTATATCAACCGATGTAAAATATACTGATATTCTTTAAATTCTTTTATTGAACTTATCCCGGGATGTCTGTCTGCTTGTTTATATGTTCGTCGTATTTTTGCACATACGTACACAAGTACGTACGCATGCTAAATTACTTAGAGGGAAATTTACTTCCGTTGAAAACTGTCACTCTAAGAATCTGTTAAGCGATTTAACTCTAATAGAAGTGAATATTCATTCATTCTTCATGTGATCAAAAAATAAATTTAAACGAAAATGCATGATTCGCGGATGATATTTGCTTATTGCATGTCTTAGGAGTTTAACTCTATAACTTTACAGTGAAACAATGACGAAATTAAATATTCACTCTACTCAATTCATTGAAACATTTGAGTGAGATTCACTCTAACACATTTAGCGTAAATACGCGCTCATACTCACACACACATAAACACATACAGACACACACACATACACGCACACACTCACATATACATGTACACGCACACATACATACACGCACATATGAACCCACACACACATACACCTATTCGGTGAACATTTCTTGGAGTAGCTTATACTCCAATAAACCAAAATTAGTAGATTCCACGTATATATGCGTATATTCCAAACGTATACGTTACGTATATCAGAAGTAGTGTAATTTACGTGTAATATGAATGAAATAACCGTTGGAAAAGTTCAATCCGATGCTTAGAACTCTCAAAATCATGTGGACGATGAAAATAGAGCTGTTTGTCTTCGGTAGATATTTAAGCTGACCTACCGACCAATCAAAAAAATTTTCCGATATATTGCGATCAAATATATAAATTTACCAGAAAAGAAAATGTAATATACGATGAATAATTCATTCTCATGTAAAAATATATAACCAATTTAATTAAAATTCTAAGGTGGTCAAGTCCCCTTAAATTAATTAAAATGTGCTAATGCATTTTCCCAAAAAAATGGTATTAAGTCTTTGATTTACTTCACGTATTTTTAAAAAGTAGATAATGATTTAATTTTAATGTAACCAATCATGGAGGCTCTAACCGGATAAACAAATGAAATTTGTCTTAACCCGAAATAGATCGGAAAGTGGTCCATCGTTTCTACGATGAGAAAAGAAAATGTTTCACAAAGTTTAGCCGTGTTTTAATAAATTTATCTATTACATTTTTTGCATGCTTATGGTATAGAAATCAAGATAAAATTTTCTTAACTGACTATAAGCAACCTTACAAATAAAAAAACAAAAAAGAATTACAAATAAATTGGTTATATATGTTTAGATGAGGATGAATTATTCATAATATAATTACTATTTTGTTTTGTTGGTCGCCAGGTCTCTTTTTTTGGAATTTTTGAGGTTTTATAATGTTCAAAATACATATAATTAGGATATGAATTTGTGGGAATTTAAAAAACAAAATCATATAATATGATAATTATACAATATACACGGTTGTTTTATAGCCAAACAATAAAACTGCCGAGCATCAAAAAAATTTAAAAGAAACATTTTCTATTGTATTTTGATAAAATGTTCAAATTTACCGTAAAAATAGTTAATATATCATGAATAATTTATCCTTACCTAAAAATATATAAACAATTTATTTGTAATTTTAAGGAGGCACACCACCTTTGAACCCGAAAACGAAACTTATTCGTACGAGTCCATAAGAATTCTTCTTTTTAAAAGCAATCATTCTGAAATTTCTTTCACTATTAATACTTGGTAATACTTTTAATTTCACAATAAAAAGAACTCAAAATCTTGATCCTGCACGTCATATAAAATCACTATAGTTATTCAGCTCTTAAGCAACTGTCCACGGGATTCCAAGTGATCTCGTCGACCAAATTTATCCAGGTTTGGGGATATTACTTTTCAATACATTAGTTCGTCGGGTGGGAGGAAACAGATGCCATCTCGGCGAAAAGACGAAAAAGATGCCATCTCGAAAAATCGATGAAAAAGATGCCATCTCGAAGAAGCGACGATAAAGGTGCTATCTGGGCGTCGCAACGAAAAAGATGCCATCTCGGAGAAGCGACGAAGAACATGCCATCTCCAATAAGCGACAAAAAAGATGCCATCTCAAGAACTGAATATTTTAAGTGTGTAAATCATTATATTTTATTAATTATTCTATAATTATTTCACAGAACATTTCAGTAGACATTTTCTCAACTATTGTCGTGATTGTAATGATATACAGGTACGCAGATACTTCATGGCGGTTATTTGGTACATATTTCATGCCCCTGAACAATTACTAGAATTGCGGGATAAAGCCCTAAGCTATGCGAAGATGCGCATCCTATCGTTTACTAAAGTGATCGGCGACAATTTGATTGAATATGAAGAGCAAAATCTAATGGACATTCTTGTAGTCAATTATAATATTTATAAATAAAAATTGTAGATCAATAATCAAGTATTGTACTATTCACATTAAATTAAAAGCAAACAAACTGTCACATGAATGAGAAATATAGATTATAAGAGTTTATATGACGTTACCTTGACCGATAGAGATACTTTCTAAGCAGTAAAATAAAAGTAGAATCTGTAGGTATAATCACTGAATACTAGCCACATAAAACGATTGTTATCATATAACGGCCACAATTGTAACAGGTTAACTTGCATGTGGCGCGACAATAACAATCAAGATAGGCTCTCAGTTGGTAGGATGCGGCTCCAGTATCCAAGAAATATTAATGAATATGAGTGATTTGCATGATACGTGGATTTTAGTGAGGCCGAGCAGTTTGCAAAGCCAGAAATAAACATGTTTTTGTAATTTGAGTTCTGAATACTTAATTGCGTTACTGGGATGTTATTAAAAATATTTTTAAAGAGGAAACATCAATATTAGTTTGACCAGAAGCAATAATTAGAGTCAAATGTAGACTTCCTGGTATGTCGTTTCTCAATTTATTTTTTAGGCTCTGTTAAAAGTAGTTAATTCCTTTCTTGAATACACATTTCTAAACGTAATTATTACCCTTATGATATCTATATATTTTTTATAAATTTTCCCTGCGCTCTAAGTTCCCTGGTGCCAAAAATATTGTGTTCGTTCCGTGTACATTATATTCACGACATAACTCAGCTTTGTACCTTTTCTTGCGATCGTGTTCTTCTGGTTCGGGATCATGCGTTAAATTTTACGTGAAGGTAATCAGTGAATTCGTCGCGAATTAGTATATTTGTTAATCTCGCGCGTTCGGTACTCGGGCGCCGCGCGAATTTTTATACAGACGTCGTCAGCGCGGGCGTCTCGCGATTACTTTGCGACGCACCGTCGCAGACTGACTCCAGCGGGTTCAGCCCTTTTATATTTGACAGCACAGCGCTGTACGTGGTCGTATAACGCGACCCGAAGAGAATCAATCCACAAAGTGGATTTTCTCTGATATAAACGTTACACACATTCATACACGACTCGCGCCTTCACGATTTTCTTTGTAAATCAATTATTTTACTTTTGCATTTTACTTAATTATTTCCGCAACTTGTAATATATTTCTATTTTCAAGGGCTTTTTGGTCGCAAGGTCTTTCCTCTTTGAGCCCAATAAATTCTTCTATTGTGGCTCAAAAAAGGTGATTAATTGATTCATTAAAAGCATTTCCATATTCCTTTATCCTTAAAACTTCGGAAGCTTTCCATGTTGGAAAGTTGTCCACAAAACACATCTAGAATAAAATTGTTAACGGTAATATTATTAATAAATACGTCATATATCATTGAGAAAAGTGTATAGACAATTGAAAAAAAATAACGACGCACCTCAGGTATTTTAGCTAATATTCCGTTTTAGATCGAAAATATGTAGACTCCGTGATCGGGCAAGAAGGACAAGTTTGTAAGATCCATATTTAGCATTGTGATTAAATATGTACCATAGATCATTCTTCTACCAAAGACTAACTCGTATGCGTGAGGGAAAAATTTGCTCTTAAGATTCAAACCTGACCGTTCTCGAACTGGAGCTTTACGATAACTTCTACGCCACACCTGTAGTTGGAATACCATCAATACACTACATTAAAATTTTATTAATAATTACAAAAAGAAAGTTGTTACATTTTAACTAAAAAGTGCTCGGTTAAAGTTTTAGTAGGGGAGACTGGGGTGTAGCGGACTACTAAAATGCAATTGCCCATAGAAATTATAATAAGCCTAATTTTAAATAAATTAAAATGGTAATTAGTTTACTATCCAATTAAAGAATGTAAACCTATATTTACGTAAATATTTAATTTTTCATTTCAATAGTAAAGTGCACTTATAAAATTACTTCGAAAATCGCAATTTCAAAAGTGTTGGGGTGTATCGGGCCACCTTATTCAGTTATAACAGAATAGCGCATAATTTATTGGTCTTCGTTAAATTATGAGCACGAAGTATCACGGAGCAATGTTTGTTATGCTTCTTAAATCTTAATATTAAATTTAAGGTACTTTACAACCACTAATAATTAAAGAGAAAATTTGTTCGTTATGCATTAATTTTTTTGTCATTTTCACGACTGTAAAAACTATTTTATCTCTCAACTTTTTTCGGTTTTAAGAAGAATTGCCCATACAGAGAACATACACTCACGATACCACCACAAATACTAGGTGTACAAATTAATTCGCTACTTTATTTTTTGTGATTCCGAAAACTATTTCAAATTTTAATATGAGCCCGCCCTTTTTTGGTTTTGAAATATTAATATTGACGTTTTCAAAATACGATATGACTCAAATGAAGCGAGCAATATAACCTTTAAAACAGTAGTAAACACGATGGCCTCTAGTAAAGAGCATATTTGGCACTGCATTTCAGCTTAAAACGAATGCTGCTGAATTCGCTGAAATGATTTGTTGTGCCTTGGTGAAGGTGCAGAAACTCATACAACATGTAAAAAGTGGTATAAGAGGTTGCAAAGGGGATTTTGACTTTATAGACCGCGAACGCCCCGGCCAACCTAAAAAATTTGAAGACGAGGAACTGCAGCAACTACTCGATCAAAACTCGGCGCAAACAGAAAAGGAGCTTGCCGAGCAACTTGGAGTCATCCAATAAACCAATTCTGTTGAGAAGAAAGTTCAGAAAGAGGGTCGATAGATTTCGCATGTACTGAGTCGAGATAATAAAGAGCGACGCTTTAGTATGGCTATATCTTTGCTTGATTTTTTTGCACCAACTTACCGGGTGATGAAAAATGGATTTTTTATGACAACCCTAAATGCAAAAAATCATGGACAGATCCTGGCAAACCGACGACGTCGACTGCGAAATCCGATACCCTTGCCGAAAAAGTATTGTTCTGCATCTGGTGGGATATCAAAGGTGTGATATATTATGAGTTGTTGAATCCTGACGAAACAGTGAATGCGGAACGTTACCAACAACAGCTTATAAAACTCTTTTGTGGAGACCGTTGCACGTTGTAAAAGGAACTCAAAAACTCATTTTTTAGTTGGGTTGGGAAATTCTCTCGCATGCGGCGTATTCACCAGACATGGGTCTTTCAGACTTTGTTTCGGTAGCTTCAATATCATCTAGCAGATACATACTTTAAAACATTCGAAGAGGTCCAAAAAAGCATCGGTGATTTCATTGACTTAAAACCGTCGAGTTTCTATCGCAGCAGCATTTGGCAGTTGTCCGAAAGATACCGAAAATAATGGAGAATATTTTGACGATTAACGATGTGCTACTATTTTTGTAAATAAAAGTTTAATTTTGCAAGAAAAGCAGCAAATTAATTTGTACACCTAATAGATTGCCACGCGAAACAAAAAAAATTATCCCTCTGTTTTAGAATTATGGATATGGCACATTACTCCCCAGTCCCCTCTATATATGAAAAGACGTTAAATAACCGTCGAAAAAAGTCGTTCTTTGTATGAGGCATAATCGTACATGTAAAAAGGTTCCTTCAATATATAAGTTATTGAAAATGGCTATACGTTGTGATGCATAGAATCAAGATTTTGAGGTTTTACGTCGATAAATATAAAGGTAAAACCAAGTACTTATAGTTAAACAAATTCAGAATGATTATTTTTGAAAGAAAGAATTTTTATGGACTCAAATTCTTGCTACGGTTTAAAGTTGTCTTAATAGCGTAGACTCTGTGACATCGAAAAATGACATTAATATATAATATTGCTGTAACATTGCATGCCAATGTACAGAATTATTTGCCCTTGAGTGTAATGTATTGTATTGTATTCTAGTGATGACGACCTATGTATTACTGCAAAAAAGAGACTAAAAACTTTTCAACATTTGCCACTTTTACAGTGGAAATCGCATAGCTATCGTATACAACACCCACACTCAATTAACCGCATTCAACTCAAGGCTGCACGAGGTGATGCGTGGGGAATGGAGCGGGGCGCGGGGAAAGGGGCGAGTCCCTCTCTTATCCCCCCACCCAGCGACACTCCTGAACATCCTTAAAGAATATCATTTAATACAAGTGTAACATACGAAACATCACTACCAATTCATTGGTACTTAGCTTCCTCAAATTTAGTTAATTGTGCTTTCTCATCGACTGTCTCGATAAATGACGTTACATACGAAACGTATTTGAGAACAAACAGAATTTTGAAGACTATAAACAAAAAATAAATCTTAATCTTAATTAAAAAAAGCAGAAAGCTTCCTCTTTGAAAAAGCAAAATTTCTAAATAATTTTAATAATAAAGAAAAAAACCAATGCGCTTATATAACACTACCTCTGAGGTAACATGGATAAGTGTCATTCAAATTAAATGTGTAATTTTAGTAAAAAATTATCTTATGACAAATCATGAAAGATAAAAAATCACACCTTTTTTGAGCTATTAATTAGAAAGAGTTATAGTAACTTAAAATTAATTTACTAGAGCAAAGAATTTCATATTGGAACAATTAATTTAACAGTGGTTTTTCTTATAGATACCTATTTCTAATATTTACTTTCGAGATGAAAGCCGCAATTTTAATACGTAAGTTGCCTAACGTATATAGGCATGTATTTACCATAAGTAGCCTTTTCATAATTCTATTCCTTTAGTCGTTTTTATTAATATTTCGCACTTACATATATCAAAATCCTGAATGCAATATGCATAAATGAATATCTAACAAAATCTTTCATAGTTTTTCAATATCTTCAAAATATCTTAACTGCCTTCGCATATATTTTTTATATTTCATATAATCAGCTTAACCAGCTATCTTATATGGCCTATTTTTATAGTGTCCAGTGTCCGAATCATACATATATTTACAACTTTAATAATCACGTTGACCTTATCAATTCCAAATCCACGATCCAACTAACTCGCAGCGTTACAAATACGCTCAACACACATCTATCACGTCGAACGACCCCAACGTCTGAACGCTCTCGCCGCAACTCCAACATCTGTTTATCTCGAAAACTCCGGGCACACGAGCCAACATCCCTACACCATCGCCTCGCATCCACGCCAGTATTCATCTCGCCGCGCTCATCGTCTCACTCTCTCACCGTTTATACAACAACCATCGCGACACGGCCCCATCACGCGGGTGTATAACACTCGCGTGCGTAGGCTCTATGTATACTTTCGAGGTAGCAGGCGGGGTTGAGGTATCCATAAATTCAGAAGGGCGGCCATTGTACAGGCGAAGTTCCGGCGCGCGTGTGCAACGCAACTCCTTCGGAACCCCTATGGTGGCTCGTCTCCTTCCTTTGCCAGACCCAGCTCTCCCGCTCGCTTAGTCTTGCTTTATTCCGGTTCCTTATTTGGTTAAGCCTCTTATCTCGCGCCCGCGACCCTTGCCTTCGAGGATATAGTCTGGGCTCTGACTCTATGGCTCGTTTAGCAGCACTGTGCGCGAGCGTAAGTAGTCTTGCAGGAGGGATTTGTGCGTGTGTGTATGTGCGTGCATTGGTGGTGCGCTTTTCTTTAGGTTTTCGAAAGTATGATTTGAGTTTTTTAATGCGGGATGGTGGGGAGTGTTTGAAATGGTAAGCATAGGTAACTTGTTGCCACGCAAACGTAGAGTGAGCGTATTTACTGCGCGTTCGAGTAAATAAGTTGTTAGCTTTTCGTTTTTTACTAAATACGAAAATGATAAATTTAAAGAATATTTAGAAAACTAAGTATTATTATTCTTGTTGTAGTTACATAGGTACATTTTTTACTCTACTTTACTCGTCCTCCATGTTTCCTATGTCTTTAGGTTAATTCAAGTTCTTCTTATATATGGCTGCTACATATGGTCAGAATAAATTAAACTGGTGTTGGTGCTAGATAACTTTTTTATAATCTACAAATAATATTAAATAATATTTAGATTACAAAAGGATTATCTATAGCAGTGATATGATTTTTTATGTTTGTGCTTAATCACTCATATCGAGAGTCCACTGTAGTTCATTATCACTGAAATACTATAATGCATGCCTACTTTAAACACAGATTTTTTTATCTCTTTAAGTTTCAAATCATATTTTATAGACATCTGTTTAAGACAAAAATGTGCTACTCTATTATCCTTTTTACCTCTATGACGTGTTACAAGTAGAACGACAGGTAAGTAAGTGTATTAAGTTTGTGAGTCATGGGAGTTATACTAACGTTTTCCAGTATTCATACATTTATTTTATAAAACTGTGAATCTAACATACCAGTTGGTTTTTTCAACGTCATTATTAAAATATAACACAAAGCAATAACTCTGGAATACTTCTTAAATTTTTATTTCGCTTATAAAATAGAAATCTTTTTCAAAAGAAGCTTTACTATCAATGCAAAATAAAATTGTCGATCAATTGAAATATAATCTAATAAAAGTTTCATTAAACACTCTCAGTTATACGACTATTTCAAAAAATCTTTTAAGGCAGAGAAATTGCTGCAATAAATTCAAAATCATTTCTACTTGACCCTTCTTAAAAGACGCTATCTGACTCTCTCACGCACTGGCCTCTTATCCTCCCCCGCGTACATACGTCTTACTTGCTTGCTGCGAATGTTATGTGCGTATACTGCGAAAAAGAAATCTACATAATGTCCCCACAATCTGAAAGTGAAAAATTAAATGACTAGTTCTGAGTACAATGTTTTCCCGTAAAAATGTAATTTCATTTATTAGAATTTTAATCAAAATAATCGGTATAACATGATATGACTACCTTAAACTTTTTAGTATATGGCTAATTCTTTATTCTGATAAAAATGATTTGTTTCTTTATAAATATATACTTGCAAAAAGTAAAACGAGGTTCCTTAGCAGATCATTTACAGTTTTACATGATTACAGTATTCTTGAATTTTTTTAAAATAGCCACTAAAAAACCCTCTGTACAAAGTTCCACAAAAATCGGTTTAATAACAAAGTATATGCTACAAGAGTTAAAGAAATACATGGAAATAACAGTCGCAAGCTCTTATTTAAAAAATGTGCATCCTTTAAATCCGCCTCACACGTTTTCCACATTCGTCTCTATCCCAGTCCTGCAACGACGTATACATCCTCGATCTCGAGCGAATATCCTCTCTCGCCGATCGCAATAATTCTTCCTTATATAAACGTCGGGGCTGACGCGCCGGCAAGGGGAAATGGGCTACACGTACCCACACGCGGCGAGAGAGAGAGAGAGAGAGGTGGGGGGAGACACTTCGAGACGCCTAAATCACCGATAAAGAAGACCGCGCTGCAGAGCTGCGACGAAGACGCGCAGCACACGCCGCACGCCATGACTAACGGGCCAACACTACTCGCAAAATTAAGCCAAACCCTATTATACTGAATGCATCTGTGACATAAATCTCGAGCTCGTTACGAAGAGATATTGTGCTTTGCTGTCTCTTTTGTTGACGCTTTTGTTCGTGCAATTTCTGTGGGTTTGAAAGGCCGAGATCGTTAGTTCTAAAATGTCAGAGGTACGGGCCGTGGATGAATTTAGAGAGCAAATTTAGATACATATGAGAAGTTATTGAAAATATTTACAAGTTCGTAATAGAGTAACTCGCCCAGTGAATAACCGCAATACTTAACCCGTTCACTGTATTTGTCCACTACAGTGGACAAATTTATTAGAGCTCCAATGATGACCCCTGTGGTTTTTTTAATGCACCGTAATCATATGATCGGTTTCTATGACACCCGTGGAGTACACAGACAGTCGCAGTTGGCATATTATTTGTGGACTGTTTTATTGCGAATCCATTTCTCTTGAGCTAAATTGCGAAATGAGCTACTTTATGAGTTTTCAAATACATTTAATGTGATGAATGTAAAAAGCAAAGATTATAAACTGGCAAATTCATATTAAGACTGTATAAAAAATCACAAAGTAGTGTACTTCTGCAAAACACCAAAAAATAATACGCATTTTACATTACCCACACTTTTAATTATTCAAAACGTATATTTAACTTCCATACGCTTTCATACCTGCGCATAAACTAATGTAATGTAAATTCTTTGAAGTATGATACCATTGTAGTGACATTTTAACAGAAATACATCATTTATCGCAATTCAACGCGGACTAACTGCAAGTAACTACAGAAATGATTCATCTACTTTAATATTTTAAATTGTAATTGATTATTTTAGTTTCTATTACTTTATTCACTTATAATAGGGGTAAAGGTAATATTGTACAGCTTATTATGTTGACAGTATACAATAAAATACGAGGACACTAAAACTATAATTTTCTTAAATCTTTATCTTCTTTAAAATCTGTGGCTTCCCGGAATAACCACTTAAGTCCATTTCTCTGACAATCGAGTTTAATGTAGATTTTATATATTCAAATGCACCCTTTTCATATAAAAATATAAAAAATGTCAGAAATATCACCCTATGGTTGAAACCAGTACAGTGCATAACCACTTAAGTCCACTTTATTGAAAGTTGTTCCCGGAATAACCACTTAAGTCCATGTTATTCACAGTTGTTCCCGGAATAACCACTCAAGTCCATGTTTGATTACTCTAAACGTTTATTAACCCATTTCTTTCCAAGCGGCCATTTTATAGTCGATTGGTTTTTTGCCTAAAAAATTGTCGAAAAACAAATAATAATAACCAATAGCACTTTTCTGAAGTAAAATTGTCCGATCTTTCTGATTCTGAAATCAGAATTTTTAAATTTCCTTTGGAAAATTTCAAAATGGCGGTTTTAGGCAAAAAACCAATCGACTATAAAATGGCCGCTTGGGAAGAAATGGGTTAAGGTGGTTATAAAACTTAATTGAGTGTAAATTGTACATAATACAAAATTTAGGTCGTGGTTTGTAAAAAGCATATATTTAAGGGACAATAATTTTCACAAACTCAATGTATCCACTTAAACAACCATCATCTTATAATGATATTGTAGTTATTGACGATATAGTTTTTACATCAAACTGCAAATGTGATTCAGCTAACCAACCCAAAGAGATGTTTCCACATTACAGAGTTACCTGTGCTGTTGGACTTACTTGCCCGGCTAGGCTCAACACCATAGAAAGAATAGTATATGCAAGAGATAAACACGCGACAATAGAAAAATTTACGACGGCAAGATCCATGTTAGTGAGGTATTGGTAATATTATAGTGCTAGGTCACAATGATTAAATTATAAGAATAAAAATATTTATATTATTGAAGAAAAATGTACAAAAATATAGAATCTTAAGCATGTGCAATGTAATCTTCATTAACGCGAATTAATATAATGTAGTCGTCACATTATTACTAACTATATAAAAATATAGAATCTTTAACACAATTTATAATGATAATATTATTTAATAAGGATTTATATGGAAATTTTAAAGAGAGATTATATATCACTGTTAAATTTTTATAAATTATTAATAATGTTATATAGAGTTGGGATGAAGAGTCAAAAGACCTGCATAACCCAACCAAAGTATGTATGAATGAATGGTGAAGGATGGAATGATCCATATCTGGAAGTCCGACGTGGATACATTCTATCCTTATGAATAAATGGTACTTGCATTGTACGGTTTAGTATGGCTGAAGGTTTTTGCTGTAATAAGTACACTGAGTAAAAAATGAGTAAAACTAACCAGCACTTTTTATTTTTGTTGTTAATTCGGTCCTGCGAACAGGAAATACGAATTCCCTCTGTAGGATTTGCGGCATTATAGTGTGTTATTGTGTAAATAATTTCTACTCCGTATCGAATTTAGCAAATGTTATATGTAACTCTGGAATAAATAAATAAATAAATAAATTACATTTTAATTACTAGTTTTATTACGTGATAAGTTTTATTATTTAATTATAACAAATTAATGAATTAATGAATTATTACAAAATATAACGCTTTTATACACGTGTTTTGTATTACATCATGTACAAGTTTTTATTTAATATAAAACGTATAAGATATTTGGAAATTAATTTATAATAATGCTGAACAAAGATATTTTAAAAATATAATACTGAAAGTAATTAAATAGCTTTAATAGTAAAATAATTAATAAAATTTAGTAATAAACAAAAGAATTGGAGGAAATTATTCTCTTAGTACCTCTTGGTGGTTGTCTTCTAATTTCTTGTGATTTTTTATTAATTCTTGGATCTTCTAGAGTATTTTGGCTATTTTCAGATAATTGCAATTCAAGCGCAACGTTCCTTTTCAAAACTTTAAAACAATAGAAAACCATAACAAAAAATTTTTACACAGATAGCGCGCATGATCGCTTTAATTAGCAGTAACCTGGAGTATTGGGACTTTTTGAACTAAAAAAAGTTGTGTAAAATAAAAGTAGACTCTCTGCCTTCCATTTCTGTGAATTAGTATTGTGTTAATTTAATCTGCTAAGTATATCTATAATTTACGCATACATAGATATACTTTATAAGTTAACTTTGAATGCTAATACACGTTATTCGGACATATACAGAGTGTAGAAAGAGTAGAATACGGCTAAAAAGTACAGTTCCCGGCATAACAACTTAAGTCCACGTTCCCAGAATAGCAGCTTAACTTACGGTATTTACTCGTTCCTACAAACGTAACCATGTAATTCCTTTACTTATCAATATGATTAGAAAGGTATATTATAAACAAGCATAGTATTGCACTGTATCTCTTTAACTACGATCTTACAGATCAGTGCAAACATTAAAACCTGTTTTTCTCAAAAACACAAAAAGTGGTTATTCCGGGAAGCCACAGAAATAACATTGATAGTAATAATAAGAATATCTAGCAACTATTATTCTTCTGTATTCAGTCTCAGTAACTCAGCTTCAAATCCAATGTGTCCAAAACCCTCGTTCAATAAACGAAGTCCTCAAGGTCTAAAATCCCAAGACAAACTTCTAATTGAATAATCATATTCCACTTCGACAATGTCCACCCCCTCTGAACAATCCAGTGCGGTCGTTCGGTCGCTCGCTCGCGCACGTCGGCAACAAAACGTTCTTGGGCCACACGGAGAAATGGCGCCATTCAGATCTCGGACATTTCTAAATCGCTCGGCAAATCTCCGCTCCGGCGGCCCTTGTCGCCCGCCGCTAATGCATTCGTCGGACGCGCGCGCGGCAGTTTCACGCCAGGGCGTGATTCTGAATAATGCGCCGGAAAGGCGCGCGCGCTCTTTCCTTTCGGCCCTCGACGACATCCTTCTTGCGCTCTCAGACTGACCGAGGCCGAGGCTCTGACCCTTATTTTTTTCTGCTTTTACTTTTATTATCGTCCGGCGGGGTTTTATTCGTCGGATTTGGTTTGAGTAGTTTTTTTGAATGCGTGGTACGATTATTTTTTTGTTCGGTGTATAGGAATCTGTAGTAATTTGGAATGTTAAGGTGATGTTAAACCCCATGTTACTGGTAAATACGGGGAACCACTTTTTTATTCATTTTTCAATTTTAAGAAAACATCTCTATGATAAGTTATTCTTTTTGGTAGGAACAACAACTTTCCATAGAGATATTTACTCAAAATTGAAAATGAAATGAGAAAAGTGGATCCTCGTATTTGTCGGTGACAGGTGACTTTAGCATCACCTTAAGGAAGGATACATTAGGGATAATATTGATGGTATTCATTCATTTGGTTTTAATATTAAAAATCGCACTGTATTCTTATTGTTGAGGGAGATCTCCGTCATTTTGTATGATTTTTATAAATGACACATTAAACCGATTTAGCTTCTAAATTTATTTTATATAATAAATTTATATTGTTTTATGATGCTCTTCGGAAATGCTCTATGGTCAAGTGGCTAGAATCCTTCTTGTTGAAAAATAATTGTTTTATATTGGTTATATTGATTGAAATATTGATTTTTATAAATGAATTTATTTAAATTTTTATTTATTATTAAAACACATTAGTATAATAACTAAAATTAGCTGATGTATAATAAGGATACACAAGTTTTAGTATTGGATACATATCTGACTTATATATCGCTATATGGTCGAATTGACCCCATGGAGGGAAAAATAACGTATCAAAAAGCGTTTTAGTTATAATTCACATATTATTAACTGAAAAACTATGAACAATTAATTAATATTTACTTATTTCTCCTGAAGTATTGTGAAAAATCCTGTTTTACTGTGTTAAGACATAGGTATATAAAATTTTGGGTTACCAAAATAATTAGAATAGTTTTGTTTTTCAAAATATATAGGTATTTTACACTAAGAAATCTTGTTATACAATGTAACAAGATAAAAGTGTTTCAGTATAACTTTTATTACTCGCTTGAATTCGATATTTCACCGAGACTCGACGCGCACTGCCATTGTGTCCAATAAGCGTTTCCCTTTGTCATCCGACAATGTACGTCCGCGTCGTGTCCCTTTGAATAAAAGAAGAAACATCCACTACGGCAGTTGAAAAGCAAACAACAAGCTGCTGCTGCTGCTGCAGTTGTGAAAGCAAACGCCGCCCGGGTGTTCGATATACAACGCTCGGGTCGAAGCTCAATAATCATCCCTAATGTTTCCTTGTATACATATTTATAATGGATGTTACCGATGTCCCGATCGAACCCACAATGTTACGCTGGTATAGTAGCATTGAATTAATAGGGAAGAGACATGATTATTATATTTTGTTCATTTAATAAAAAAAAATTAAGTCAATATTACGTGGATGGGAATTGCTGCGCATCATGATGAGTAATATATGTATCATCAATTATAATATAACCCAGTTAAAACCAGGTATGAAATAAAAAATATCACACGAAAGGCATATTTATAAGAATATTTCTTATTGTCATGAACTGCAAACATACTTGTTGATTTATATTTGTATTTATTTTGGAGTACCTCATAAGTCATGACCAAATTATATGATACTTGCATATCTATATATTACATTTAAATACTCATTTAGCAAGAGCCATTTTCCAAACAACTGTACTAATAAAATATCGACGTGAAAAATGAATTTTCTTTTTCTTTCGTGTACAATTGAACATCAAATTTAATTAAAAAGTATCCAAAATATTCCGCAACGTTTAACGAATGGTTCTCTCAACAAAATCTTATAAAACCTTTGACGCAACTATTAATACTATTTCCACCATCCCTCATCTCACAAAGCCTGCAAATTAATACAAAAACACATTACACATCCCCAAGCCCCAAAGAGAAAACAACTCGCACACCCAACAAAACCATATCAAAAATCATTTTGCACACCCTAATGTGCCCTAAACCCTCCAGCTCGCCGTGCACCCAGTTCCCCATTGAAAACCAGCTGCAAAGACCTCTCCCTACTTCGCGTCGATACACATACACACAGTATAAGTTCCTGCTCAAGCTCCAGCTCCAGCCTCCCCCGCGTGGCATTATATTCCACGCGCGCGCGTACATATACATACCTCTCCGCGCGCTCGCGCCAACATCGTTCGCTAATCCGCGGCTTATGCGCGGCGAGCGAGCGAACGAACCCCCCCCCCCATCGATTACAGTTCATTACGACGCCATGTGTATACGCGCACACGCGCGCACTGTACTGTTATGGGGTGACTCTCGTGTTTCTCTCTTTCCGTTCTCTCTCTCTCTCTCTCTCTCTCTCTCTCTCTCTCTCTCTCTCTCGGTTGTACCCTATCGTTTTTTGCATCATCCGCAATGCGTGCCCATGCGAAGTACCTATAGATGCGCATGCTGCACGCATAGCGGTGCAGAGGCCTCGGTATGGATGCTAAGTGCCGGAAACACGTCGTGCGCACCCTTTGATGGCCGCGAGAGAGAGAGAGAGAGTGAGAGAGAGAGAGAGAGGGGGATAAATGTACTGCGAGGGAGAGGGATCATAAAAGACTCGATCGCGTCGGCTCCGCGGGGGATTATATTCGCTCGGGTGTGCGGGAGGAAGTGGAGAGAGGCTGATGCCGCCGCTGCCGTTGCCGTTGGCAGGGAGAGAATTTCGCGCGTGGGTATCCAGGCTGCAGAGGTCTTTGATGAGGATTTTGTTTTATTTCTCTGGCTTTCGGGGGGTGAGGATTGTACTGGAGTTTTGGGGAATAATGAGTTTTCTGTATTATACATACTTACTTTGTTTTTGGAGCAGTTTTTTTTAATTGTATGTTTTTTAAGGGATTTCATTTATCTACGTGCTAAAATTTGATAAAAATTTAAATTTCACTAGATTTGGCAACAATCATTCGTTACTTATTCATTACTTAATCTTTACACATGTTGGTTTGATGTTAAATAAGGTGGGCGCAGGTAATGTGGCCATCTACACGAGATCTCGTTGTGCGTTATTCTGGGGCACCGTAACTTCTACAGTATATGTATTGTGACAATGACAATAGATGTTGAGATGCGCGGTGACCCCACTGCTAGCGTCCTTTAATTATAAAATAGGGTCATGTTTACGCGTGAAAGCATCAAATCTCTGATTTCTTAGCAGTGCATGCATGTAAAGAAACCACTTTTGTCAGCGTGATATGAGAGAAAAAAAATCATACGGTACACAAAATTGTAGCTTTTTTACGAATGTATCAGTGTATGATGTAGAGTTTACTTTCGATGCAAAAATTGCAACTTTCGTTGACGTTTATCGGTTGGTAAAGTGGACATACGAATGCATTGCAAGTTAGAAGGCAATTGATGCCGATAAAAACGGCGGTTGCTTCTTCAAAATTTCTATGCCTAATAATTCCAAAATATCGACACCAAGGCGTACGCTACGGCATCATGTAGTTAAATAACACATAAAGTAAGTCTCTGCTACGCTAGTGTTGAATTTCTGAAGTGCTTACTATACGACTTTACCATACGAACTGATAGGTGGTCACTTTACCAACAAAGTTAATAAAGTGGCCAATTTTTAACTACTTAGAATTTCTTCAATTAAAATTCAGAGAGTATATTTTTTGGCAGAAAGTCTCATGAGATATTAGAGTTAAAAGTTCAAATAACATGTCTCAATACCCAATATATACCTAATGGAAATCGATAGTTTCTTAAGGTGGCCACATTACCTGCATCCCCTTATTATATGTTATGATAATTCTTTTTTCCTTGCTGTAGAGATAAAAACATAGGGTGGTAAAATTATAATTACTAATAGTTATGTTTTTGTATGTTACAGGTAAGACGCTGAAATCATCTCGGTTCATCATCTTAGTCTTCATCCAATAATCATGTCTTGTAAGATTCAATTTATTTCAATTTTTCAATATCATAATTTAATAAATTGTTTATATTATATAAAATATACTTACTTTCACTTGTTGCATAGGGTCAGAAGAATTCTGTACATATTCTTAAATCTCTTCGACTAATGTTAATAATATTCTTCAATAGATGAAGTTGAAGTTGATGCATTTGGCTCAATATTAATAATTTATACATTGTAATAACATAGGGTTTTAAAATTATTTTTATTATATGCTTGAATTTGTTCCGACACTTACTGATGGACTTAAGGAGAGGTGAAAGTGAACTAATAATCCTTATATTACCGGCATCACATTTATACTTTTTTGTCTGCAATAAAACCAAATTCTTTTAAAAACGCCATACTATCCCCTCCATATCCTTACGAGAAACCTTCAGTTCAATTTTCAAAAACTTTCATTATTAATTCCCGGAGAAAAATACGTTTGAAAATATACAGCTATATAATAGTTTAATTTTCAATAACTAATTTGCCGTACTCTTCTGAACTCATTATTTAGTGCAGCGTTATTTATTTATGTAGCAATAATAATCATTGGAACGCGCAGAAGAAAGGAAAAATAAGAATAAATCGACATTCAGCATAATAATTACTATCAAGTTTTACAAATAACAAGTCCCCAGCCAAATACACAAATCCCAAGAGAACACTCACACATATCGCACAGCACAGTAAATTCCAATTCAATATTCAACATTCAATTGATCCAGATTTTTGCGCGAGACCTAAATTAATTTCTCCGCCGAATTCACATCGACTGCGCACAAGGGGGTCAGAATATCCCGCTTAGCACAAAGGGGGTTACTCCGCGGCGCGCCGTCTGCGCGCACAGCCCTTTCAACGCGACAGCATGCGCGCGCGTATATATGCATGGCGAATCTCAAATTCAATCCCGTCATTCGTTGCCCGAGTTTTCTCGTGAGTGGCGCGCGTACTCAGGGGGTGCAGCGAACGCGGGCATTCGTAATATTCCGTTGGAGCGCGGCGGTGGCCGGTTCGAAATCTCTATTCGATTATACGAGCTTAAACTTATTTCCGACGGTTTTCTCATTAGGCAAATTTTCGAGTTAGGATCATGCTTCGGAGTAATGGAGTCAATTGTAGATGGGAGCTTCGGTCGTTAGGCGGTTGATCGAATTTTCCGTGACGAATAGAAGATTCGTTGTTATGCATAGTGTGGGGAATTTTTAATGAGAGGAATAACGTATAGAGAAGATTTTATGTATTGAGAATGTTGTGTAACGCATTTTGCATATAGGAATATATTTTGCCTCCGTGAATCTTTATACGACACAATGAGAAATGAATAATTAGTTGTAATTAAACTATATAGACTGAATACCTAATGCAAAACCAGAACATTATAGATTGATGCAAATATTTAATATTTCAACGAATACCATTCTGCTATTACATAGGTACTTGTAGGTAGATAGATATAGGTACATAGTTCGCATTCCTTTTCGAGACAAAAAAAGCATTACATTGATGTCACATAACATATAATTTTATATGGATATCATTTATTTATATGAAATCATAATATATAATTTAGTTACAATCAATTATTAATTTCCTCGGTAAGATTTTAGGCGGGAAATTTGAATTTTTAACAGACTTTAACATCCCCTTAAAGATTATCATAAGAAGGTAAACAAATTACAATATCGAAACGCAATTAAATGTACTATTACATATATTACATTGTCTGAATATTAGAATTAGATATATATCGGGTATTGAGGCATGTTATTTGAACTTTTAACATACAAATATTACATTGCCTAACTGATTGATTGCGTTGAGAAAGGTCTTTTTTAATTCAGATTCAACAAACATAAATAAGGAATGATTCATTGCTATCCTATTTGCGAGCGAAACACTTTACAGGCAATCTAATACACGACGTACAGCACGATTTCGAAATAAAATACGTCCGGAACAATATTTCAATCGCCATACAGAAAAATATTTCGCCTATCGAACCAAAAAAAATCGCTCGCGCAACACGCAATAAAAGCTTCGAAACAGGCACAGAGCGCGCAGCGCGGCATCCCCTATAAAACATACCCATACACGCGATTCATCCCCGACCTGCTGCCACTGCTGCTGCTGCACCATCTGCAAAACGTGCCTGCGAAGCTATCCCCTCCATAACAATAAAACCTCGAAAGAAAACGAACGTATAACGCAAAAAGAGCGAGCGAGGAAGGAACAGATCCTAAGAACCTTTTCCCCGCTAGAGAGAGGGAGAAAAGCTTAGCCAGCTCGGTCGAATCAAAACAAACTGCGCGCCGCGCGTATATCCCTTACGATCGCGAATCCCGCCGACGTCGACCGTTTTTTTCCTTCTCCCCCCGCGCTCGCGCGCGATTATTATGCATCGGGAAATGCACGCCGAGTGAACGTATACCCGGCTCTCCTGTATAGGTCGTTTAAGAAGAATCGGCCGCGATCTCCGCGAGGAATTGCCAGTCATCGCGCGCGCGCGCGCTGCACGTAGGTATATAGGTATAAAAGGAGCGAGGCGAGAGAAACGATTGATAGCGCGTGCCTCGCCTAGCGATTTGGAGCGCGACATCGCGCGCTGTACGGCTCCGGGGCTTATAGAGCTTGCGACGTGAGGAGGATGGTGCGGGGGATATGTGGAAGACCGTCGCACGTTTGCTTGTGTGCGCGGGGATTGGGCTGCACGACCTTCTTTTGCCGCGAGGAGGATGCTGGTTCTTGGTGTTTTTTTGCTTTCGTAAAGGGAGAGATGTGGGAGGAGGAACTTTTTTTGGATTTTTTCGACGAATTGCTACGTCGACTAGTCTTAAAACGTGTCTGTGTGTATGTATATTTTGCACAAGAAAAAGATATTGCACTTACGGGCTTCCTATGTAATCCGTGCAGAACTTTGAGGTTTAGTTGCGAGAGAGCGGTTTTTTAATTAATTGGTTTTTGTTTTATAAAAGATTTTTTGCAGAAGAAATAATATTTTTAGAAAATAATTTGGAAATGAAAGAGGATTGACCCATTGAGCTAATAAGGAGAATGTCCCACATGTGGGTAACAATTTTCGATGAGGCTTTGGAAAGTGCTTTCTAGTACCTAAAAATGAAGCCCATAGTACCCGTAGTTTGTTCCAATGGATCCTTATTCTCGAAATACGAGCTATTTTACTTCAAATATATGTTCTGTTAATGAAAAATTGTACCTCTACTACATATCATAACTATATAAGTTTTGGTGCAAAATTGTTCAAAAGGTAAATAAAAGTAGACAAAAAGAGCTTTATTTTAAGCTTGGTTACGTACAAAAAATGAATCCAGTCCAAAGTTATTAACAAATGAAAATGGTGACTGGAAGTGTATGAAAATCAACGAATTTGTAAAAGATAAATTTTCTGGAATCATTTTCAATCACCATTTACAATTATTAATAACTTTGGACTGGATTCAAATTTTTGTACGTAACAAAGCTTAAAATAAAGCTCGTTTCGTCGACTTTTATTTACTTTTTTCAGACTTTTTCCAGGATCAAAAGTTACATAGTAGTAATATGAAGTATAGGTACCATTTTTCATTAAAATAACGCATATTCGGAGTAAAATAGCTCGTATCTCAAGAACCAGGGCCCATTGGAAGAAACTACGGCTGCATCGCAGGGCTACATTTTTGGGTATTCTACACAGCATCTCCCAAACCCGTGCAGCAAATCTCATGTAAACCAGACCTTATTCAGACCAGATTTTCGTAGGTCAGGTAGGAATCCGACGGGAAAACCTCACTCGATTCGGGCTATACCATTTTCTATACGCGATTCGGCCTAGAAATCTACGCCCGATTCCGACCCGATTTTCGGAAAGAAAAAATTATTTATCTCCTTCTCGTGTACACTACATGTATTAATTATTTTTTTAACTAGATTTATTTACATAGTAGCTATTATATGATAATCTGAAAAAGAAATATAGAAATAATTATAAATTAAAAAAGTTTTGGTTAATGCGGGAATCGAACTGACGACTTAATAGAAATAATTATAAATTAAAAAAGTTTTGGTTAATGCGGGAATCGAACTGGCGACTTCGGGACTGCTATGCTGATGCTCTAACCATCTTGACCACTCGAACCTGTTACTTGCGTAACTTCAAAACATATATTAATGTTACACGTTAAAGTTCACATGTACATTATTATTTTTCGTAGGTATTTAACGACGTTTATACCAATATTTTTACAAAAAGATTGATATAATTAAAATATGGAAAGCTATCAAAGTGATAAGAAATACTGACACGATTCCTAACTTACCAATTCAATTTTTTGTACATCTTTTTAATTTTTTCTTCTCTTTTTATTGATAAAATACCAGAGATATTTATCAAAAACATGTAGTAAAGTACTAACCCGATTCCTACCTTACTGTCTTTTAGTTTTATAATTTTATCTCGTTATTGAACAACAAATATTATAAGTCCCAAAAAAGTACATATCTTTTTTAAGGAAATACAAAAATTATTACTGATTTTAGAATATAGATAATATTTGGTAATTTGAAATCTATCTATCTTATTCTAACTATTGAAAACTTGTTCAGACAAGCATAGCTGCAATAACTGACGGTCACTTAATAATTGTAACAAAACACAGTATAAATTTGCTGGTATTTAAAAACGTTACAAGTATTAATGATTTATTTATAGTTGAAAAATAAGTAAGGAGATGTGAATTATCCACGGGATACCTACATTATCGGCTATATTTACGCTTATATTTTTTTCTATAGTTAACAAATATGAACTTTGTAATTAAAATTGTAACAATAACAACAATAATGATAATTACAATAATAATAACTAAATTAATAAAAATAATAGTACCATTTATCATATTAATTGTTATAATTAGGTTATTTACGCCAATTACTATGCCCCGCATCGATTAATGTACCCTTCAATATATCTATTTAAAAAAGAAACATGGAATATTACAGTGACTCGGTGAAATAAAACATTTTAATAGTAATTATTAATATTATTATTTCACCGAATAACTTTAAGATTTCATATTTCTTTTAAATACAAATATCGAATTATATTACTTTTAAAACAATAATAATAGTATATGAACATGAAAACATTAATAAAAAAATACTTTAATAAAAATAAGTGATAATATCGATATAGAGATCTATCTTGCCGACATGTTACGTTAATATTACTTAGTAGAAAATACTAGTTAGATTCCGACGTGTTATCTCCCACTTGTCCTTGCTTTTAAAAAACTAGAAATTCAGACGAGATTCAGGTACGAAAATCCTTTGTTTTACGTAAGATTCATAACCTAAAAATAAAAAAGCGCGGACCTTAGAATATGAGACAGGGTTTAGGCAGGGAATCCGTGAGTCCTGCTCAATACGGGGAAATCGGGTCTAAATCGGAGCTGACTTCCGTTTGTCCGAAAATTGGAGCGGAATCAGGGCTAATCATGTGGGCGCTCTCTGAAACTCGTGCACGGGAAGTTCCAGTATCGTTATAACAAGAATATTTTATAGAACAAAAATATAGCACCGCACATAATTTTAGTTAAACATAAATTTTAGAAAGTATAATCTCAAATATCTACGAAATTTAATTAGCCAAATATGCTGCGCAAAAAACTCGATCTATGTACATGTATAAAAGCTATTTCTGTACAAGTTTTAAAAAGAATTGCTTTAATATCTGACTGAATAAAAATAAAAGATGAGAGAATTTACTTGTGAGATAGCTTCTTCAGCTATTTCGTACAGCTTTGAAGTTATTCTACATTTAATTTGAGATTTTTCCAGTTTAAAATTCTATCTTTTCTGTTACGAATTCAATTTCAGACGTGTAATTATATATGTTAAGTTTAAGATTGCTTTAGTAAACTCTAGTTTTGGTAATTTGTAGCGAAATTAAATTTCAGTCTGAAAATTAACTACCTAAAATTAATTTGTTTAAAATATTGTATAAATATTAAAAAGCAAGGCAAAAAACTGACATATATATTCGCGTATTATTTATACATTACCTATTTTCACGTATTTTCAAAGTAGCTGTACCTATAATATTTATTTTCTTATCGATAATTTTTTGCACTAAATCCAAACTACAAAATTTGAATACTGTCAGATATTAACTCTAATAAAGTAACTTTAATAAAATAAATATTTAGCTAATAATAAAGAAAAATTAATAAAATTAAAACCTATTATTTTCTACGCAATTACAAATCTATATTTACATGCAAATTAGCTCAAGTCCCTTCATCTGTTCACGTCTTGCTCTCTTACCTCTTTCCCTTCCTCCCCGACACCCTTTCTCTTTCCGCTCCTACGCAATTCTGTCTCTGGCATTCGATTTTTCCTTGCTCCGACTCTCATGCAGCCCTGTACGCGTAGTTACACACTCTTCTGACTGTCAGAAGCACGTGTTCCCAACTTATGTGCAGTTCATGCAGTGGCACTCGGCGCGACGCTGATTTGCTACGCGAAAATAGAAAGGCAATTTCTACTGTATTCGTTATTCTTGTTTGAGCGCTCACGCCTCAGATCGCGCCGAGGAAACACGTATAGGGTGCATTCTTACTGCTCCTATCGCTTCTTTCTTCCCGTGTTGCTTTTTCTCGTCTTTCGATACTATATGCTGTCGCCGCGCCTCTATTCCGCTTTCAGTTACAACGACGAAGGCGTGACGCTGCTGTTGTTGGTTCATGCGCCACTCAAATATGTAGATTAAGATGGAAATGGGAAATTTTTCTTGGAAAGTGAAAAGATTGGGAAGGAAAGCAGTAAGGAAGAAATGGTTTCATATATATGATAAAATTATTATTTTTTTTATTTTGATTTTTGTTTTGCACGTATAAAAGCAGGTATTCTAATTATTGAGGTAGCTCTTGCATAACAGTAAAAAGCAAGGAATTGACGAGTAATTAAAATGTATAATATCAATAATAATTATGACGAGAAATTTCTGTTTGGATCATTGACCAAATAGATATAACTGATCTCCAAAACATCGTCAGTTTTCTATTCCTCTCATTTTGCAAGATAGAGATCATAAATTAGGCACAATATACATATTTATTAATGTAATTTGGTAATGCTTGTCCCGTGACACGAATGGAGAATTAACACCTTAGGTATACCTTAATTAAAACTATTTCATAAATACATATACATATTCCTTCCCCGCAGAGGAAACTCTGATAGTAAAAAGAAAGTTTTCAAGAAAACAGATTAGAATTGTGTATACGTGTGTTGTAACGGATGGGAAATAAAAATATAACCTAATAAATAACCTATGCGTTTCGTCCCAGGTCTGTCTACTGGACTCGCCAGTAAGGCTGTGTAGACAGACCCTGCTTAGACGCCGATAAATAAAAAGTTAAAAGTATGCGTACAAATCTACCTAGTGAAGATATTAAACTCGAAACTTGGTCCCCTTTCAGTTCTCTTTACGATTTACAGCTTCACCTCGCAAAAAAGAATCAAATTCTTCTCAATTATTGCGAATCGTATTAGGGTAGTCTGTCCAGTAGATAGACACTGACCGGTAGGTAGATGGTTTATAAATATTATTATATCTACAAAACTAATAATTTTTTAAGCAAAATTTCAAATTCTAATTGCATAACAGCTTGTTATGATTAGATTAAGTATGATATTTATGAACAAAATGTTCTTTTTAAATACATTAAAGTATCTTCAAAAATAAAGTTTATCTATTGGGTCTTCACTATGTATAACCTAAAAATCCAATAGATAGACTAACAAAATAAATGAATATTAACAATCATCTATCTACTGGGATATATGTGCTCTTCGCACTATTTTTGTAATTTCTAATTAAATAACAACTTCTAATACTTCTAATGTTTTTACTGATAAATTGAAGTTTCTTACATTCGATAAGTGTCAAATTGTTTTAAACAAACGTTATTATCATACAAAAATCTGATGTATAAAGTGAAAAAATCCTTAACCGTCTATATATTGGGTAGTTTACTCTATTTCGAATTTAACGTTTAACACATAATAAACTTATCTGCCTCTTACATGTATATTGCAATTAAAACGGTAGATTTATAACATATATTTGCCGATATTAAAAAAAATCAACTTAGCAGAGCATGGTTTCGATCCACGGACCTCTGGGTTATGGGCCCAGCACGCTTCCACTGCGCCACTCTGCTTATATGTAGCTGTGTCCTTATTCTTGAATTTCAAGATAAAAAAGCTATTATGTAACTAAAATTCTATTTAATCAGCATTTGTAACTTTCGTTAAAATTTTAGCAAGAATTCTTAAACAAGTAGTTTTATTAATTAGATAAATAATTTTATTAATATAAATAAGTTAACAATTTTTTGCAAATAGCTTATATAATCGTGCATTAGTTAGTTATCTAATCATTTTAAAAAGTAAGGTCAATATTTTTGTTAAAGTCCATACTTAAATATTTGTTTTTATTTTCATGATATCCCTAATGTCTAAGAAGAGACACGTATGGAATATCTTTAGTTATTTTATTTCCAAGTTGTATTTATTTTTTTAAATTAAATAAAAGTTATACGTTTGTATTAGAAATACTAAACAGTATAGAATAAAAACAAGGAAAACATAACTAAAAATTATATTATACATACTTTAAATATATTTTATACTTTACTTTTAACGCAAATATTTTAAGAGCATGCAAAAACATGAACAACAATAATTCCAAATAAACAAATCAATCTTAGACGTACATCTTAATTTTATGCAGTAAAATTTTGAATGAAAATTTACATAAAAGTTTCTATATATTAAATTATATATTAAAAGTAATGTTATTACAATCAATTCGATACATATCTGGCTGAAACTTTGCCATATTATGTATTTCTATATTAATTGATGAATGTTTAATGTTTTTATTGCTTTACTTATTCTATTCCGTAAATAATTAAGATTAAAATTTGTGTGCTACCTACCCGATGTATACCACTCTTTCTTAATTGCACAATACGTTCCTGCATTCAAAAACTAACATATTAGGCGAAACATATTAATATTTATTAAATATATATATATATATATATATATAGGGGAGAGTCGTACAGTATGACAACCCATAGCTATTTTGGCTGTAACTTTTAATTGACTCGGTGAAAATTAAAATCCAAGAAAAGGATTTGTTCCTTGGGTAGTCTTCTA
The DNA here is from genome assembly GCA_949152435.1 of Gastracanthus pulcherrimus. Classification (NCBI taxonomy): domain Eukaryota; kingdom Metazoa; phylum Arthropoda; class Insecta; order Hymenoptera; family Pteromalidae; genus Gastracanthus; species Gastracanthus pulcherrimus. The sequence goes on from OX424575.1 coordinate 42,512,555, forward strand.
TCACGAAAAAAGGCTTAGCTGAGGTAAAATTCAAGCATAACAATTAATTATCAATATAAATGTAAAAGTTACGATTTCGGGAGTTGTAAAAAGTGTCGTACAGTATGACAAATTATCATATTTATTCGATTTTGAGATCTAAATGATTTATAAGGGTACTCACAACATTTTTATAAGTAATAATATAGTAAATTTACTAGATTATGGTATTTTGGTTATAAATAACGAAAAATAACAAATAACACTTATTAAATGTTTGGAGATTATGTTCAACAATATGACAAATCCTAGTAGACATTTGTCTTCTGAAAAAAGATAAAAGTAAATTATTGTAATATTTTACCATTCAATTTACATATGTCATACTAAACGCTAATCATGTTTGTCATACTGTACGACATGTACATTATAGCGTTTTAGGTTATACTGCGCGTATAATGATAATTAGAATTTATTTTTATTCCATATTGAATGCTTCAAGTGTACTGCTAACTGTTTGCTAAGTAAACACCAAAAGAACCAAGTATTATTACAGCTGTTTCTTTTTGGTTAGTTCTCTATTTCCATTCAGAGTAAAAGCCATCGAATGCAAATTCAAACGATAAAATACTAATGAACTAATGCAGATCCGAACTCATAGCAACGACTTTCACGCTGACTCACAATTAGTTAGTCTTATCTCATCGGTACTCTCAAGTAGACGTTCTAATTATAAATCCATTCTTATCTCTTATCAGTTAGGCACGATTCGCTAGAACGTTCAACCCATCACCGCGCAATTAACTTTCATCTCGGCCTGTACCACGGCACAAACGACGCATATATATCCTTCAATCGTCGCGGCGCGAATTGTTATACGGGGTGGCAATCGCTGTAGCCCACCTCGGTTACGCCGAAACATCTGCTACTCGCACGCTCAAGTAAAGGCACACCGAGAGCTATAATGCACTTTGCTGACGGATGCAGCAGCAGCAGCGCCGATCGCTTTTCGCCTACTATATTACGCGCTACCTATACAAAATACAACACACATATGTACATCGCGTCTTTCATCCGCGGAACCCTTTAGCTCCAGCTTCGCGAACATATATATCTATAGGCGAACGTGTGTATAACAGGGGGAGAGAGACGTACTAAAACGCTTCTCGGCAAATTTGATAATTCGAACGTATCGGATGTCTCGCGCGCGATGAATGATGCGCAGGTGATGCAGCATGCGGAGGGCTTTAAGTGCAGCGTTTTAGTGGATGATTGAAGGGTGTAATGATGGTAATGGTAATAGCATTTTGAATTTCATTGTAAATTTGGATGTGTTTGAGAATTGGACGATGTGTGCACTTGTGTTTCGCGTTGATGGAGAGTGAACGTGGTTGAGTGAAGAATATAGAGTTGTGGATGTAATGAATGATGACCGAGGGCTTCATTGGAGTTTATTGCGTATTTTAAGAACAGATGGATGAGGATTATTGATTCAATAAGCGTGAATTTGGTATGAGAATCTCTTGATAAAAAGTATGACGTTAAATTTGGAAGTTTCTTTTACATACATATTTTTAAATAATCTGCATTTACTTGAAATTAAACTGTATAAATATAAATGCGAAATGTAAACTATATTTTTCGTTAAAAAATGTGATTCCTGGTATACTGTACTCAAAAACTTTCTAGAGAAAATAATCTAATTAGCTCTTTTTTAGAATTTTATACATCTTTATCGACAATCAATTTGATAAAATCTAAATAATTGTAACAGAGTCCGCACTTCAAATGAGGAAAATATTAACTTATTTTCACCAAGTTCAAGAATTAAAAGCCATGACGTTAATTGTAAGCGTTATAAATTAAATTAGAAAAAATTTCATATCACTTTACAAATTATTTTTACTTCAATTTTTTTTACTTCCATTTTAAAAAAAATAAATTTCCGTTATACTTCACTCTATAAACTTCCGAGAAAAAATAATTCAATGAAGTCTCTTTTTAAAACTTTATTTCTTCAGTAACACAATATAAAACAATTTGATAAAATATTCGAGATTTTGCCTACAGATTCTGCACTTTGAAATAGGGTAATATAAAATTATTAGCAAGCAACAAGCTAAAATGTAGTTGGCGCTAACAAGCAGTAAAAGCCGTGCATTTCGAAAACGTACAGTGTAGAAGAGAGTTAGCAAGAGAAAAGAGATAAGAGAGAGAGAGAACATAGTAGGTACCGGAGAAGTAATTATGCTGCTGACATTTAATTCATTACAAAGAATCACTCATTTCCCTCTTTCTCTGCTCTCTCTCTCTCGCTCTCTGCTCTCTCTCTCTCTCTCTCTCTCTGCAGCTTCCACCTGTCACTCTTGGAAGCAACGCAAGGAAAGGGTTTTTCCTAGCGAGCTTTGATTCGACAAAATTAAAAATTCATTCGCAGTGCGCCTGCGTGCTCGCACAAGCTGTACGAACAGGAATAATCTAAGGAATATTTTTAAATTTTGACTATGGTTATATAACAGTATTATACAAACACGGTTAAAATTTGAAAAGGCTGTACCTTTGCTAAGCGAAGATATACATCTTTGAAATTTCAATATAAACGTGTAAGCTCTGTACCAAACCTGCATTGATGGTGAAATTTCATGTATTATTTCTAAACTTTACATAAGATTCTTTTTTAAAATTGATATGCTACACAAAATAACTATATAAAAATATGAAAAAAGAATGACAACAGGTAGCCATCCCGTGTTAGCTTTTCGAACGCTTTCATAAGTTTTGATGTTTGTTTACACATAAATAGATAATATAATCTTTACATCCCCTATTTTTGCCAACCCCTTTTTGTGCTTCTCCCATTGAAATACATGCTGACCCAGGTAAAAAAATTATATAGAGACTATGTATAAATTATGTATAATCTACAATGTATAGATTATGTATAGGCTCTACATAGAAATGGACTTATATAATCTATGTATAGTCTATATATAATCTGTACAAAATAAACAATATATAATATATATAAATTTATAGAGTGAAAATCTCACCCTTGAAATATCAAATTCCACTCCAAAAGTGTAAAAAAAGACAGCCACCAAATACTATAGGAGTAAGATTGTAAATCCAAGAATTTTAGAAAGTATATTGGTTACATTGGAATATTATTTTTATTTATACTTATTTTTTTATATATTTATTATATTTTGAGACTATTTATTTTTGGAAAAATTATACAGCTTAAGATAAATCATTTAAATCTTTCGTAGCCTTGTACTCTTGCAATAAAGAACGGAGACTTGCTTTGATTTGTTGCCTGCTTTGCACCTCCCATCCTTTTTTTCAGAATACTTCATAACGTATGCTATACATAAAAAAAATATGTAATTCAAAACCAATAGATTAAATGAGAGAATTTTCGGAAAAAATTACCGTGAAAATTATTGTAAAGATAAAAGTGTATATGGACTGGTGTATATTAACTTCACGAAAAATACTATCATTATTAACGGTAAAATGTTTCGTAATTTACAATAAAATTTACTCTACTCTCGGTAAGAAATATAATTAAGGTAATTTTCAATTTTTTTTAGATAATTTTCAGAATAATGTTTATTCGGCATGTCCCGTTGGCGTAGCGCGTTTCTTATACATAAGAATTATACACGTAATTATCGTACACAATTTAGCATTGGTCAAATTATATGCAGATATATTTGACCAATGCTAAATTGTGCACAATAATTACGTGTACAACTCTTATGTGTAAGAAACGCACTATACCGTCCCGTCAATGAAGTAAAATAACTTTAGTAAAATAAATAAATGAATAATATATCAATAAATTAAAAAATTCTCCCTATTTAATTAATAATGTTTTTTTATTTGTGAACTTACTTAGGATTGTTTCAACAGCATTCTTAGGTAGCCCTGGCCTGACATCATGTTTTGCATTACCTTTAGGTTTAGCGCCAGTTAAAGAACAACTTTTTAACGCCTCTTCTTTAAAAATAGCTTTAAATAGTCCTCTAGCTAATTCTGTCGACTTATGTTTTGTTCTATTCAAAACATTTTCGAGGTTCGCATTGTTAATATATACTTCCGATCCCTTTAAAAGTTCTTTTATCTATGTTTATAAATGAATGGAAACATTTTATTATATAACAGGTTATAATATATGTACATTATAATATGTACTCTAAAAATAAAATTAGTTTGAAATTCAAAAGCTTTATAAATTAGGATTTGCATAAAATATCATTTTGTGTATAATAAAAGTATTTATAAACTTTCATAAGTTTTACAAAAGAGAAATAAATTCCTAATTCTTTTATAAGAAATGTTGTATTTTACACAAATTCTTACACAGGATTCTGGTTTTAAATAAATTTATTTAGAGTATATAATAGTACTTTGTCATCTAAAAGTTTGAGATACCTTTTTTCCATCTCCGGTCACATATTTCATAGTATAGTTTTTTGTACATTCACCAGCTACACTTGGATGTGCCTTTAATATAGCATTCTCTTTTTGCACTACATTTTCTTTTTCTTCATTGTCCGATTCAATTATGCATACTGATTTATGGTAAGTTTTTTGCCCAGAACAACCTTTTGCATACTTAAACTGGAAATATATATAAAATTGAAATTATTGTCCTTACCAAGAATAATAGTAGATTACGATACTAGTGCCATAAATAGTCCTTTACAACACGGCGTGTATTAGCGCCGACTCGGTACGCTCGGGCGCTAAACGCCGTGCTATGAAGGACGACTTATAGTGGACTACTTATGGCACGGATAGGCGTCACTTAAGTGCGGATTTATGTCATGCAGTGCTATAAAAATCTAAAATTATGTTTGTTAAAACGGATCAACTACAACATTTAGTTTTTTTTTTAAATAAATACATTTTAATAAAATTTCTTTACTGAATTATTGGTATTCTCTTCTTTTATAATTTTTTTTGAATGCATCAATTGCGGAGAATACGATCTATCACTTGTGTATGATGTTGTGGATGATGTACTTGGCTCTGCTGACTCTATAGCTAATAACTCATTAAATACATCGGATTCTTTCAAGAGTAAAGACAAACTTGGATCAAATAATTCTTTCTCTGAATCAACGGACGTTCTTAACGATTGATTCCTTCTATTAGAAGATTTTTCCTAATAAATGCAAATGATATAAAAGTACTATTATCTTAAAACTCGAAAATTTTATATGTAATTTTGACAAACGTTAGTCGCTTCATCGGTCCAATCATCGAATAGAAAGTCTTGTACGCTGACTCCTTTTGCACCTGTACCAGATTTTTGTACACTACAGGAAATACCATCATCAAAGGATTCTTGAAAATAAATATATTTTAATTATGGGAATGTATATATGTGTATGTGAGTTTGTATACATGAGTGTATGTATGTGTGTGAGCTTGTATACATGCTGTATACAGTATATGAGTTTGTATATATGTGCGTATGTATCTGTGTGTATATATACCAGTAGATATGTACTACTACTGGAAAGACCCGTCTGACCAAATATAACACGTATCTACTGTGAAAAAGTTTATAATTAGTAATCTACTTACTGAATTATGCGATTCAATATTATCATCATCGGAATCAGCAATCATTCCATAAGAACGCTTTTTTCTTACAGTTACTGGTTTAGTCTATACAAGTATAAAAATTAATTATTGTTATTCATAATATTCTTTTATCTTTCATTTCTATCCGAGTGATTAAATTTAATAAATATATATTTTATACATGTGTATCTGTATGTGAGATTGTATAGATGTGTGTACGTGTATGTGTAAGTGTGTGTGTGTGTGTGTGTGTGTGTGTGTGTGTGTGTGTGTGTGTGTGTGTGTGTGTCTGTGTGTGTGTGTGTGTGTGTGTGTGTGTGTGTGTGTGTGTGTGTGTGTGTATGTAAGTCTGTATAATAAATGTGCGTATGCGTATGTGTGTATATATGCAAGTAGATATGTACTACTACTGGAAAGACCCGTCTGACCAAATATAACACGTATCTACTGTGAAAAAGTTTATAATTAGTAATCTACTTACTGAATTATGCGATTCAATATTATCATCATCAGAATCAGCAATCATTCCATAAGAACGCTTTTTTCTTACAGTTACTGGTTTAGTCTATACAAGTATAAAAATTAATTATTGTTATTCATAATATTCTTTTACCTTTCATTTCTATCCGAGTGATTAAATTTAATAAATATATATTTTATACATGTGTATCTGTATGTGAGATTGTATAGATGTGTGTACGTGTATGTGTAAGTGTGTGTGTGTGTGTGTGTGTGTGTGTGTGTGTCTGTGTGTGTGTGTGTGTGTGTGTGTGTGTGTGTGTGTCTGTGTGTGTGTGTGTGTGTGTGTGTGTGTGTGTGTGTATGTAAGTCTGTATAATAAATGTGCGTATGCGTATGTGTGTATATATGCAAGTAGATATGTACTACTACTAGAAATACCTGTCTGACCAAATATTACACATATCTACTGTTTAAAAGTTTATAATTTATAATCAACTTACTGAATTATGCGATTCAATATTATCATCATCAGAATCAGCAATCATTCCATAAGAACGCTTTTTTCTTACAGTTACTGGTTTAGTCTATACAAGTATAAAAATTTATTATTGTTATTCATAATATTCTTTGTCTTTTATTTCTATCCGAGTAATTAAATTTAATAAATATATTTACGTTATCACTTGTGCCTAAATCTTTGAATAAAATTTTTTCAGATTCTTTTTTCTCATTAGTGCTAGTTTCGATGTATTCCATTTCTGTGTTACCAGTTATTAGATTTTCTTCTTCAAAATCAATAAACATTCCATAAGATCGTCTTTTCGTTCGAATTAATACTTTACTTTCATTATTTTTATCTGAATTTTCTAACAGACTTGCTTTAGATGCACTTGATTTTTCGTCAAATTTTTCTATCTTGTGATCAATAGAAGTTGATGCAAAACTAGTTTTGATAAAATCCAGTTTCTTAAAATATCAAACAGAAAGATATTGATTATATTTTCATTAGTTCTATTTGATCATAATTATTTAGCAGTAAAAATTGTATAAACTTACGCCAAGTAAATATTTTTGAAAATTATTGATTTCTAAAATAACACCAGATTTAATTGTCTCAATTTCATGTGCGATCCAATCGGAATCTTGAGGTACTCGTGATGTGCTAGAAATTTGTTGATTCTTTAACCTTTTAGCGTTAACTTGATCTAATATCTGTTTTTGTAATAAACCAGCATTTTTTTTCTTTGATGTTGCACAATCTTTCTTCTCACTATTTTTCAAATCCGCATTTTTAACTTTTTTGATATTATCAAATTTCTTTATTGGTCGTTTTTTGACCATGTCTTGCATTAAATCCATCAAAGGTTTTTCATCATCTAGTAAAAAAATATTGATTAGTTATTATTTATCTTTTATTTTACTTGTTAATAAGGGCGCATGTATAAACGGACAGTGTAGAATTTTACAAAGATTATACGTTATTACAATTATAGGTTATCTCATACAAAAATTAAAACTATTTTTTAAAAATGCCGTTAGAACTCGCGTATTAGCGGCAATCAATGAACTCGTATCGTGCGCGGCGCGGTCGGGGCAAAGAGCTGCAAACCACACCGGTGTACATGCCCGTTAATAACGAATATATGTCTGTAAATTTTCAGCCTACTGAAACTTGCAGCCACGTTTCTCTGCGTCTCATATCTGAATGCCCTATTGGCTTGTTTAGTAAGCTAATATTAGAGCCGATATAAATTGATAATTTTGTTATTCGGTTCTCATTAACAGAATTTGCTGTTATCATTTCTATGTTCAAAATATAAATTTAAGTTGCAATGTAAATAATAATGCTACATATAAATTATAATTTTAAAAATCGCGATGTTCGATTAATGTTTATTACTATTATAATAATAATACTTATTATAATTGTTATTATCAATATTATTTAATGAAATTTATAAATTTTTTAAATAAAATCATGAGAAATTCATTTAATTTTTTACTTGTTTTAAATTGTATTTAAAAAAGTGTTTTACTTACAGTCTGATGCGATAATTGTTCTAAAATATTCTTGCGCTTTATGAGAATCCTCGGGCCACAAAAATCTTACTTTTACGTCAACCTTTATCGTCGAGCAGTTTTCGCCGGGAATAATAGATTTTTTATAAATCACGCACATTGATGCATCGTCGCAATCTATCAAGTACTGCATTTCGTTTCCATAAATCACCCTTATTTTAGTACACTCTTTATTACGTTGAAAAAGTAATAGAGAAAGCAATTCAGGTTCAGACTTAATAACCTCGTATTGACATTCGAAAAAACATTATGTTTTTCAAACAAATGAATCACTATAAACATTCAAAGAAAACGCGCGACTTGAATTCGCTTCACACAGTTCAATTACGCGGCATTTCAAAGCGTATAAAAAATCTGTCAACTTTAAAATGAGGCCAAAAAAGTATAAACAATACTTCGAAGATGCTGTAAGTTAATTTATTTATCTAAAGTTATGTATAGAATAATCACTAATATTATCATTTTTTTTTAATTATAATATATAAAAATACATAAATGGGTTATGTTGTCAGAATATTGAAGTTCCTGTGTCGACCTTATGTAGATGGAATGTTCAGAACGCAAATGCTCATAAAAATCAAGAAATGTCGACATTAAATGTTTCGGATGAAAATGATTGCGATGACGAACAGCAGGCAGATATCGATGTAAATGAGCTATTGTTGCCGATCGAATGCGAGGAAAGCGAGGTAAATAATATAAAGCTTTTTGATAAAATATATATGGTGAGATGTTTTATCACAATGTAGTCGCAGGGTTTTTAGAGCTGTAGCAGCGCCACCGCCACTCGATCGAACTGCGAATCGAGTGCGGGAAAACGCGCCGTTCAGTTAAAAACGGTGAATTTTTTATTATTGTCAATTTAAATTTAGATTTTAATCTAAACTGCGACTGTTGCAGTCCAATTTTGCCTTACTTTAGATTGTCAACACTACAAAAATTGCCGATTTATACTGCACGATGCATAACTACGTACGCTAGGTACACTATCCCGTATTCAACGTTATGAATATGTGCCACTCATCCAGGCAGCAGTGCGGCCGCAACGGGCGCACGGCTGGCTTATGGAAAGTGCACGGAGAGGTGGTCTGATTGTATGATGGTGCTGCACGTTCAGTTTTCGTACAGTATCTTACCTTTTAATTCCGTGTAATTTATACATTAATAATTCTCACATCAAAATCACGTCACGATAAAATTTTTAAATATTAACCTTATTTTAAACATTAACCTTTTTAACCTTCTTTTTAATGGGAATGTCGTAATATTCTTTTTATTAAATATAAGAAAACAATGTTTTATTTTAGATACATATGCACCACGTTTAACTATAGGATTTAAAATACTTTTTATTTATAAATAAATATGATTTTTTTGCAAAATCACGATTTTTACTAATAATTTTAATAATAAGTATTAGGTAGATAAATACAAAATAATTAATAAGCCACTCAATTTTTACCATCTTATGTATCCATAATATGCATTTTTCATCGATTGTACTGACGATGGCTCTCAGGCAAGTTTCCCAGAGCTGAAATATACACATTAACTACTGCATATTCTTTTATCAAAATTCTTTTACTTTGTATACTTTTATGTTATTTATTGTTCTTTGTTAAAATATTGCTTTGTTTATAACTATTACAATTGTAAATTATAATTATTTTATTATATTTATTTGTTATATCTTTTACTATAAATAAGTCAGAATTTTTTGGCTTGTTTATATAAAAGATATTATAAAAAAATATATACATTATAAAATATATTTGTACTACAAGGTTTCGCTGTGTCACACAAATTTCAACTTACTGTGACAAAGTAATTTTTTTAACTAATTAAAATGAAAAATCTGTTCTTTATTTTTTTACTTAAGTTATCAAAATATTAATTAAAAAATTCATGTATGGTATCCTTATATTTTTTATTTCTATCTTTTTCATAGGGAATACCTTTAGAAGATGGAGATACTGGCTTATTTGAAATCAATTCAATTTTGGGGTCTTCTAGAACTTCGTCGATCGAGTCTATTCAAACTAATGATGAAACGGTAGAAGAAGAACAGCTGCATAACGAAATATTTATGGAAACCGATACCCATTTGGATTGGATAAACAAGCAGCTGTATGACTCAGCATCATTTACTACTGGTGAAACCGTGCATGAAATTTTAAGTTTTTTCTTTGCAAATGGTTTAACGAAGCGATGTTTAGAAAAATTATTGCTACTCTTAGATTTCCTTTTACCGAAACCCAATAATCTTTCTAAAACTAAATATCAGCTTTTAAAATTATTAGATACGTTATTACCCCCTAATGGTGATTTAGTAAAGAAACACCAAATATGTGAAAATTGTTCGCATTATTTAGGGCCCATTTGTCCCACTAAACCGATCACTGTATGCGATGACTGCAACAGTACAAAAGTATTTGATATTTTTATTGAGTATAACCTTAAACAACTTTTAAAAAATGCCTTTGAAATGAGAGATTTAAAAAATTTAATAGATATTCATAACAAACAAATTAAAAATATTGATGAAAATACTATTTGTGATTTTACGTCAGGCATGGAATATACAAAATTCAAGCGTGAAACACTTAAAGGTGAATTTGATCTATGTTTGATATGGAATACTGATGGTGCACCTGTTTCAAAATGTTCAAATGGACAAATATGGCCTATTCAAGTAAAAGTTTTGAATATTCCTCCCAAAAACAGAAGATTTTATCAATTTTTAACTGGATTATATTACAGCAATGAAAGTAAACCACCAATGAATTCATTTTTAAAACCATTCGCAGATAGTTTAAAAGATCTATATGAAAATGGAATTGAATGGTTTGACAAATCAAGAAACAAAACGGAGCGCAGTATTGTTATTGCACCGATCGCCACTTTAGACTGTCCTGCGCGAGCCAGCGTACAAAATATGATGCGGTGCAACGGCGAGTGCGGCTGCACTTTGTGTGAGCATCCGGGTTTTACCTGCCCCACAGGATTAGGTCATAATCGAGTGTATCCCGTATTAGAAAATGCTCCTCTTCTAAGAACACATGAGAGTATAATAGAACAAGCTAATATTGTTATAAATAACGGACTTGAACACGTAAAAGGAGTAAAAGGAGTTTCGATTACAGCTATCATACCCTGCTTTGACTGTGCTTCATCGTTTGTACCCGATTATATGCATGCGACTTTACTTGGAGTATCAAGAATGCTTTTTAGTCTCTGGTTTGATGGAAAAAATCATAAAAAAAAATTTTACATAAAAAAATCAGCGAAAATGGAAATTGATACTTTGATTAGGCAAATTTCTCCACCTGATTTCATCGTTCGAACTCCACGACAATTAAAGGATATAAAATATTGGAAAGCAACAGAAATAAGAGATTTTACTCTTTTTTATTTTCCAATAATTTTAAAAAACAAGTTGTCAAACAAATATTATAAGCATTTTCTACTGTTAGTATATGGAACACGAATACTGTTGCAAGAAAAAATTAATTTAAATGAAATTAATATAGCTGAAGAATTATTATCATTATTTGCAGAAAATGTAGTAGAGCTTTATGGACTAGAAAAGTGCAGTTTTAACGTGCATCAACTAACCCATATGGCCGAATGTGTTCGAAAATGGGGGCCACTTTGGGTGTGGTCTGCTTTCAGTTTTGAAGATGCCATTGGATATTATAAAAAAATTAATCATGGCCGTAATAAAGTAGATATGGAAGTAGTAAATACTTTAAAAATGTTTAATGCATACTATGTTTTAAAATAAAAATTGAATATTATTTCTTCTAATAAAAATCAAAGAAATAAAGAAACGGTATTAGGTTTACCCAAAAAATATGTTTTGAATATGCACGAAATTGAAGCACTTCAATGTGTGACTTTAACTAGAGAACCGTGTAATCTCAATGGTAATATAGGCTACATCTTTATTAGAGCTAAAAAGGGTTTACAAGTATTCACCTCAAATTTGTATTCAGGGCAAAAGAAGAGAATGAATTCAATGGTTTCTTGGAATAATAAATCACAGTTTGGAATAATACAATTCTTCATAAACATTAATAACTCAATATTTGCAGTAATAAGGGAACTTACTCGAAATTTTAGAGAAATCAATTTGATTACTCCGCAAATTCAGTTAAATTTGTGCGATATTTTAATTCCTATGCGACTTACATATTGTTATTATGCTGTACCATTAAGCCTTATCAATGAAAAACTTTTATATGTAAATAATTATGTATGTATACCTCCTAATTCATATGAAAGAAAATAAAATAATTTGTCCTAAGCAGTCAACTTTGCGCATTAATTTTTTGAATTTGGTATAGTTATCCCATTTAAAAATTTAATATGTTATTAATTATGCAGAATCAGATGTTTATGAACTTTTACAAAATTGTTTGTTTTTTATCTTTTACGGCATATCGCACTAATCCTTTTAAAGATCTTACACTGGTGCTTTCAAATGAAGCTCAGCACCCGTAGTTTATAGAATATACTGTATATCTCAAGACATAGCTATAACCATTAATATTAGCAATATATCTATATACATGATATTTTTAATAAGTGTATGAGCAATGTCAATTTTTTAGCTGTAATATCTTGTGATCTAGGACCTATCTAACCAAACTACGGATGCTGGGCTTCATTTTACAATGCCAGGAAAAGGTCTTTAAGTATCTTAAAAATACAAGATATAATATTAAAAATATGATTTATATAAAACATTAAAATGATTTTATACAGATTATATATAACTTATGCATAGATTATATAATATACACCAGTCCATATATACTTTTATCTTTACTATAATTTTCACGGTAATTTTTATCCGAAAATTCTTTCATTTAATCTATTGGTTTTGAATTACATATTTTTTTATGCATAGCATACGTTATGAAGTATTCTGAAAAAAAGGATGGGAGGTGCAAAGCAGGCAACAAATCAAAGCAAGTCTCCGTTCTTTATTGCAAGAGTACAAGGCTACGAAAGATTTAAATGATTTATCTTAAGCTGTATAATTTTTCCAAAAATAAATAGTCTCAAAATATAATAAATATATAAAAAAATAAGTATAAATAAAAATAATATTCCAATGTAACCAATATACTTTCTAAAATTCTTGGATTTACAATCTTACTCCTATAGTATTTGGTGGCTGTCTTTTTTTACACTTTTGGAGTGGAATTTGACATTTCAAGGGTGAGATTTTCACTCTATAAATTTATATATATTATATATTGTTTATTTTGTACAGATTATATATAGACTATACATAGATTATATAAGTCCATTTCTATGTAGAGCCTATACATAATCTATACATTGTAGATTATACATAATTTATACATAGTCTCTATATAATTTTTTTACCTGGGTATCTATTCAGTGATACAATCCTATTGAAAAGCTTATGTCATGTTTCGATTTCAGCGCCTATTTAAGATTCTTATATAATTTATCAAATCTTCTACCGAATTACGTATTATATATTTCATCGTTCAATCTATGAATAACCCCTATTACGCCGCGTGATTTTTGAATAATCTTAACTTTTGAACCGGTCTGTAGCTCCACGATCGAACCTTAAAGCGCGAGGGAGGAAGCTTGCGTACATGTGTGCCAGCTCCAGCGTGAAATCATTCGGATGTCTCGTGCGGTAAATGAAAATTTAATGCGCGGGCGCGGTCCCCTCCACTTTATGTATATATATATATATATATATATATATATACTGCCGCGGCGCAGAGATCAGAGGGTGAAAAAAAGGCAGTGTGCTGCGGGCAGTTCGCTTTAATATAGGAGCGATGCACACGGATTGAATAATGCGCGAGCGAGCTAAAATTTTCGCTGATCGCTGGAGCATTTTTTGACTGTAGTTGATGGCTTTTTCGGGGGATGAAAGGTGATATCGTTTGCGAGACATTTCATTATTATTTTGTGTAGTTAAGTGACATGCGAGTTGTTTGGGACATGGAAGAACGAAATTTGACTTTATTAAAATTATTGCACTTCATAATATGATCTCTCACGGATACGGGGATTTCTACCTTAATTTGCCTACATTTTTGTAGTGCAACCAAGGCAACAAATATTGTAAATTAAATATTATTATAAATTAAATAACTATATATTCCAATAATTTTATTTTAAATAATTATAACATTAATCAAATTATAAATAACCTATAATAAAGTATAATACTAAAAAAGTTTACAATTTATCAAAACGAAATTATAGTATTTCTATTTTATAACGATGATAAAAAGTTTTAGCCGTTGAATCGCAATCAATTTTTAAAAACTCAAGAACAATAAAATTTTACGCCTATGGGCTCAATTGAAAAAAAAGTAGTCTCCCTCGCCTGTCGAAGTAAACGCAATAATAACTCCCGAGCGTAATCGAGTGTCGCGCCATCGAATTTTCGCGCTCTCGCGCGCTGCGCTTTTCCCATCATATGATAAAACAACGAGTTTCGCGCGCGTTAGCATATAAAAACCTCGTTCCCTGGAGGGTAAAAATACGCAAACGTTTTCCAATCGGCCGCAGACCGACAGAATGGTCACAAATTGTCGTGATAACGTCACCATCAGACTCTGCAAGATTGTACTATGAGTTGAGCATTATTCTTTTTGCTTTTTTTTATTCGACTGTGACATATATATTTTTAACGATGTTTTTATTATACTAAAGCGATTATCTGAATATTACGATCTGCAACATAGATTACGAATTTTGAACCTTGCAAAAAATAATAAAATAGTGTACAGAATTTGTTAAAAATTAATCAACTAATACATGCACTATAGTCAATATATTAAAATCTCTGTAACTTGGAATTTATTGGTCGCTTCTTCGAAGCCGCTATAAGTCGAGCTTCGAGTTAGAGAGAGACTATTATACTGTATTTATATCTTTTTGATTGGACTATTTTGATTTGCATGATTATATTATGAATAATTAAACATTTACAGAAGAATCATTAAAATTTTAAAATTAAATTATACATGTGAACAATCATAGAATGTAAAAAAACTAATTTTTAAACCCATCAATTGATAAATTTATAACCTATCAAATTCTACTCATAAAAACACTGTTGATCTACAAGTCTGCGGTCATATCATCTTAACAAGCTATGCGCTAGCGAAGATTCTCGTATATATAACTCGCCGAGTGGATTCACGAGTCCCCAGACGACACAGACCGCGCCGGCGCGTGTTCTTGTCACCTGTACTGCTCGTCTCCGCGGGACCAGACTCTATCCAGATATTCGGCAAGTTGGTCAGCGAGCAAGAATCTCACCCCGCACCCATCGTCTCTCCTTCTCTCTCTCTCTAACTCTCCCTCTCTCTCTCTCTCTCTATCTCGCTCTCTCTCTCTCTCTCTCTCTCTCTCTCTCTCTCTCTCTCTCTCTCTCTCTCTCTCGTATATTAACGTACCAAGATTGAGCACCGGGCTAAGTCCTGGAAACATTTGCCGAGGCGCTGCAAGGATTTCGTCGCTGGAGTTGGGCTCGGGATGCGGGCGCAAGCTCTCAAGGGGAAAACACAATGACGGAGTTTGGGAATGTACAAGATTAAATACTTTTCTTTTTAATTTATTGATTTAGATTATCTTTGTTTTGTTTAAGAAACTCACAAAAAGTTATCAAAGTCTGGCATTGATTTTTTAAATTCAACTCTGCAGGTAGAAAATTATCCAGCTTTATCGAAAGTATCGGCTTATTAATCTAGAAACCACGATTATAAGCAGGAAATCTATAAGAGAAAAAAAAAGATATATTTATATCAGGGAAGATTAATAGAAAATTCATTTTAATCAAAAGAATGTGAAATACTGATCCAATTCCTACTTTACCGGTTTTCTACACTTATATTTTTTTTGCTGATATTAAACAAATATTTTGGATAAACGATATTTTATACCCTTCTAAGTCACACAAGGAATCTACAGTTAGTTTATATCACGGTAATATATTACAGATAATTTCAAGAGATTGTATTATTGACTTATACCTTTATTAAAACATTTTTTTGTTATAGTTAGCAGTAAAATCACTCAATAAGGCAGTTTTTTAATTTTAAGTTTTATTTTTTTAAATTTATAGTGTAGTAGTATGCGTCGATTCGAAGTTTAAATTCGAAAGGTATAAAGCAGCACTGTTAATGGCAGATTAAGAGAAATTATAATAGCCGGTGAAAGTCCGGTAAGATATGAATCCAATCATTATTTCCCTTCCTTTTGCAGTCTGATATAAAATTTGTATCACTATAAACTATGATTGAATCTAAATTTTCGTCCAATTCTATCACATGTATACATTTTCCAAAAATGAAACAATTCAAACCTACTACCATACAACTGCAACACCGTCTTCGCACCCTTCACGGCCCTTCTGTCCTATATACCCGCGGATAAAGGAGCAAGAGCCAGAGCCAGAGACAGACAGAGACCGGGAGAAAGCTAAGGAGGGACTAGGGGACTATAGTATATACTCCGAGAATGCTGGCCGGCTCTTGCGGTGTACACAACCCGATAAACTTTACAACGGAGCGCTGTTGTGGCTTCGCAAGATCCCGCGCCCGCGCCCGCGCGAACTCGAAGTATGTATGTACCAGCGCGCTCTGTTGTACACGTCCTATATATACCCCCTCGCGGGGCAAGCAGCTGGCTCTCGAAGGAGTCGCAGACGCTACAGCGTGTCTTTTCGAGTGTATACACCATCACGGACAATGAAGTTAGCGAGCGTCGGGATGTAGTCGCGCGCGAGCATCTTGCAGATCCATCGATATGCGCCTTGCTGAGCCCGTTAGCGGATTCTGACTCAGTGTGCGGGCGAAATCCGAGTGCCATGCCGCAGACGGATGGGATGTGCGCGGCAGAGGGGGGTACAAGCTAAGTTTTAATTGGCCAGGCCTGTGTCGATGACTTTTGCGAGAGCTTCTGGAGTGCGGCTGGGGGTTTGGTTGTATAGGGGCTGCGGGGTATTGTAGGTTCTGGGAGATTCTGCGGAATTTCATGCTAATGATTTCATAGCTTTTTTGGCAATTACTGATTTGAGTGTAGAGAGAGTATACTGACACAAAATTTACCGCGAAATTGAACGAGGAAATTTGCTCTATTTCTTAATAAAATTGATATCCTATTGTCAAGGTAATTTTTACCATGAAGTCAGAGTACTTCTCATTCGCGATGATTTTCACGGTAATTTTAATCAAAAATTTTTATAAACTATTACAAAAAAAATTCATTTTTGAAGTACGTTCTTTGGATGCACTCAAATGCAATTGTACTTCAAAGTTCTATATTGATGTCATAGAAACCTCATGAATGCAATTTATTTGTTATGTCCTGAGTCAACCTATTGAAAAAAAATTGAACATTGCTATACGGTTTTTCATTCATGTACCTAAAATATCTGTATTTACATTATATTATACATAATAAATGCGTTAATCAATTCACCCTTATTTTTATTGGATGACGTTGAATATCTAAACAAAAAAGCAATACAGAATCACTACCATTAGGCAGTAAATTCAATTTATAAAGATCGTTCTGTAGATTTGTTCTGTAAAAGATTTATGTACCTGTGACTCTGGAGATGTACCCAAATTTAAAGATACAAAATAAAAGGATCCCTCAGGAATTCGGAATTTTTTTTATACGGATAGTTAATTATTCGGAAGATTAAAAATTTGAATATTAAAAAATTCGGAACGTTGTTTATTTGGAGAACGAAAATCCGGAAAATATTTTTGTTGATAATCAAAATTTCGAAAATGTTTTTGTTGATAGTCAAAACTTCAGAAAATATTTTTCTTGATGGTGAGATATTCGGAAAATAAATGTTTCATGTAAAAATTCTTCTTTATTTTTATACTCGCCGATTTTTATTGCTTTCAAAATTTATTTTTCCAATTTCTAACCTTCAATTTTCCGAATTTCTCATCATTAAATTTACAAAAATATTTTCCTAATTCTTCTCTATCAACAAAAATATTTTTCGAAATTTTGACTATCAACAAAATTTTTTTTCCGAATTTTTCATCTCCGAATTTTTAATACTTCGAATAATTAACTATCCGAATAAATGATAAATACTGTATTGTATTATTATGTTGTATTTGTATCTCACGAATTATTTAAAAAAATGTGTTATTATAGGCAATTTTTTGGTGTTCATAGCCGCTCTTCTTTGTCATTAAGACAAATTATTATTTAGATAAAAAGTGTAACCTTGCGATTGGACAACCGCAGAGATAATCAGCTGCATCTTTAAGATTTAAATTATTAATTTACAAAAATAAAAAAATCCACTTTAGCAGAGCATGGTTTCGATCCACGGACCTCTGGGTTATGGGCCCAGCACGCTTCCACTGCGCCACTCTGCTTATGAATAGTTGTGTCATTATTCTTGAATTTAAAGATAAAAAGCTTATATTATGATTAAGTATTTTATAAAATCAATGTATGTGTTTATTTATAAACTTTTAACTAAAATAAATAAGTTAATAATTGTCATAAATGAGTTCATAATTTTTTATTGTAAATATATTACATGAATATACATATCTTTGGGTTCCCGTAAAAAACGACTTAAGTCCACTTTTCATGTTTTTGAGATATTAAGGGTTAAAGTTTTCAATTTACATATAAACTAATGTTAAAAATACTCATAAATGGCAGATATAGTCAATTATTTTTACACTTTCTTGACTTTTTGCACGTTTATCTAAAAATTTTCCGGGAACCTACAGATATATTATACGTATGAAATATTGATGGGATTCAAATAAAAGAAAAAAGAAAAATTGAACGCAAACATTTCAGAAGCATAGTAATACAGATTCGCATACTTATCAACAAAAAGGAATATTCAATAGTTGTTAAATTGAACCGCGTATACACTTATGCACAACATATACAGCAATAATCCACAATGAAACAACCTCGAAAATGGCGCTCTCTTCTTCATCCTTACAAAAATAGCAGCCACGCAAACACCCACCCCATTTATGTACACACAGTCGTGGCAACTCGCAAACTGACCATCGCTCATCGTCCCTCTCTTCCTACACCATCCCTAATGCAGAAGATGAGCAGACAGTTAGAAGAGTCGCGCGAGCGTGCTCCTGACGCGCTCTCCGCTTTGTATGCTCCTGGCCGCGCGCGCGTGCGGTACAGGGCCGAATTGAAATTTCGTTTGGACAGCTGCTGCTGCTGCTGCTGCTGCTGCTGCTGCTGTGGAGCGAGTTGGTTCAACGCAGAACACGCAGCTCCGACCCAAAACAATTAGGCAAAGCCAAAGGCACGGCCAAGAGTATAACGCGCGCGTTGTTGCCGGAGGTGCGCTAATTCACGGTGCGCTCGCGTTAACGCTGACGCGTGGGAGGTTATAAACGCGACGTCGGGGATTAATCAAATGTGTACGAGAATCAACGTTGTTTATGGATTTTAACGATGAGTTTCTGCTGTTAGCCCGGCATCGTTTGGGTTTAAGGGGAGGTCGGAGTGGTATACCTTATACCCAGTTACCGACATGATCGGTTTTTCGTTTTACGCAGTCAATTTTTACTTTAATAATATTTTACGAACGTACGTACATTTTTAGTGATAAATAGATAGTGCGTACGTTCGCAAAATTTTACAATCTCATTAATTCATTCCAAGACGTATTTGCGTTAATGTAGTGTAGTTGGGTAATAAAAATATTGTTCGATTTATTTTTTAATTATCTTATTTGTTTACGTAAATTTTTTAATTTTTAGTTTCTTAAATCTTTTTCCTTTGATAATTAAAATATGAAAGTAAATGTAAAATTTTGAAAAAGAAAATAATTTAAACGGATTACGGAGCAAATTTGTATTCTTCATACAAGTAATGATGTATATTTATTTTATAAATTATTTTATTTATTTATTCCAGAGTTACATATAACATTTGCTAAATTCGATACAATCCTGCAGAGGGAATTGGTATTCTTTGTTCGCAGGTCCGGATTAACAATAAAAATAAAAATAAAAAATGCTGGTTAGTTTTACTGTATTCATTTCAGCAAAAACCTCCAGCCATACTAAACCGTACAATGCAAGTACCATTCATTCATAAGGATAGAATGTATCCACGTCGTATTAAAACTGATAATTATAATATTGATTATTATATTACATTTCATCTTTAAAATCTTTAAATGTAGAAGACACGAAATTAATACTATTAATTAATTTAATTTAATTTAATTTAATTTTTTTTATCAATAGAGCTTTCCGTATAATACGATATAATATATATTAATTACAACTCATAATTAATTTTAATAATTAATTTTAATTTCAATAATTAATTAGCTACAACAATAATTATACTTAATGTAAGCGTGAATTAATAATCTTGTCATGTAAATATATATTTATTTATTACATATTTTAAACAATAAATTTAAGACTAAATTTTATATATTGAAAGTAAAGTATAAATTATTCAAATAAATATTATGTTATTAATTTATTAATATCTATTTTAATAAATTTACTATATAAATTATAAAGTTAATTACAACCAATAAATAAATAAATAAGTAAATAAATATATTACATCAAAATAAATGATGTATTTTTACATAGATTATATATAATAAATATTTTATAGTAAAAAATATACAATAATTTGATAATAGGAAGTTATTATATTATGTGTATTTATAATTAATGTGCATCAATAAAAAATAAAATATTATTTTGTTTTTTTTTTGCAAATTTAATATATTTAACATTTAACTAATAACTGTTTTTGCAAACATTTTCTTTGTCGTTCAATAATTGATTTTTAAAGCAATTTTTTAAAAATAATATAATTAATAAGTGTTTTTTATTGTCAAACTTATATTTCCATATGAATAAAACAAAGCACTAGCATTAATACACATAAAAAAAAAAAAAAAAAAACCACTTTAGCAGAGCATGGTTTCGATCCACGGACCTCTGGGTTATGGGCCCAGCACGCTTCCACTGCGCCACTCTGCTCTTGGCTCAAGTTGCCGCTATGCTCGCACAGGTTCTCAGGCGAAAAACAGAATGACGCAATAGCTATAGTAAGCAGGCATGTGAAATGATAATATTCGGTAAGCTAGACTTTCCTCTAGTTCGTTATATAAAATTCGAAATAACGTATGTTCTTATAGATATATTTTAATTAATTGATATACATTACTATTCAAATTAATTAATTAGATTTTGTTAATAACTATTAGTTTTAATAATTATTATTCAGTATTAGGAACACAAAATTTCCATTTAATCAAAATCAAATAATTATTAAAGATATTTTCTATTTTTACTGGAGCAATTATTATTATATTTTTTTTATTTTTACGACGTTCATATTAAACATTAAAATAACAATAAAAGTCCTTTATAGAATAATGAATGTGTGAACATGTGTATATTTATCGATTCTACATAAATTACCTTAAATTATTTGTTCTTAAATAAGTTAAAGTTTTCATTTATATTTTTGCATAGTTGACTTATTATTAGTTTTTAATGTACTTATGTAGGTAATCGTACTTTAAATGGCATAGCGCGTTTCTTACACATAAGAATTATACACGTAATTATTGTACACAATTTAGTATTAGTCAAATTATATATAGATATATTTGACCAATGCTAAATTGTGCACAATAATTACGTGTACAATTATTATGTGTAAGAAACCCATTATGCCCTTTAAATTTATAAGATTATTATTAGAATCCTACACTAAGTATCATTTCATATTCAAACAAGTTATTTAATTCTAATCTCTAATGATTCTGAGCTGTGGTTATCGAGATCAAAATATAAAAAATATAACAACTAGATAACAATAGTTTTAAGAAAGTAATTCAAATTTAATATAACCGACAATTAATGATTAATAATATTCTATTGATAATATTCTGATTTTTAGAGGGTGTCAAACCATTCAAATTTTTCGACAAAATTCCTAACCTCATATATTTGACTGAGGTATGAACAATTAATAAATAAACTGAATTATGAAAAACCAAGACATCATCCCTTCCTGTTATAGCATTCTACGATTCTGCTAAGTTTCAGGTAATAATATCATTGCATATATAAATGGCATTTGAACGAAGTTTCGGATCACCTGTAGTAGATCTCTGTTTTATCAAAAAATTTCGATCCAATGTCATCGATGAAAGTCGCAAAATTTTTACTTGAAATTTTGCTCAGTGGTGGATAATTACAAAACGAAGGGTAATGACCTCTTAGTTTTTCATAATTCTGTTTATTCTTTTAATTATAGCCAATACTTTAGAATTCTCGGGTCGGTAAGGTAGGGAGGATAAAAATTGACTTTGTGACTTCTTTTACGGAAAGCATTTTTTTAGCTGTATATATTGAAAATTTTTATAATATTAATGGAAACAAATAAAAGTTTGTGTTTTAAATGTGGAATTTATATAATTAAGCAAGAAAATTAACTAGGATAGGGTATTTTAATATAGGTAGGAGTTTCAGTAATCGGCTACCCCACAGTAATCGGCACACCTATCCTACGTACATTCTGTTTTTTTTAGTTAGGTATATGAACTCTGAAATATATTTCAATCAATATTTATTACAACAAAAATAAAAGACTACTAGATTGCAAATTACAGTAGAGATCAATATTTATTGAAAAATGAATGTAATTAAAAGACAAAAATAAAAGACTACTAGATGGCGAATTACAGTAGAGATCAATATTTATTGAAAAATGTATGTATGTAATTTATCAATTTTTATTTTTGTTGAAAAATGTTCGTTTTTATTTTTCGTTTATGTATACGTATTTTATAAGATAAAGTTCACGTAAATTATTTAAGACGAACATTTATCAATAAAAATTGAAGTAATTTGTAATCATAATTGGACAGTGAAAATACGTTAAAATACTTAGATGTTGTCCCCTAGTTTTAACGTAATGAAATTTTCACCACTGACAGCGTAACGCACTTCAAGCTTTCTCTCCGTCTCTTCTTTTGAAGTCCCGTCTTGTGCGTCAAAGTTTACGAGACAGAGAAGACGTCAAATTAGTCGTAAAGCTGCATAGGACATCGTTCAACTGAGATGACCAAAAATACGTACTTTCTTAGGAAAGAAACGAGAGAACTAAAAGCAACGTAAAATTGAAAACACCCTGAAAAGGGCTGCCGTTCATATAATAATTTAGTGTCTGAAATATAAATATTTAAATAATTTTAAAAAAAGATTATGCATCAACTGAATTAATTGTATCAAGGGACTTTTTACACACTTTGTTGGCGGAAGTATCTCGAACACTAATTAACTTTTATCAATCTATTCGCTAAGAAAAGACCCAACAAAAATTTGTAATTAGAATTTTAATTAAATATGTACTAGTGAACTTTTTCTCGCTTATTCACGCTTGCTCGCGTCAATATATATTAAATTGCATTCATGTTAGATAGTCATGTTTCTGTCGACAACGGCTAATCTATCATTTTAAAAAAATAAAATTTATTTTTAAAAATATTTAACTCCTGTATTGATTTAAATTTCAACCGAATCTAAATCAAACAAATAAATAAGTTTCATGCTACATAAAGGGCATTTTTTACTTCTAGTTTTCTGTTTATTGAGAAAAGTTAACTAATACGAATCCTCAAATGTTAAGTCAGCTGCTTTGAAATGTGGCAATTGAAAATCCCCAAGCAAAGTAATTTTTAACATTTTTAAAAGGATGATGCAATATTTTTTTGTCTTAGTGTTAAGTTTCTGTATATAAATAAATATGAACCTCTATTTTATGCCTAATAAAGTCTAACAAAATAAGTAACTTATAATAAATAAAGACTGCCACACATAATTTTTTCTACGTTATTTTAAAAATTCTTTAAAATCACTGTGTAATGAACCATTACCCTATATTATATCGTATGTATATTATACAAGAAGCTACATATTTAAAGACTGCAGGTACACTTAAAACTTTTAGAGATCCATTAAAGCATCTTGTATGTTAAGTACTATGACACATTTAAAAGCTCTATCTGGGGTTTTTCAAATAACAGTAAATAAGATTCATGTAAAAAATATGGCACCATCGGTTCTGCATACACTTATACTGTAGACAAATAATATTTTCTGCACCAAATAATTTTATGAATAACAAATTTTAAAATAAATAAAATAATTAATCTTTCTATATAAGAATCATAAATCATTGAAAGTACAATTGTATCAGTAGATAGGAACGAGGACTTCTAAAAAGCATAATAAAATCGCTAAGGGCTCGTCTCTTCCGGTACATTTCAGTAACTTATTCCGAAACGATGGGTGCTCCCAGCGCATTCCAGTGTTTCCACTCGACGGAAAAGTGCTCCACATAAAGTAGGAAGCGCGCGGCGGCTCCACCTTTTGTACGTCGAGAGATGAAGCCACTCGTGTGTACACTCCTCTCGGTCCTCCTTGTTTATCGGCTCCTCGATGGACTCTCGCTCTTATTCTCCCGACTTCTCGCGACTTACGTACCTACCTATATATGTATATATATATATATATATATATATATATATATATATATATATATATATATATATATATATATATATATATATATATATATATGAAGAGAGGCGAGGCTCTCCTTTAAGGTCCCGCGCGTCGCCGTTAAGATTTTATTCCCTTATAAAGAGAGCGAGCTCCTTCGCGGCCATAACAATTTGTTACGGCTCGTTGTTGGGCAATCGCGCGCCTTTTTTCCCGCGACAGACGCGACTCTTTATATATACCCACTTTAGCCCTCCCCGCACCTTTACTTTGCGCTGCTCTGTACCTACTTTGTCTCGCGCGCCGTCTTTTTCTTATATACAAGTACTGCGCACAGCTATAAGGCTTTGGGTATTTTAAAGTGAATTGGTGTATATAGAGGCGAGAGGGCTTATGCTGTAATTGCAGGAGAATGCGCGCTTTAAGGCAGGAACTTTATACTTATACTTTATTTATAAAAGGAAACTTTTTTATGACACATCTTTTCACGCAGTTTCTTTCTGTGATATTATTTTCTGTGTTCTCGAAACGTCAAGATGTCTCTCTTCTGATTCTTACACCATTTTTAATATTAATTTTCTTTCTTTTTATAATCATAACTTTTTCTTTTATTACATTTAAGAGTTTATGAGAGTAAAAATTAATATTTGTATAGAGAGTTATAAGAATCATAAAAGATTAATTTCATTAAAAAAAATTCAATTGTAATATCTTTCCTCTTTAAGTATTACGTTAGTAACCTTTCAACATCTATTCTCTAAAACGTGTTTTTACTAAATTTTCTGTCGCAATGCTGATTCTCTAGATCTCTCGACAATAACGGCTGTGCACCCGCGTGCACTCACAAAAAACAAAACAGATCCTCCGAGCTCTGCTTTGAAGCGAGCCTGATCGATCAACCATCCGCGCGGCAGCGCGCCAGGGTCCGCTTTAATCTTACAAAAAAAAAAGAAACGTCATGTGTAGCAGCCGTAGCTGCTTTTCTCTCTAAACGCGCGGCCCATTCAGCCCGGCTTTCCCGCCGTTACGTGCGCGCAGCTTCTCTTTTCGTCGGTTCGTCGAATGGCCGAAAAAAATAAAAGGAGTGAATGCGCGCAGGTGGGATAGGAGCCACGGGGACAGCGCTGAAAAGAGGAACTTTCGAAGGAATCAATTTGTACTGGTCGGAAGTTGAAGCTTCAAACGATTTTGCAGTCTGTTCGTTATTTTTTTGTATGTTTGCTTCTGTCCTTTGCAGCGGAAGTTTGGCTTTCAACGAGGAATTTTGCACGGTAAGATACTTGATGAAAAATAAAATGACCGAGCCCTACCTGCTCAGCACGAATTATTTGTACCTAGTCTTCGTAACACTTTTATTGTACATTATAAGTATAAATTTAATAACAAAAGAAAATATAACAGAAAAAGAGAAATAAATAGCTTATAAAAAATTTCGGGTCGGAAAGATAGGTAATTTTAAGCTCTTTCAAATGCATTATCGCTAAATCGATAAAATTATCTGTAAGGTATTAAAGATACCGAAAAACTAAAACTCAAAAATCGAAAAACCGGTAATAAAAGAAAAACGTATCAAACAACGAAAAAAATTATTTTTGAGCTGCCTTCCTTAAAAAATACAAAAAAATGAGCCCTAAAACATTAAATTTAACGATGGATTTCTCGAGATATGGTGCTACACATACGTACACATACACGCACGTACGCACGCACGCACGCACGCATTTTTTATTTTTTGTTGATTTTAACGTTTAAGGGCTCATTTTGGCCCTTGCACGATTTCAGCTAGGGTATCCACGGGAAAATTTTGTAAATTATGGATGAGTTTAGCGATAAAGTACAATTATAGATAAATATCCAGTTATAGAGCAGCTCGTTTGAACAATTGTACTTTATCGCTAAACTCATCCATAATTTACAAAATTTTCTCTTAGACACCTTAGCTGAAATCGTGCAAGGAACAAAAGGAGCCCTCAAACGTTTAAATAGACTGAGAAATAAAAAAGTTTTAAGAACTTTATGTGACTTTTCCTTAAGGAGCCATATTTACGCCTGTAACATTGAATTTCTTGTCTAAAAATTTTCATATCTATTATCCGACATACCCTTCTTTTATATTACAATATAATAAGATCAGTTTATTTCTGTTAGATCCCTATTAATACAGAAATTTTAAATGGTGTAATTTTTACATATTTGTTATAAGTTTTTTTACAGTGATTAATTAAAACTACCTATTATTATGGACAGTTAAGGACCCGTATCGGATAACTCGCCGAGTGCTAAAAACGGGTAAAAGAAACTAAGGCGTTAACAAAAATCTATCCAATTAAAAAATAAAAAGTACATTCTTATAGGTAGAGTTCTACTATTCGAACAATATTTTTATTCGTGTTTAAGCACTCGGCGAGTTATCCGATCCAGACCCTCAATTATCAACATAGTATCAAATTAATTTTATTTTAATAAAGTTTAATTAAAATGTAATATTTATATCAAATAAATTATAACGTATGTTCGAAAATCCAATGAATTTTTTTTAAACATAAAATTATTCTACTTATAATCACTTTGCTTGTTACGAACATCCGATTATGACGAATAAAATTCAATGGTCCTTTCAAATACATTATTGCCGGCTTCTACTGTAAATGAATTATGTATTGAATTGCTAATAATAATTGAATAATGTTTATTGTTAAATAATGTGTTAATCAAACAAAAAATATAATCAAGATGAAAAATATAGGTATGTACGTTTGTGTACAGCAATTAGTAACACTCAAGTGAATATACAGCATAACTGTCAAATAGACCTCAAACGCTGCATATATATCTACATACAAAGGACTTCGATGTCATCTGTCGCTCTACAAAATACCCATTGAAGCCTAACCCTATACACACACACTCATATACACATACAGACATTTACATATACACGCATACACAAAATTACATGCAAAGACACGCACATGTACACGCACACGCACAATGCATACGCACACACATATACACACGCATACACATACATACACACACATACACACTCACACATGAGCATATTTAACAACACATTCACGTACCCACCCAAATCCACCACCACGCTCATAATACTCATGCACACATACATACATATCACATACTGTACCGCTGCTGACCATCAGCAGGCAAAACGACCGGCGCACGTGTCCAGATACGAGTGCCAGCGGCTTCCCTCCCTCCCTCCCTCCCTCCCTCACTCACTCCCTCTCTCTCTCTCTCTCTCTCTCTCTCTCTCTCTCTCTCTCTCTCTCTCTCTCTCTCTCTCTCTCTCTCTTTCTCTCTGCCTCTCATCCTGCACTCGAAAGTCGCCCACGAGGCCAGATAGAGAAAGACAGCTTGTACCGAGAGACGTATAAAGCGAGTAACGCGCGTTTTCACTAGTATAACCCTCGCGCGCTGCGCAGAGAGAGAGAGAGAGAGAGAGAGAGAGAGAGAGCCGCGGATTCGAGCTGCCACAGCAGGATGCTTTTACGAGGGATATACCTATACGCTGTTACCTAGGGCGACACGCCGGCCGCTGCCTCCTCTTTATGGTGGCGATCGGAGCCAGCCCATCACAGCCCTCAGGCCTTTTGGGTAAGCGCGCACGCGCGCGTCCCCCGATACTTCCGCGCACGCTGCTGCATGCACCTGTATACGCATTATCGCGTACGTATCCCGTGCCTTTGGCTCTCGTTGTTTCTACTGCTCATCATGTAGCGCTGCTGCTGCTGGTACTGTTGTGTGTTACGTGTGTCTTTCGGTCGTTTTGAAGGGCTGGCGGGTGATGGCGCTGGACGTTATACGTGGTTTAGGAGGGCATTTTGGGAGCTTGCCAGCTTGAAGGTATATATGGTTGGGCGAGAGGATCGTTAGGCCTGGCTGCGGGACGTTCGCGATGACTTTTGAGAGTTCGAGGGCTTTGGAGTCTTCAATGCTCGTTGTTGGAATATGGATTGTTAAGGATTTTCATGTAATGGATTGATGTTTATTATTAATCTAGGAGCTTTACGTAGTAGGCTAGACCTATTTTCATTTTCAGAAATTAAAGGTTAGGACAAATATTTTTTCTTGACCACTGATTTTTAATCATTTCTATTACCTACAATGATTTAATAATATATTCAGGACCAAAGGTAGAAAGTAGGCCTTTTTGATCGCGTAGGTCTTTTTTATGCATATAAAGCAGGTTTAAATATAGCCGTTTTGCGACACGGCAAATACACGCCTGTTAAATTGCAAAATCAGGCTATTACAGTGTTTAGACCACCCTAAACATGTAGTATCATCCAGAAAGTACGTTTTTGCCCGCTAATCGCTTTTTTGACCGTTAACTACTTTTTGTCCCACCAGTCGGAAAATGGCTACTTTCGACACTCTTTACATGTATCAAAAAGCACAAAAATCATGCTTGTGTTACAAAAATACTATTGTTTTTAAATATTTTATTTCAAATTTTGTAAGGTCTATTGCAAATCTATAAAAGAATATGCTTATTGAAACCATTACTATAAATATATATGATATTTAAATATTGTAAACTATTTTCGTGTGTATTTTCGATTACCGATTCTTAAAATTATATGTTTGACATTTTCTACCAAAGAAACCACTAATTTTATTCAACGCCTATTTTTTCTTTCGTGCTGATAAGCCCTTATAATGTGTGAAACCACCCCCAAAGTTTAACCCCAAAACCAGTTTTTTCTAAATATCTCGGGGACCAATTGAAATTTTGTAATAAAACCGCCACCAAATAATTACTTATAAAAAGACAAAACAACGTTTTAAGATAAAATACTATTTGTGTTATTGATGGTTGATTGCGAAATATACTGTGCATTTCGTTTTTAATGATGGAAAATGAATAAAATTTAATTAGGGGTAGTTCACCCTCTGGAATTTTATTTTTTCAAAAAACCAAAATATGTCATTTTTAGTTTTCTCTTTCCGTTATAAATCCGAATTTTCCACCAAAATTTATCACATAAAAAAGTGTATGTTTACCCTCATAAAAATATGGGATGCAACTCCTCAGAGCAAAAGTGGTTCCTATATAAGCATCTTTTTATAAGTAATTATTTCGTGACGGATTTATTAAAAAATTTCAGTTGATTATCGAGATATTTAAAAAAATCAGGTTTGGGGGTAAACATTGGGGGTAGTATTCAACTCTTATAAGGGCTTATCAGCACGAAAAGAATAATACTTGTCGAATATTTATTTATGTACTACAACATATCACAAAATGAGATACACCTAAAGCGGTTTCCTTCTAAGATTATTTATAAATCTACATTAGAACCTTCAATCAAATCAATATATCGAAATAATTTATACGATAAAAATTTTTATTCTACCAAAATATTTAAAATTTTAGAATTTAAACTTTAAAATTTTAAAATTTCTATAATTTATATTTTATAAAAAAAATGAACAATTTCCAATAAGTATAAGTATTAATAGACCAGATATGGGAAGACTAACCATCTATGCAGGTACATGTACACTGCCAAAATTTAGTGGTAAGCATTGGTAATACTTTTTAACACTTTTCCAGCTAAAATAATAGCTAAATATTCTCGTAAATACTCCTATAATTATTTTCAACTACCTCTCCTCATTACTCTGCTCCCGTAAAACTGAATTGTATTTTCAAAAACACAGCGCTCGCGCCTCCAACAAAAAGCCAGACAAAACCCGTAAAACTCGAATTACAGTGAAAAATCCTGGCATAAAGCGACTGTAATATGAATTCAACATCAACCAACTCCACCCTTCGTCCAAAACAAAAATAACAACAAACTGTTTAAACACGCGCTGCTTCGCATCCTCAAAGCAACGCTTTTTTGCGCGCTTTCTCTTCCCCGCGTGACTTTCGAGTGGGTCATCATCGGACACCCGCGGGCTGTAGCTGTGGAAAATTTTCCAGGCGCATTTTTTTTAAAGAGTCCCGAGCCTCTCCACTACAGCAGCAGCACACAGAGAGAGATAAAGAGATAGAGACACAGTCGAGTGTAGTGCGAGTGTAGGTTTTCCTCGCTTATTCGACGAGTGCTCGTCGCGTGTACACGTATACATATATATATATATTTGAGTACAGAGGCAAGAGCGCACTTTTCGCTTGTATATGTGCGTACGCGCATGGATGTACCCGAACTTTTAATGTAATCCCTGTGTAAAGGGGTATAACTCGAGCTCGGGAATTTCGGGACTGTGTTGGTGCGGGATATTTACGAGGCCGCACCGCGTTTCGCATTATTCGGGAAGCGCGCTAGATATTTGTGTGGGTGAATTCTTGTTACGTTGGAAAGTTCAATAGATGTTAAGAGCGATTGGATTGTCTTTTTTCCCTCATTTTGCAGCCTAATTTTATTTCGTGTTTTGTGCGCGCGTTCGTTGTTCGTTTAGAGGGATTATACAGGGGAGGCTGGTTTGTTATTATTCGTTAATTATTTTGTAGCTAATTGGAATTTAAACAATCTAGTGAAATCGATAGGAAGAACTATTCATTTTGATACTGTCTGAATTGTTGAAATTTTTGTGCGAATTGATTTTTATCTGAGACTATTATTAGCTTTATAACTAATTTTACTACATCAAATAATAAATATAAAAAAGCTTAAATAATGTTCTATAAAATGTTATTATATCTATGATTTCATTGTCAGTACGTTAGAAACTTTTAATGATTCATTATCGTCGAATATTGAAAATGTACTTTTTTTCTAAATTTTTATCATACTTGTATCCCTAAATGGGTGGCGCAAGAAAACTGTAGAATTCCACTTTTGATCAAAATTGATTTTACTTGATTTTCATTCTATTTCTCAGATTTTTGTTCTTAAACTCAATGTTAAACTATTAAATAGTACTTAAAATATTTTTTATTCCGTTTCAACTAATAAAAAAGGTTACAGTTTTTCTTAATTTTTTTTAAGTTAGAAAAAAGTAGAATAATTCGTATTTATTCCCCCACTCCTCAAATATTTGCTTCTTGACTGTTGGTGGTCTTAAAAATTGTTCTTATACTTTATTATATATGCTATCCGTTCCTCTATGCAGATTCAAACATGATGTATGTATTCCAGAACTATTAAATACAAAAAAATTAAATTAATTACATAGAACAATAAAATATATATTTAAGAATTTATTATTATATATTCCACATATAACATACTTTTTTAACTGAGCGCTAGCCATTGTTGTAAATTTTCATAAATCTAGTATTGAATTTTTAATTTGTATTAAAATGAACAACCAAATACGTTTACAAACTATATGAACTTTTTATATCCAACAGTATACTGTATCGTAAATGATTATCATTATTATTTATTATCACATGAAAGTACAGTTAATCTAATACACCTACTTACTGAACCTAAATTAAATGTTTAATTATTATCATACTGTGTGTGATTTAAGTGTGCATTAAAATACAGATGGTCAACGTATACTGATAGATTTTATGAAAGATATCAACGGACTGCTGTCAGTGGTCGTAAATTAAACCTTTAAAACCAGTAATAAACGAGTAGTTAAGTATCCAAAGTTTACAGCTCACACACTCAACAACATCATGTGTTATATACGTCAGTAGGTGAATTTACTTTTTATAAGGGCCACGCAATTTCCAGAGAGTACTTTTCCAATATTTTTTAAATTTTTTATCGAACACAAAAACTCTTAAAATATTTAAAGGATTTTTTGCTATTCAAAATATAGTAAATATTTGCAAATATTGCAATATACATTTTTAGCATGTTCCATTTATTTCAGCATGCAGCTTTTCAAAGTTAATTTTTTCACATTTTTATTAATTCAAAAGCACTATATACGGATTATTCTTAATTAATTTTATAACATCCGAGAATTAAATTGAATTGAAGTGAATTTATTAATTATTTATTTTCCGACTACAATTTAATATTAAGACCGCATGTACGAACGGCAGGGGCTTTGTAAACATAATTGAAAATATCCTCGATATTCTATTGAAATTCAATTAACTTAATTAAATTTTCGCATGATAGGAGTTTTATTATGAACTTCGCCAATATCATAATCCAACTTATCGATGTAGAAATTAATATTAGTATTGGCAGTGCAAAGAATGAAAACATTCATTCGCTATTTCTTTACGCGGTGACTTTAATAATAGGTATGCACTTACTCAGTTAATACAACATTCAAACTTATCTACATTCATTATAGTACATTATGTGACAAAGGAATAGTCGACTTTACTCACGTGTTGCGTATAGAACTTTATTCCCAACTTAACAGTGGTCACTTAATTGATTTTCAGAGTGACACCCACGGAAAGAGAAAGAAATTGTTCAAAATTGAAAAAATAAAGAGAGAAAGCCAGAGAAGCTAAACTTTGCTTTATTTCCCGTAAATGCGAGAATAAAGTAAAAGAGGGAATAATACGTTACTTTCATTATAGTTAAGCCGGGAATGAAGTATATTAGAAAACTCGTATTAAATATTGTAGAATTGTAATTATAAAGCTATACAAATTCTTCTTTCCTTCCAAGTGAAAAAAGAACTAGTATGAACATTTTGCCTGATTTAATAGGCAAATACTCACATTCTATAAGCCTAATTTTTTCCATATAATCAATTGATTATTCATTACTTTCCTTTGGACACCTAAAATCGGGTTCTTTAGAACTTTGTAGATGTCTTTTCTTCTTTTTTGCAACTACCTCAACAATTTACGTATCTAGGTACTCTACTGGACTATAAATTCTTTAAAACAAATAATCGAAAATTAAAAGACGACCACGCAAGTGTGTATATCAATAAAAAGCACCAAATATCGACTCTTTTTACTCACACCTAAATCAACGTTCACCATGTACCACCTAAAAAACGTTAAAAATCCCTTCCTCCCCCCCTCACCCCCTCATCGCTACCCAGAACACCTCTTGCATAAATACAAGCTCGACCGCGAAATGAAGCGTCGACGACGAAGCATCGCGCATACACACACCCATCCCTCTTCCACACTATACACTGCTTACTGTCGCTCCCTTGTCGCGGGGCTTTAAACGCGGAGGAGGATCGCGCGCGAGTATTTTATTGAGAAATTTCGCGGGGCCTTTACGATCCCGACGAGGACAACCCCGCGGTCGCCTATTACCTACCCCTGAGCCCCACGGCCAAAAACAGGATTACCCACTCGGCTTTCGGCCTCCGCTGCTGCTTATGCTGTCGCGCGCCGGCCACGGAGGGTTCGCCTGCTATACGCTTACTGCTGACCTTTAGTGTTTTCTTCATTTGCCTCCGTGAACAGTCGCGTCGCCATTTTGCGGCCGTGGAATATGAATTTTCGTTCGCGGTCCCGGAGGGGTTAGAGTGCGGAGATTAAGTTTCGGGAAATGTATGTGTTCTGGGGACAGTGGAGTTATTATTAGTTTTGCCATTTCTTTTTGTGCACGATGTAGAGTGGTGATAATTGGGCTTTTTCCGAATAATTAAATAAGTTAAGCTGCAGTTTTTATTTTGATCTGAAGAGCAAGACTATAATAAATCGAAAAGTTTTAGCTTAATTTTAGATCATATAAAAGCATGTAAGAACATAAGAATTATAATAAAAATGGTTTGTTACTCAGTAGATATTTTTAAAATAATTCAGATCTTATAATTATTATATATTTTTTCTGTGAATATAATATCAAATGTATCAAATCTAATAATAATTTTCTAAATTTGACAGGAAATATTGAAGAACAAAACCATGTTTGCATGTTGCAACTATACAATTTCTTTAATTTTCAAATGAACAAAAAACGTTATTACCCCAATTAGAACTTTAGACTTATTTTATTAGCTCAAAGTTTCAAATGATACAATAAAATATAATAAAACGGAGTTCCAGTTGTCGTCGCAAATTATACGCTAAAATATATAGCTGCATTTGACGTCGCAAACGATACACGGAATTTATACAGCATTTACTTATAGAACAGCTCAGATTTACGCGAGAGATAGCGACATAACTGCGTTTCGCCGGCGACTCCTCTGTGACTTTTGGGGGTTATTAAGAGCCGTCCGAAATGTAGCATCGACTGAATTCGACTCCTCGTGTAATAGAAGCTGTTAATCTTGTAAAGTTTTCGGCTTGGAGCTGGCGTAACGGTCGAAGTTAGAGGGCAAAGTGCATCGTTGAGATCGTTAGCCGCGGAGTAATTATTGAGCAGTGTACACTTGTGCGAATACGAAGTTTGACCATGTTTTCGAAACAGCGAGCAGATTGCGAGATTTAATGTCATAAGTAAACAGGCAGAAAATTAAAATAACAAAGTAATTAAATTATATTACATAAATACTCAAATACAATTATTTATTATTCCAAAGGCGTATATATTTCTGAAATTACTGCTTTATTTTATATATAACATGATTATATTATTTTTTGGAATTAATGTACTTTATTATTCTTACGAATTTCAAAGATATGTTTAATGAATCATATTACATAGTATATTCTTTATTTAAAAAAAGCTGTTTCATTTTCATTTTGATTTTTTCTATATAAAATATCATTGCTTTTATAAACCAAAATAAATAATACCCATTAAATACCAAACAAGTATTCCATTTTTCCTTATTATTATAAACTAAACGGGCACGAAAACTCCTTGGAACTGAATTTCTAACGAGAAAACTGTGGAGAGGAACTTCCATCAAGGAGATCCTTGAATATCATATACCGGTCCCGTAATTATATACTTTATATACATTTTCGAGGTGGAAAAGAGGGGTAAACAAGCGGCGCAGCCAGCGCTCCGAGCTTTATGAAATGCAACCTCCCTCGACAAGTCAAAGTGTGCGGGATGGGTGTGCATTGCGGTCTGAAGAGCATCTCGAATTTCGCGTTTCGGGGGGAGAATCTTGCCGTCGACTCGCATAACACAAAAAGGCGTCATCTGTCCCTTTTTACGCCCTCGTCACTCCCGTTGTTTATTTTATACATTTTTATCGAACACTTTTGCTCGTACAAATGTTGTATCTTCTCTTTGTTTTAGGATAATTGCAAAGTAATTCGGTTTTGCGTCGTGAATACTTATCGACATTTTACAAATCTATTTGTCTTTCAACATTTTTATGATGCTTGCAAACATGTTGAATGAAATTGACGTATGGATTTCCTCAGTATTTTCAATGGGTGAAATCGCTATAATGGAAACATAATAGTTACCAGTTAACAGAATAAAAATAATAAGAATAAATTAATTTCAAAAATATTGTACAGTTACAGTTTCATGCTTTAACATTCTTTAGTAGGAAAAATCGGCTCTTAAACTTTCCCTTTTGAGTATACATTTACAAAATTCTCATCATCACGGACAACTTTAGGAGTTTACCGTTGCATAATATAATAACAACTTTTCACGAGGATTTATCTTTCACTCGAATCATTTTCGAAGAATCAGACTGTTTTCTTTTACCTTCGTGGACAGCCTTTATAAACAAGCAATCTTTTCAATAAAAATATATTATTCTTCATAAGACTTTTTCTTTTCCAAATCAGATTAGAATTATCATTCTCGACTGGTGATGTAGCGTCATTTGACTCAGACTTCTTGATTATAAACATGTATTTTTTTGCCCATAGAGCTTGCTATGTTAGTTCTTTTACAAACTTTCTTTCCCTCTTTTCTTCATCTCATTTTTTTCATCTAAAGCCACTTTACTTGTAGTGTTATTCATTATTAATTCATTATTAACTGAGCTTTAAAGGTACTCAACTAAAATTTCTAATTACTAAAAAATCATTCACTCAAATGATAAACCAATCCTGCGTATCTCTCCAAAATCGCAGCCATCCAATTACCATTCCCCAACCCTCAAATAGTAGAACACTATATTACTTCACCACAAGCCTCCCGTATATTTTTCCTCCCATCTCCAATTGCCTCCCGCTCCACTCCTCTGCGCTTATAAACCGCTCCGTATCTCTCTCTCACTCTCTCTCTCTCTCTCTCTCTCTGTCTCTCTTCCGTAATAAGAACTTTTTGTCGTGACTCCGTAGTCATCTCATTTCTCCGTCTTTCTTTCTCCTTCTCTCTCTCGGGGGCCTCTTGGCAGCCGATCGGCTGACGCTGCGCCGAAGCTGCGCTCGTACCTATGTACGAACGGCGGACGGGGATGGGGGGGGGGAGGGGGTGGGTAGAAGGTAAAAAGTGCCCGCGCGCTTTCCACGTTCTACTTTTATTAAACGCCTTTGGCCCGGAGCCTGACTGTCTGCCTGATACGTGGACGAAAGGGGAAAGCCGGCCCTGGGGACGACCCTTATACGCTAACGGCAGTGCAGGATTCGCAAACGAAAGTAGTTTTGGAGGGTTTTAAAGTTTTTTTGATGATGGGGTAAAAAAATAATAGTTGGGCGAAAATTGTAGTATAGTGTACGGAGAGAATTTTCTAACGAAAATGAAAACGTAATAGGTACCGGACATTCATACTTACCGAAGTCTTACGGTTCCTAAAATCACAGTTCCCAAGGTTTGATTTACACCGTGTACTCGTATCAATTGTTGCAAACGGTTATTGAATTTTTAATACAAACTGAGTATAATAGGTAAAGTTTTAGCGATTTAAAAAATATTAAAACTTGCAACAATCGAAACTGGTACACAGTGTATATTGTTCGAATTGTCTTACATATTAGCGACTGCTACTATTTATACCAAATAATTTAGATACATATTTTTTCGCTGTCCATCTAATTCAAATTATGGAGAATAATTTAATAAACTCGTTTCAGATATCATATCTAAGAAATTTTCCTACACTTTTAGATTTTTATTTGCATTATAACTTGTCTATTGCGCACTATGTCTCCTTGAAATATAAAAATAGCATAGCATTACTACAACTTGAATGTAATTTCCACATTGCACTCAAAAAGCGAAGAAATTAAAACCCGGTCTTCCTCAAAAATGCGAAAGTACCGTCTTGCGCATTTCAGTTCAAGTGCAGAGTTCTTCAAAAAAGCACCTAAGCACATCAAATTGAAATTTAAAATTCAGCAGCCACATTTGCAAGCGCGCCAGCATAAAACGTCCCGCGATCTCGGGGAGTAAGTTCACACCGGCTGACTTTCTTCCTTTATATACCCGAGCTTTTTCTTCCGCTCTCCTCGATGCTTCCACCGCTTTTTCTTTATCGCGACGATATTAAAGCTTTCGAGGCGTTATACCACGGCCGCACCGCCCCCCGCCTGCCCCTCGTTACTCTGCATTAGCCGGCAAAGTGTTTCGGGATCGTCGATATGGATTTAGTGCTGTTTTATGCAAACGGCGAATTCTCGTTTACACTTTTTACAAGAGTTTTGAGGGAGAGAAGAGAGAGAGAGAAAGAGAGAGCCTTTCGAAGAATAATAATACCGGCCGACGCGAGCTTAAATTTCTTCGGCTTTCTTTACTTCACGCTGCGGCGAATAGAGTTCGACGGGATAAGTATAGCTCATCGGTTTAAGGGTATTGGGTTTCATTTCGAGGGTTTAATCCGATAGAAAAATTTCTCTCCCCGTAGCCAACTTTCCGATGGGGAAGTTTGTTTGCGCGCGTTGCGGATGCAATCTAAAAATGCTGCGTTATTTGTTTTGCAATTTTTATTATTTTTATGTTCTACCCTTTCAAGGCAATACAGTAAGCTTGTCTTAATCTTTTTTTTCTCTAATGAAAATTTTTAATTGAAAACTTTATTATTCTTTTTTGTTCATGTACATTCAATATCTGAATATTTGTATAATTTTTAATTTTTCTGTTATTTTTATCCAAAATAGATTATTATGGCACAGGTGGAATAAAATAATTAATCACTAGTTTAATGCAATTTTATTGTTAGAATAATAATGAGAAGTATTCATTCTACAAAGATTCAACTATACTCATTTAAAATTATTATCCACAACCAGAAACGTGCTTCGAAACGCTGTTCAACTATTTATTACAACTCAAAAGCACAAACAATCGCCGACACTCGAATACTATCCAATGATTATTATTTTGATCTCATATATTAGTTACAGCAATATCGCTTTACGGTTAAATACATAGTTATTCATTTTACAGATATGTACATTTCATCTCTCCGGAATGGAAAGCGCTTAAAGCTACAAGAAAAAACTATACGAGAATAGAATCCCACCTTGATACTTTCCACCATATACACAATTTCCCATGGCCATGCATTCCCCTCGCGCGACATAAACGTAAATCCGAGCGAAAAAAAGCCGCTCCTTAAACAACCATTACCCAACTTTTATGCGGTTTGCGCGCTGCACATCTGAATATACGCGCACACCTCTCCTCCTCCACGCTCTGCACCTACGCGCACTCCCGCTGCTCTCGAGGATCCTTAATTATACACCCCCTTAACGCTCCCGCGCGCTCGCGACAGAACAGGTAGAGATTTTTAAGCCTTGCGGGGCTACCTCTGCTTCTGCTCTCTCTCTCTATCTCTCTCGCACGGGGATTACGCATTATATAACTCATATTTAACGAGTAAACAGCGAGAGCCAGGCGAAACACAGCTATATAGCCAGGTATAAGTCCCTGGGCGTGCGCGCACACACGCGTGCATCACATGCATAAATCAAATGGCCCTCAAGGTATGCTTGCGCGCGCGCGGATTATCATAAACGAATGTGCGAGGTGTGAGTGTGTGTGCGGAGAGCTGCGGGTCGCGAGGAGACAATGTGTGCCGTGTGCGTAGACGAAGGATTTCGCGGGTATGATTAATTTCGGTAGGTAGGTGAGAAATGGTGGAGGCGCTCGAGTGTAAGAGTAGACGCTGGGCGTTGGTGCTGAGTCGGAGGAGGCTGGATGGACGGTGTAAGCTCGTTGGCTGCTAGACACTAATAAGGAATGTCCAAGAGTGATGTGCTTCAGGAATTACACGTACGATTTCTTTATTTTTACTTTGAAAATGAAATTAAATGTATGTTAATAATGATTGTTTAAGTTCATATTTATTATTTTTTTAATAAATCAGGATAATGTTGAAATGATAAAGAAATGGGAATAAGCTCTTCCATACAAGTTTCACGTGGTAGATGTATGACCCTTTGTAAGGCAACATTTTATATTAGTTATTCTAAAAATTTGTGTAAGCTGTAGGATTAACGTCCTATTCACTGATAGGTACCCTGAGAAAACATTTAATACTTGAACTAATTAGATACTTTGCATCAAAAATTATCATTCAATTCACACATATATATATATATATATATATATATATATATATATATATATATATATATATATGGGTAATTCCATCCAAGTTTTAAAAGAAACTGCAGTGTTGTTTGCCAATCTTGCCGCCGATTCGTTTATATGAAAATATCTATCAAAAGAAACCTTTTATTTGAACCGATTTCAACGTATCATTTGCCAATTATATTGAAAGTCTAAGTTATTTTCGACCGCAAAGAATCCGAGAATACTAAAGAATATAAAAAATATATTTATTACACATAACCAAATCCGAAAGCCTTACAATCATCCCTCAATTTTTTCAGAATTTTTTTACAACGATTTCTATGCTTAGGACTTAGAGGGTTAAAGCATTATAAAATTCATTTTTTTTAAATGTTTGTGATTCCAGCATTTTACTCTAATTATTTTATGTTAAAAACTCAAATTGTAATTTTTTTATAAATATAATATAATAAAATTTTACAATAAATTATGGGCGCTATCCAATAAAACAAATACCTAAGAGATAATAATATCTAATAATATCTAAGAAAGTTCACACACTCGAGTCTCACAATAACAGAAACGTAGCTAACCCTTAATTCCGACTAGTCAGTGAAACGCCGCTAACTACGCGCACACATATACATAACGTGCCAAATGTAGACGACGTCCTCTCTATATATCCGATGCACCGGAGCGAATTCAAGTGCGACCTTATAGCACCGCGCGACACCGACGCGTCGCCGACGACGACCTCGTAAAAGACGGATTCTGCTTTGCTGGCAAGACGCGCGCCACCACGCGTGTATTATACCGCGCAGGGATACAAGGTTACGAGGCAGGTTTAATGGAAGCTCGTTTCTCGCGCGGCGGCGCCGGGCACTTTGACAAAGAGGCCCGCAGGATTTATTAGAATTTTATTCAATTCGCGCCCGAGCTATGCGGCCAAGTTGCTGCCTCCCCTGTAAAGAGCAATGAGCTGAGAGAGAGAGAGAAAGAGAGGTAATGCGGAAGAAAGTCACGGCGTTTTTTTTAACTCAATTTGCACACCCACGCGTCTACCGATGGCTAGTGATTGCGCGATTTATATGCGAGTTTTTACTTTTGAGATGTACTGTGATTTGCGAGGGTGGATTCGTATAGGGGTCTATGATGGTGAATACTTGATTTGATAAATATAAGATTTGCCTTAAAAATGGTGTCTTTTAAGTCCCGTACTTTTATATATAATATAAACAATACATTTTATTTGTAAATAGAGTGCAGAGTATTTACTAATATACGTAAGAAAGATAATAACAACGTAATTTATAACATTGATATTGACAATTTAAATAAACATTAATTTATAAATCTGACTTATAATAAATAGTATACAAATAATACTAATTGTGGTTACGCGGAAAATACCTTAATTCGATTTACAATATTATAAGAAATTTTTGTGTTTAAAGGAACACATGTTAATTATTTAGTTAGATAAATAATTTGTCTGTCTATAAAACTATATAAACTTATTTTCTTTTATGCAACTGAACGTACATTAAAAAAACTGTACCAATTCATTGGCACTTAGATTCAAACTAAATTAATTATTCTAATATAAAATTTTGTAATTCGCGTCTTACGACACCAAAATAGTAGTGGGGGATTTCAATGCTAAAATAGGGAGAGAGGAAATGTTTAGGCCCACCATAGGCAAAGAAAGTCTGCACGAAACCAGCAATGATAACGGTATTATGGTCATAAATTTCGCAGCCGCAAAAGATCTTATAGTCAAGACCACGTGCTTCAAGCACAAGGATATACACAAGGCAACGTGGACATCGCCGGATGGGGCCACGCACAATCAAATCGATCATTTTCTTATTGATAAGAGGCGCCACACGAATGTACTCGACGTAAGGACCTATAGGGGGGCGGATTGCGACTCAGATCATTATCTCGTAGTGGCCAAATTAAGAGCCAGATTAGTAGCCGGTCAAAATAGTAAGCGAGCGAACAAAGTAGAAACCTTTGATATTGGAAAACTACGAAGCGGGATAGAGCGAATCAAGTACCAAGTAGAAGTTAGCAACCGATTTCAGGCGCTCGAGGAAACGGATGAACAGACGGGAGTAGATGACGATCCGAACAGGTTGTGGGGGGCTATCGAAAAAACTATAAAAGGGGCCGCGAATAAAGTACTGGGTAAGAAAAAAAGGCCGAAGAGCAAACCATGGTTTGACGAAGAGTGCGAACTCTGGTTTGAAAGGCGCAAGAAGGCTAAATTAGATAGTGTACACAATGAAAGCGGTAGGGCCGTAGAAGAATACCATGAAATAAGAAAGCAAGTACGTGTGATTTACAGAAACAAGAAGCGCGAGTATCAGAAAAATGAAATTAGAAAAATAGAAACTAATAGTAGGGAAAATAACCCGCGCGAGATGTACAAAGGAATAAACGCTATTAGGAAGGGTTTTCAGAGTAGATCGCAGTTAATGAAGGATAAGGACGGGAACCTCGTGACAAGCGAAAATGAACTATTGAAATTATGGAAAGATTATTTCGATAAGTTATTAAACGTGCATGAAAACTCCGAGGAAATGGGAGACGAAATCCACACTGCTGAACTCCATATGGACGAAACGACCTACAAAGAAGTAGAGGCCGCGATCAAAAAGCTAAAAAACAATAAGGCCGCAGGAAACGATTCTATACCAGCTGAACTACTTAAATATGGAGGCACCGCGCTTATATCTAAAATTTTTTATCTAGTATGTGCTATTTGGAGAAATGAAACAATACCAGAAAATTGGAAAGAATCCATCATCATACCGATCTTCAAAACGGGAGATAAAACAGACTGCAATAACTACCGGGGAATCTCACTTTTAGCTACCTGCTACAAAGTTCTGTCAAACGTAATACAGGCCAGACTCACACCATTCGCGGAAGATATAATAGGAGATTATCAGTGTGGATTCCGGCGCAACAGGTCAACGAGCGATCAAATGTTTACCATAAGACAATTATTAGAGAAAAAGTGGGAATATTGCGAAACTATACACCAGCTATTTGTGGACTTTAAGAAAGCGTACGACTCTGTCAAACGAAGCAAAATGTATGAAATCCTAGTGCTCCTTGGCGTACCAAAAAAACTCGTAAAATTAATTCAAATATGTCTGAACGGAAGCACTGGAAAGGTCCGAGTAGGCGGTAATGTATCCGAATCGTTCATGATACGCGACGGTTTGAAGCAAGGTGACGGGCTTTCAACGGTACT
>OX424575.1:42560771-42563271 GCA_949152435.1 Gastracanthus pulcherrimus
TCTGGGGAGGCAATTTCACTGTGCTTACCCGGCTAGAGCCTTTTACTGTAAATGCAGTTATATTTTTCTATTCTATTTCTCTTAGTAAAATTAGCTTAAAATATAACAAGATTTAATTTATTTTAAGCAGAAATAGCCAAACACTGTAAGACATCAACATTATTCTATTCTTCATATCTGTTCTATTTTTCTATTTTCTTCTCTTTTATTTTATTTTGATTGACTAATATTTCGTAAGATTTATGCTATGAAACACAGTTTTATACTAAAAAATTTGTCGAAAACCCACTTTTTAAAATAAATTCTTTCGTACCATCCAAGATCAAATACCAATTTATAAACAATAAAAATTAGTTTGTTGTAGCACAATTATACAACGTTTAAACTACATTTATTAAATTAAGACTTAACTACCACACCTCAAAACTCCAAAATCATAAACAGCAACAAAAGCACGAAGAGGCCGAAAGTGCCTCCCAAATCCTCAAAGCACAAGACAACGCGCTACAAAGACTACCCTACCCGTTCTCTCAAAGCTAAAACGCACCCGGCGAAAAGCCCCTCCCGAAGACATCGCAGCAGCACGTCTCGCGCCCCGTCGCGGGACAATTAGTTTACTCGGGAATTCAGAGGCGGAGGGTGCGCGCGGGTATATTGAATATTGGCCCGCTCGCGAAGATATTCAAATTGACGCGCCGGCGAATGACCTGGCCGGTCCACGACGACGACGACTATGCGCATTTTGCGAATTCCGGAAAATTAAGGTGCGAGGAGATTCGTCTTGGGTTGCCGTGAGCGATGAGGCGCGCGCCCCTTTTTTCGCGCGTGGATTTTATATCGTGTTCGGAGGTTGGATTTCTTTGGAGAGGAAAACGCTGGGGAAGGTGAGATTTCGAAGAGGGGGGGGGGGGGGAGGGGTGGCTTTATTATCGTTCGGTGGAGGGTGCTTCGAGATCTTTATTGATGTTCTTTGAAAGAGGGAGTCGAAGATGCTTTCGATGATGAGGGTGGAGTTTCGAGGAGCAGATATATTGTTTAGTTCAGTTTATGATGGATCAGGTAGCGCTACTATAGCTGTATATATAGCTTTCAATGTTATGCCTATTATATTACAGTTTTTTTATAACTAATATATCAACTCTACCTCCACTAAATCGGAAGTAAATTTTAACTTTTGTACTGCAAACAAGTGCATATTCACTGCTTAGGCAGTGCGATTTTCATTAATTCAGGTATGTGGAGGGGTATGTGGAAGGGATGTGGAGGGACGCGTTTTAAAACATGTTTTAAAAGGAAAATGATCATTTTAAATTTATGATTAAAATTTTATTATTATTATACGATATGTTTAAGTTGGTTAAGTTTAGTTATGTTTAAGT
The DNA here is from genome assembly GCA_949152435.1 of Gastracanthus pulcherrimus. Taxonomy (NCBI): domain Eukaryota; kingdom Metazoa; phylum Arthropoda; class Insecta; order Hymenoptera; family Pteromalidae; genus Gastracanthus; species Gastracanthus pulcherrimus. The sequence goes on from OX424575.1 coordinate 42,562,151, forward strand.
TTTTTTTTATCACTTTTCTTAATTTTATGTACCGGACCTGCGCACAGGTAATTTAGTTTACCTCTGTAGGGAGTTACATCATACTGTAATTTTATGTATGTGAATCTTTCTGGTTTAAATAAATAAATATATGAAATAAATATATGATAAAAATTATTGATACCTGATAATGTGATATATCATGTATTTAACTTAAAAATTAGTTAATTAATTTATAAAAAAAAACAAATAAAAAGAAATGTGTGGAATTGTATTTTTTGTCTTCATTAATAAGATAACATAAGCTTGCGTAAAATAGTTATATAGATTATTTTATTTCTTTACACATGAACGTTAAAAAAATTCTAGAGATTTTGCCATTTAATAAAAAAACTATTGAGTAAAATTATTAATTTATGTATTACTACTAATTGAGTAAACGCGTTAGACCTTATAGGTTTTATTTTATAAATTTTTATTTAAATTTCTACTATTTAAATAGTATAAAAGACATACAACGTATTCCTCATTAAATGTCGCGTATCATACATAGAAAAAATATCTCATCTACTATTTGAAACCTTAAAAGCGCCATTAAAATCTTTTTAAAATTCTTTTTTATCGAAACGCCGCACGTAAATTTAATCCGCCCTGTAAAACCTCTAACGACTAGTAGCGCATCCCTCGCACGAGATAAAGCTCCCTCGAATATATACACACACCGAACCGGCAGGAGAATAGGCGAAGCTCGCGGCGGCGTATAGCGCAACGAGATAGACAGATCGACTATATGGCACGCCGCGTATGAGCAACAAAGTCACAGGGGTGCCGCGGGGCTTAATAAGGAAGCGCCGTGATTGGTTCGATTCGAAAGCTAATAATGCCACTTCCCGCGAGCTAGACTCTCCCTGCTTATCTGTCCTTTTTCATTCCCCCGCCCACGCACTCCACGGCTCCTCTTTGTTTTTTCTCCTCGGCTCGCTCTTTTCCCATTTCGCCGCTGTAGCTGGCGTCGAGATATAGCTATATTTGCACTCGTTGCTCGCTCTTTTTTTCATTCTTTTTTAGTAGATCTCCATTGGTTGGATTCTCCTTTTTGCCTGGCAATCTCTGCGTGTTTCTTTTCTTAATTTTATCTTTGC
>OX424575.1:42568271-42648135 GCA_949152435.1 Gastracanthus pulcherrimus
ATTGATGCCTTCTGCCTCGGCGCATCGCCTCCGCGCTCCGCCTTCGTCGGGGTCTCGCGCGCGCGGAACACCTCGTGCGTTATACACGGCATACTTGCGCCTATTCGCGCCCAGTCTGCCGTGACGCGACCGTCGTGTTGTCTACTCTCTTTCGGCGGGCGATGCGATGTAGGTATAGCTAGTGTTTGCCGTGAGTGCATGGTGTAGGTGCGGTGGCCTAGTTCGAGAGGCGACGCGCGCTCGCCGAGAGATAGCGGCGCGGGACGAGAGGAGTCTTTAAAGGCGCGGGGAGGGTTAAAGGCGAGAGGGTTCTTGGAACTGCTTGTAGGAAATTTTGGTTTAAAGATTTTTGGATGATTGTTTGGGGTTTTGAGAGGGGATTGAGATTTGGTTGGATGTTCTAGATGTATTGTCAGCTTTTATGAATTTGCGTTTTTCTGTGAATGTACTTTCGTTCTGAATAGCGGTTATATAAAGGTTTCTTTACAGGAGATCTATGATCATTTTTTATGACTTCTATGAGTTATTAATGAAATATATTATTGAATATGCTTGTTTTGTGTATGTAATATAAGATAATATTTCATTCATTTAATGCGAATTCATATGTTTTATGTTTTTAAATATGCACTAAATATAAATTAATTGGCTCCAAAATTTACTCAGTTTAATGTTGAGTCTGTATGTTATATACCTACACAAATCCATTCCGAAATACAAATAAGTCTATTTGCGCAGCCATTGATGTAAACATCGAATATCTTTCATATGTGCAGTCTGGTAAGATTACCAATCACCGTCGCCTTTATCCGTGATATGAAAAGCATGCACACGCTGACCAATTTCCTTACGAAGGACAGTCGATAGAATCAAATTTCAATTTTACACTGCCCTGAGAAAAAGAATTTCGCATTATGTCCAAGAAAATTGAATTTTGTTAACTGTTTTGATAAGTAATTAAGTTTCGATAATAACTCTCGAAGACATTTGTATTTCAGGCTGGAATTGTGTGGGTATATAACATAGAGACTCAACATTAAACTGATTAAATTTTGGAGCCAATTAATTTATATTTAGTGCTTATTTAAAAAAATAAAACATCAAACAATATTTTTTAAATTAAAAATATTTATTTTTGCTTGTATGTTAGATATGTTAAAAGTGTGCCCTTATTTATAAAGTAGACATGGTTTCTTTATAATTTTTTATATTTTACAATTACTTTGAAGTTATTTAAGTTAAAGAAATATAAATTAAAATTTCGCACATGCATTGTATATGGCCATATTTTTCTGGCCATCATAGGTTTTGAAGGCATTTGTACATTGCGCTGAACTTTGTAGATTTATCAGTTATAACAAACAGCATATATCTTAAATTTTTCTGAAAAAAAATTGTCTTGGCAGAAGTCTGTCATTTAGTCTAGCACTTTTGCCAGACTATTCAAGAAAATAAAAAAGTCTACGCAAAAGTCTGTCGTTTCGTCTAGCAATTTTTGCCAGACTATTTAACAAAAAAAGAAACGTCTAGGCAAATGTCTAGCCATTTAGTCTAGAACTTTTTGCCAGACTATTTAAGAAAAGAAAAAAGTCTATGTAAAAAAGTCTGTAAATTAGTCTAGGAATTGTTCCCAGACATTTTATAATAAAAATAAGTAGTCTGGCATAGTGACCTTAGCCAGACTATTACTAGATCTTTGTCGTACGTTTGGTAGACTTCCACGAAACTTATTTTGCCAGATTTTTGCCAGACTGCTGCTAGACTAATTTTTTTACACGCAAAAAAGTCATTTACATTTCAGCACATTTACATTTGTTTAGAAAAAGATTCAGAATAATAACTGATTTCTAAAAAGGACAAAGTAATTTTGTTACTATACAAATAAATCTTCGAACCAAAATTAGTTTGATCAATTTTCTATGAAGGTGAAGCAATTCGAAAATATTTATCTATTTCTATATTGGAATATTATAAAAAATATTACTTTAATATGTTTAAATATATATAATATACACGTATGCTAAAATTTTGATTAGGAGAAGAGATAGAGAAGATTTTAGGATTTTGAACAGAAATCCTTCGTAAAAATTGTTGATAATACGATGAAGTAATTACTTTGGAATACTAGAAAAAAATATTCTACATGTTGTAAAACCACTAAACAATCAAGTACTTTAATTTCATGCAGGTATCCAATGTCTTATTGCCTTGTATCAATACATTTAATACTTGTCACATTCAAAGCAACATTTACATACATACTAAAGAGAACGTGAATTAAATACAGAAACACAGCACCATCCAAACCTTAAAACTCAAAAACCTCTACTCACATGCGAAGCATCGCAGCAACACCTTCGACAAGTAGTCGCCGCGTAAATCTCTCTCTCTACCTCTCAGAACCTCCAAATGTAAAAATGCAGTCTCCCGAAAAAATGTGCATGCGCAGCTTGCTCTCTCGAAGTTAATAGATATTCGCGGCGTGCTGGGCCGTAAATTGAGATCGAAGAAAACCTCGAATGCAGATATACGCAGTGCCTTTGTAGCCCTCGCTCGGAACCTCGTATCGCGCTGCACGTATATCGCAGATATATACACGCGCGGAGTCGAGTAGAAATCAATTTTGCCGATGACTTTTACGCGCTTCAGCGGCCGCAGAAACCGCGAAACGCGTAAAAGGGTGCGAAATAGTCGAATCAACTTCGAGAGCCTGTTGATCCTTTTCATTCTCTTGTTGAAAGACATAAATTACTATGTTTACTTATAAGAATACTTCAATATTAAAAGCAAACGTTTCAAAATCTTCTTGATTAAATTTAATATCATGTTAATGAATTAGTATATTTTTTGGGGTAATTTCATTTTGTACATATATAAATAATTATTAATTATCAGATGTGTATTGAATCACGTTTTCAACGTTGACTTTTATTCTTAAAAGTGACTTCGACAGGCATCTTTTGATTTTTTAACGTTGTAACGGTATCAAAAATTATTTTTAATAAGCTATAAATATTGTAAATTTAGTTTTATTTTTGAAATATAAAGAATATAAATAGCAATTAATACACTCGTATCAACCGCTTTATTTATTTAGGTACTGGAATGACGATCTAAAGATAAATGTTATCTACATTCTTCCCTATCGTTGATTCCACGTACGAAAAATTATTTATCCTTTTGATCTCTTGAACCACAAAATTGGCACACCCAAATAAAGTTCAAATCCTTATTACCATCATACATCACGCGACTAATAAAAAAGAAATCACCTTACGCGCCAATATTAACGACAATCGCCAATCCCTCGTGCCGTGCAAACTCGTAAAACCCTATAAAACGACTTTCCGCTGATCCTTACATCACCAATAAATCGACGACGCGCAACGCTCCACCAAATCCACCTTAAACACCGGCTATACAACTATACATCGTCCCCTTTCCTCGCCAACGTCAGAAAGTTGTCGCTCGCTATTTTGTCGCTAACTCCTTAAATATTTAACGAACAACGCCAGCTGTATAATACACGAGCCCTCCCACGAACAGCTTCATATATATCTATACCTACGAGCTGTATAAAAACGCGAGTGCGCGCGGGATTCTCGTTTTTTGTCCCGCCGCGCAAAGAGTCGTTAATCCGGCGGCCGCTCTGGCGCCATGCGACAGCAGCAAAACCCTCAGCAAAACCACTTTGCCTGGCACTCGCGCGCGGCATTGCATTATTTATATACGGAAAGCCTTGGCGAACGCCTGGTACTAATCCGAACGAGCGAGCCTCTCTCTTTCTCTCTCTCTCTCTCTCTCTCTCTCTCGCTTACTTACTGACATCTCGTAGACAAGATGGGGACACTTTCCATGTACTTTCCAAGTAGCTCTTTCCTATTTATCAGTGTACCTGAGGCGAAAGAAACGTTGAGAAAGTACAGTACGGACGTTCCTGCAGTATGGACACCTAAGAGTTTTTTTTCTGATACAAGATGCAGGTATTACGTTGCTTAAATCATTATATTTAATAATTATAATGTAAAAATGGCAATGTATTGTATATATTAAAACCAATGAAGAAGTCTAAACTAAAAAATATCTAATAATAAGGAGCAGCCGTGGCTCAGGAGGTAAGACGCTTGCCCCCCTATACATGACTGCATGTTAGTGCTATCGAGCATACTTCAAGCTTTGTTCTTTTAAAGTCAGTGCTGGAAAAGTTTTCGAAAGAATAACCGTCAAGTTGGAAAACCTAAGAATGGAATTCGAGCAGGGAGAGAGTTTTGCAGTTCTAGAAAAAGAGAGGAGAGAGAGAGAGAGAGAGTGCAGATATCAGATGGCTGCCGCATGTCGGATTCGGGCATAGAACGATGAGCCGAGTGACAAGACCGGCTGTATAAGCGCGATGAACCTGCAGTAGCGCGAAACCCCTTTTCAAGTTGTACAAGCTCGAGGTGAGTTTGATGATCGAGGGTTGCCGCGCGGATTCGAGAAGCTCCTCCTGCCGCGCGAGGGGCTTTTCGTAATTGTTGCTATTGTCTCTGCGGGTTACTTATGTAGGTTGTCACGATGACGAGGAGACGAGGGCTGGCTCTCTGCGAGCGGGACATGAGAGTGGTGTGCCAGGGAATTAAGCTTAAGAGCTTCTGGGCGATGATGAGAATTGGGCGAGAAGGTATCCGTCTTGAGGCTGTTGTATTTTTAAGTATTCTAATGTAGCGGATTGCTCGCAGCTCTCGCAAGGATATAGATTTGCATTTTTAATGATCCAGTGATGAGTGTTGAATTTGTAACTTGCTCGTCATATTTTTGATAGATGAAGATTTTCTGGTCATATATTGATGAGAGCATATCAATCAAAGATGTAAATTCAAAATTAGTATTTTAAATATTTTTTTAAAACCATTGATAACAATTTAAAATATGCAGGAATGTTTGAAATATTGGGTTATTGTTGCACAAATATATTCATTGCGATGCTCAGAAAGTATACAAATTTTATTTCGAAATATTTTGACAAATACTAGTCGTTATATAAGTTTTTCTAATCATTTGATCACCCATTGTATGATTATAAAGTTTTCTGTATAACAAAAAATACAGTTATATTAAATACAAAAATGTAAATCTATTTAATAATGTTTTGTATTATCTTATTGTATTTCCTACACTCAGAGAAATAAGTTCCTACATCAAGCGGAATTTTTCTTAAATATGCGCCAAAATGAAAATCTGCTTGATGCAAAACGATTCCTGTTTACTTAAAAAGATTCCATTTGAATGAAAACGACTCCTCGCAAAGCCAAAAATGTCACTTTTCTCGGCTCAAGAGGATTCTTTCTGAATCAAATGAATTGTTTTCAATCATAGAGGAATCATTTAGAATCAATTGAATTTTCATTTTGGCGCTTATTTAAGAAGAATTCCACTTGAAGTAAAAACTTATTTCTCTGAGTGTAAGAAATAATTCTAAAACCCCACCAGTACCACAGGTATTTTACCATGCAAAGACATCAAATTCATACAAAAGATCGCAACGCCTCCAGAAAGTAACAAACCAATGCTAGATTACAGTTTCCACACGCTCTCAAGAAAAGAAAACCAAAAATCCCCTCAAAGTCATCAAATTGTGCGGCACTCTGCACCGAAGCCCCACCCGACGTCTCAATCTGTTTACTCAGCCATTCAAGACCTTCTCCACCTTCACTTGAGCGACAGAAACAACGCAATCATATGCGAAGGCATTTAATCCGTCGGCTTTCATTTATATACGTGTGACGCCACTGAAGACAACACGACGAGACCCAGAGTCCATGACTCGAGTTCAGCGAGAATATCTGGTGGATTATTGCGGTGTAAAATACCGGTGTATACATATGTATACGTGACAATTGGGACGGTGGATGAAGGAGTAGACAAGCTGTAGTGGCCAAACATGCGCCCTTTGTCTTGATATCTTGGTGGCCGCGTCCACTCCATTTCACGTCAAAAGGGAAAGTTCAGTGCTAACGTGTATGTAGTGGGTGTGCATTGTGCTGCGCGAAATGAGCAATTGGATTAAGGCTCGGTATCGTGAGCATGCACCACTGAGCTTTGGAAATGCGGTAGTTGTTAATGAAATGTAAACTATATGGATAATAGATCTCTTAAATATTTTTAAATTATTCATTCTGATTTTGTTAAGTACTAAAAAATATTGTTCTAATTGTAGTTTATTTTTTAGCACTATTAGTCATTATCTATGAATTCTTCAACTTCTTAATGCTCATAATCTTTAATTACGATTAATACCTAGATATTTGACTCAATTAATTTCAGAATTTTTAACATTTACTACAATGTTATCCATTAAAAATTAAATTTCACCTACCAATAAACAGCTAATTGAAGATGATCGGCTACTAGTGCTTTCACTCTATCAAACTATGATAAAAAAGGATTGTCAGAATTACATTAATTTCTCAGGGCAACATTAAACAATTATGTACAAATGTTTAAAATAATAATAAATGCGATTCCTGAAAAACTTAAAAATTTTATGAATCCTATTTCAACTATTCAACATGTACAGTGAAAATTATATAAGCTCTCGAAACTTTCGCCAGCCGCCTCGATTGCCACATGCAGTAAACGATTCACACAATCAGTGCACTGCAGTGTCGCGCACGAAGCTAAAGCACGCTGATTATGGCTTAGAGTGGCACGACGCGAGCCGGTAGGCCCTCGTAATAACAAATTAAGTGAATCAAGCGCGATATTATGTTCCGCTGGTATGCAGCAGCGCAATCTTTCTCTGATTAATCATAGCAGGTCACGAAGGTCCGAAAAAAAAGGTAAGTGGCGACTGCAAGCAAGGCTAACCGTTTCTACGGGGGTTCGGTAACACGAACGTGCGCTACGATTCGATAATTTGATTTGCGTCCGGTACAGAATTATTATTATACAGCAAACTCGGGGTGCTCTTGCACGACTAGGACGGTAAATTTCTTCGTCCAGGGAGCCGAGTCTTTTATTGCGTGTGGTTTGATCGCTGCTGTTGAAGGATTCAAGAGTTTTTGGATTTATCGCAGAGATAAGAGAGTTGCGAGAGCTTAAAAATACGCTGAAAGTCTGGAAGTATCAAATAAAAGAATAACTGCTACACGGAAAGAAACATTGTTTCATATAGAATTGCCTAAGAAGTAAAGTACGCTGCTGTGAATGATAAGTGGTATTGTTCAGTATTTGTTTTCAATTTACAAAATTGTGTTTTAAAGCAATTCAAATTTTTTTCAATTCACTTTTTGTACTAAAAGAAAGAAAATTATTTTCTTCAGTATCAACTTAGTGAATTGAAATATTTTTTCGATGCGTATGAACATTTTTTTCTTACATTTCCCTGATATTATTCGATGATAACAACCCTTTTTATTTATCAGCACTGAAAGAAAAATATTTATATGAATATCATACTATCAAAAGTTCTGAATTATTTAACATAACGGCCACATGCAAATTTTAAAGAAGAACATATTTGTGTAGCAAGCTACAATATTGCGTTACAAAAACTTTAATTTTTTTTAGAAATTATATATGAGTCTGAAATTTTATAGTGGATATTTAGTTTATTGAATTATTGAACCGTTTAAAACCATAGTGGAATAAGCCTATTTTGATCATTATAAAATTTATGATATATCTCAAAAAAATTCAAATAAAAATTTGACTACATAATGGTTATTAGCTTTTGCAAAATTTTGAAAATGTGCTTATTCTATTGTAGTGTAGAATGGTCCATTTATGAATGAATTAAATAATCATATATTTTTACATTTTGCAACGATCGCAATTTCAAACTTAATTTCATCAAGAGCCACCTTATTTTAGCGTTATAGAATTTCAGATGCCAAAGCATCCAATGAACTTGAAACGGCTAGGTAATTTAATTTCGCCACTTTTATCGACGCGAGCGCGTGCGCTCTCACCACTGCACTTTCGCACAGCCATTCGCCGGTTCATTCGAAGCTCTATCTATTAATAGCCGGAATAATAAAAAGGATTCACGAAATCGTACACCGGAATACTCGGCAAATCGATAGCCAACGCACCAATGAAAATTTTATCAATCACGTGCTACGTATACGTGCCTAGTTCCGCACCGCACGCCATTCGATATTCAACTCTGATATTCTATTACCGCTCGTATCAAAAATTGGGTGCGCGGATTTTTTTTCTTTTTTTTTAATATCCGAAACAAAGGACAGAAGAATTGAAAAACGTATGAAAAAATTGATGAGATATTATCGGAAATGAATTTTACATTTCAATGTAAATTCGTTTGCTGTGCACGAAAATATTTCGGAGTTGATTGCAGTTTGATTTTTGCATATTGTAGGTATAGTAGTCATAATACAAACAAACATTTTATAATATCGTTTTATGTTATCGATTTCGTTTATTTATGAAAAATGTGCATGTATCAGAAAATAAGTCATACACAGTCTCTTTTAAAAGTATAAGTGAGCTATAAACGAATTTGATTTTTTAATTTCTACTAATATCTAATAGTATAAAAGTCTCAATTCAATTGAACAATTGCAATTGATACAATGAACAGTACAAAAATAGCAAAATTTTGTTCATTTCAAGCGTATATCCAATATCGGACAGATATTTTCTATATTTTTTGGTATTTCTACAATTATATAATTGAATGAATCCTTTGCCTATTGTAAGACAGTAAAGACCAAATGAAATTGCTGGCCAAGCATTATACTTATGAAAAATGTGTATGTGTACGACATGACTTACAATTAGATGACCAGTGTAGGCACATTGAAAACTTAAATTCTGAAACTGATTGTAGAAGTTCTTTGCTAACACTTTGAGGGCGACAACATATAAGACGTTTCTATAGCGTACAGTGTTGTACAATCATTAAAACAGTGTAAGACAAGAAGAATTTCCACTGATATAATTTAATCATATTTTCGACTCACGTAAAGAAAGTTTTAATAAAATTTTTACGATGCATATACAGGTCGTATAACCCTCAAAGGGTAAAATTTGAACACCCTGTATTGAATAGCATGACATTTCAGGATATAGGCACATATCCCGTAAATTAGAAGATTTTTTTGGATATAAAAATGTTGTTAACATAATGTATACAAATCCTTTTCGAAACATAAATTTCACTTGATTCTAAATTTTCAACTATGAATGTTTAAAAACTTGAATGGCATGGTCAGAAAAGAACTTCATCTGTTAATGTCCATTTCTGAGATCTTCTTCGATTTTTAATTTTGCAATGTTTATGAAACTACTTGTCATCATTTTTGTATACGTGTAACATAATTTAAATATCATTAATCGTGTTCGTCTACATAGGCAATTTCCTCGTGTTCTACCTCGGTAACGAGTGTAGCCACGACAACCAGCGGCAATTTTTACCGGACACCCCTTTCTTTTTTCCAACTAAAACCCGAGATCACACAGTAGATCGCCTGCCCCGCGGCCGTGCGTTTTAAATAATCGAGCAGGCCTTTCTTCCTTCCTTCCTTCCTTCCTTCCTTCCTCCAACCGCGCGACACTCTCGTCTTCCTCCCACTGCAGGCACTGGCTCGCTGTCCTCTAATTGCGTCGGAAGAGTCCGGAGGCCGGTTGACGGTAATTAAATTTTTTTAGCGCCGGTTAGCCGTGTTATATCGGGAGACGCACGGAATCTGCGGTGGTGGTCTTTTTTGTACGGGGGAGAGTGGAGACGCGGTAAATTGGTGGAAAAACGTTGCAGTTCTGCGTTAGTCGATCGATTCGCATTAGGTATGGGATGAGTTCTTTTAGCGCTTTGGCTGTTAGTGAGACTTTCATGCCTGATTCGACTGTAAAAGCGTATTCAAACTTAAAAATGCATGATAAACTTTATTCATAATACCTCTAAAAATCGGAGTTTTATCTTGAATAAATACTGTAATTAGTCTAAATAATATTTGAGAAAAAGTACACTGAAATTGAAAACTTGTTTATTAATTTATATAATAGCATAAATTTTGTCGTTTTTGTCGCAACAATTTCATTTTAATCTATTAATAGGACTAGAGTGATCAGTTTTTTATCCACAATAAATGCATAAACATTGAACATTTGATAAAAGCTTAGTGCATTTAAAAACACGTACAAAATATTTTTTTGACAAGTTTAATTTAAATTTTAGTATACACTCACTTGCCTTCTCAAAAATACTGGATTTAACTAATAAGATTTATTGTAAGTATAAAATGAAGTAAAAGTAAATTTGCGGAAAAGTACACTGAAAGTGGAAACTTGTTTATTAATTTATATAATAGCCTAAAGTTTTGTTGTTTTTGTCGCAACAATTTCATTTTATGCTATTATTAGGACTACAATAATCAGTTTTTTTCCACAATAAATGCATAAACATTGAACATTTGATAAAAAGCTCCATGCATTTAAAAACACGTACAAAGTATTTTTTTACTAGTTTCATTTAAATTTGAATATACACTCACTTGCCTTCTCAAGAATACTTAAAAGTTAACTAGATTTAACTAATCAGATTTATTATAAGTGTAAAAGTGAAGCATCATATTGTAAAACTAAAGTAATATCTCCGATTTGTAAAATAACTTGTGTAATTAATACATTTCTGTTTGGTATTAGATTATCTCGAATTTTTTTTCCTTGAACGAAATTCAAATTTGAGGATTAAACAAAGATTTCAGTATCCCAGGTCAATGGAGAAAATCAAGTTCTCGTTCCTTCTTATAAATAATAAAATGAAAGAAAGAGTAAGCGACGAGATAGGTACAAAAAGAAAATCACCAATTCCGTCGCCTGATACTTCATCGAAGAATAAATAATTCATAGCTCGTTTTCCTCTCGATTCCCACGTAGAATTTAGATCACTTGCTAACGAAGTCCCCTTAGGGGTAGACACGGATGAAATTCTTACTAGATGATATTTAAATGACTTACGGGTGAACATTTGTTACATAACGTAGTTTAATTTGTTTGTTTTCAATAAATGATTAAAACAGCAAATAGATCTGATATTTATTAAAAATCATGTGAATTATTATTATCACACCCTATTATTCTTATTATGTATAATTATAGATCTATAACAAATGTAACATTAATAATTCAGTCATCTTAAAATTTAGATATAAGTCTGATACATAAAAAATTCATCACTCTTAATGATATGTTTCTTATATTGATGCTTAGCTATCTCAAAATATTTAATAAACAAGCACGTATTGTTATATCAATACTAATTTAGTTCAAGTTATTCCAAAGCCCACAGTTGCTCCAAATGAATTTAGCAAATATAAATACCACTGTGTTTGCCAATAAACGATCTGTTTTCCTAAAAATGACCTACATAGCCATCACCCCCTATGAAGGAGCTTGGAATGCGATGCGCCAACAGACGTGGCGTTCAATATGTAAACTCAGGGGATGTAAACAGCAGCTGCACACTTCCGAGGGAACAATTACCGAGGGGTAAAGGAGAGTGTACTATAGCAGCAGTACGAGCTGCGGCAATCACCGAGTTTACATTGGCACGCGAGATGCACTCCTCTCCTTCTCTGGTTCGACACACACACACGTCCCTTAAATGACCGGATGGGAGAGGTAGAGTAGCGATTAGATTGGAGTCCTGCACAAAAGAGATAGTGCCGCAGGCAGTGGACACTAATTTACTGATATATATTTAATCGTATGATTGAGAACGGAAAAGTATCGTTTGATGGCAATGTAATGTTATTATGATGTTAATCATTAATTTTGGTTAGTAGAATTAAATCAGTTCAATTTTAGAGAAATTTATGGATTAACATTTTGGATACACTGAATCTAACCATACAGATATTAACCCTTTAGTACTTAAGGTAACGCACATGTTTATCCTCTCAAGTTCACGCAAAATGTATTGATAATCGCTAAAAAAGGCTTTTAAAACTTGTAACTCTATAAATATAAATCACTAATTAACTATTACTATGATAGTTATTACAGTTGAATTAATTTAAGAATATAAAGGCTTATAATCGTATTTCAAGTTCATCGCTAAAAATCATATTTGAAGCTTGTTTTTCCTTTAATAAACTATTTGATGCACATATGGAAAGTGCTTTAGAGATAACCAAGCATTTCCCATATTTTCTTTTTAATTCAAGACGGTGAGCGCTTAAAAAGTTATATAAAAAAGCTTAAAAGCTTAAAATCGTTATAAAGGGGTTAGATTAGCATAATGTTACTTTACTCATTAAATTATAATACGGTTTATAAGCAAATTATTATAAAAATGATTCATCTCCAAAGAAACTTTGTGCATATGATTAGAATTCATATAGATCACCCTAGGCCTTGTACAATTGTACATTCTCAATTCATTGATTAAAGATCATTGCCATGCACTTCTGTGATTGCCACTGTAACTATGTAGTCGCACGTTACTATGTGCACTGTCGTACCTCATGCATGCATCAGAATGCAAGAACACGAATTACCATAATGGAAATTCATACATGACCAAGAAAGATAATATACGGTTTGATTTTGACTGTGACTATAATTATGCATGGGGGCCTGCGGCGGCTCAGTCGGTAGAGTGTCGGATTCCCACGCCGGTGACCCGGGTTCGAATCCTAGTCTCTGCCGATTGATACAAGCACCTCTGTAAAAATTCCATGTGCTTTGTTTACAAACACACCGCAGACCCCCGTCGTCGATTAGCACCACATGGGAACACAAACATGGCGACGATAAAAAAAAAAAAATAATAATTATGCATGAACATTTTTGCATCTAAGCGTTTCAGGTCATTTCATAGATAATTTGATATCGATAAAAATAAAATGGCATATTATACTGTAGCATGTACGCTTTAGGGTAAATGCCATCGCTTGTCAATTATAGCAGTTTTTACATATGCTATACATACAACAGAAAAAAAATTAATTTTGAAATATTATTGTATAGTTTTTCGTTTATGTTCCAAATCTACATTGTTAAATTGATTTTAGGACCCCATACCCAGCCAGGGTTAAATCGAAAAAATAAACATAAATGTATAAGGTTAGTGGATATTAAAATAAATATTCGAGGAATATTCAATGTCTTTGTAAACATAAATGTTAAAGGTTTCACTAATATTTTTGCTTTAAAGCTAGGCATTTCAAAGGTTTTTTAGTCAGAATATAACACATCAAGATTATTTTAAAATTGATTCAGATCAATTCAAGATTTAAGCAATTATGTGTACCTTAAGAAGAATTTAATTGAAATAGATCCTAATCGATGTATGCGTCGTGAAGATATAATACATCTGCGTTCACATTTCAAATCTGTCATTCTATGCAAATTGCACTTACCCCTTATCTAGCAAAATTGCACATTCCCTATGGCAACCTGCTCCTTCCAACCAACCATAAAAATCTTAAAAATGTACTTTTCTAACCCTACCATAATTACCAAAATACACCCTATTACATCTCTCTCCACCATCAAGCTCCGCTAAATAAAAATCCTCACATACTTCTAAACAGCTCGGAGTCAGAATCATTACGGTTGACCGGCGCGCAGATTACTCGCGGCTAGAGAGACATGCGCTGCGAGAGGGTCGAAGCAGAGCAACAGCAGCAGCAGCCCGTGTTTACGCTGGTCCTGCATCCTGCGTATGTAACAGAGGGTAGCTTCGGGGGACGAGAGAGATAGAGAGAGAGAGAGAGAGAGAGAGAGAGAGAGAGAGAGAGAGAGAGAGAGAGTATGTGTGTACGTGTGAGAGAGAGAGAGAGAGAAAGAGAGAGAGAGAGAGAGAGAGAGAGAGAGAGTAGCTGGAGGAGATATAGTATAACGTAGGCGCGGTGGATGAATTCGAGGAGGCGCGAGCAATATAATCATATACCATGAGGGGGGAAGGGGGACGTCCCGGTGCAGCCAGTAACTAACCTCGCGTTTACCGCTATAGTTATTGAATGTAAATCAAGGGACACGGGTAGGAGATCGTGAGTGAGCGAGCAGCATCCTTGCGTGTGCATCGTACAGGCTGTCTAGGAAGTTTTGCACACACAATATTTGACTGTTTCGGCCATAAGGAAATAAGAGGATCAATTAATGAAAGTAGAATGATAAAATGTTATATACATATTTTGTTAGGAATTCTTGTTGTGCAGCATCGTGCTATGTTGCGTTACTTTATGCGCTCATAGCCAAATATTATTTTACTTTGAATTGTAAATTGATTCGACGTACCAAATAATTGCACACTACACACTTTGCACACTGACTGCATTCGTTACAATTGTTGTTTACTACATAGTTTGACAATATACTGGAAGTCACTACCAAATGCAATTGACCAAGTATTTATTTAACCATCTCGCCACCCACCGAATTACAAATAAACACGAATTTCAATAATTTGGTCCTTCGAGCCGCATCATCCCGGGCTTATTATTTGCAGAAATAATTTTATTATAAGATTTTAACAGTATACAACTTTTTCTCTTCCCGATAAAGGTATCAGAAGATCTTTGATGATTATATATAACAAACGATTTTTATTAAATTCCAACATTTCGACATCTGGTAAAGGCACTAGTTATCGATCACTGTCTCACTTTGATTGGCCATTAGACGCATTATTTTTTATTTTATTATAATTTTTGGCATCTAATCTACGTATTCTCATAATTTATTAGTCCTTTAATGTATTATCGCGATAAGAACGTAGACGGTCACTCTAATTTGTTATTGTATCTGGTACCATAAAACTACGCATACATCAAATGACACAATGACATTAAATATTTTAACCAGCTGCTAATACAATGCAATCGTGGATATAATTTTGGAAGTTGATAAAAATAACACTAACTGAATATACTTCCAATATCATCCTATACATAAACTATTTCTTCATCCAGTGTCAATGAGCAAACCACCAGTCATATTGATCTCTACGTTTTCTGAAAATTACTTAAACAGACCATTATATACATTATATTAATAGCCCCGGCTTAGAATGCAAGCCACCAGCTTAATAGTCCGCTCCCTTTTTTCCTGTACTCCCTCCGCGACTCTGATCATACGTGATTTCAGCCCGACTTTTCTTGCTCTCGGCTTCTGCGCACTTAGTTCTTTTTTGCTTCTGCCTACGTCTCTCTGTCTTCGGCTGCTCCAGTACTGATAGATCCCCTCGGGGGATTTCCTGCGTACACCGAGGGGGGAGGACGCGCCGTCGCACGAAGTAGCAGTCCTCGCTTTTGCATATTTTATGCACGCTAAGTGGACGCCATTATTCCCGTTTTGCACTGCTCCTCGGCAGCGGCACGCGAGATAAAGTACTTTTAATCTGGTTTCGCGTTGAGTTGTCGGTGGCTGACGACTAGAGGAAGACCGCGGGCGTTCAGTTCAGTTCTGTTGTTGAAGGATTGGATGAGGAGAGAGAGAGAGAGAGAGAGAGAGAGAGAGAGAGAGAGAGAGAGAGAGAGAGAGAGAGAGAGAGAGAGAGAGAGAGAGAGCGGATATTGTATAAATTGACAATTTGTTTACGCTTTCTGGGCGATCTAGGCACATACGATTTACATAGTATCAGATATGGGTTGTACCTGCAAAATAAAAAAGCGTCCTCTTCGAGGAAGCAAAAGTACCTTTACTTGAAAAGTGTATCTATTTTTCATCCATAACATTAGTGTGCTTTTCATCGTGTTATTGTAATAATAGACGAGTTATAAAAGCAATTTATATCTGAATATTTAAGAGTGTAATTTCTACACATTCAAACAAGGTTGTAATATAAAAACAAATGATAAACTAGGTTTTCATATTGCAGTAAAAATATGATCTAAGAAACAGTAAAGATTTTAAATATTTAATTCTTATAATACCTATTAATAGATTTCCAAAACATTGTACTCTCGTAGAAATAATTCGTGCACGAGTGTGAGAATCATTTTTATCACGTGTATCGAATATTAGTTTTTGATACTTCGTACGATAAGTGCCACTTTTGCATTTATCGCACGGAGTACCAAAAAATTATTTATAAAACTATTTTTTAGAGATAAAATAAGTTTTTTTTTTCTTATAATGGCCAATTTTGTCCCACTTGTCAAGAAATATAAATTCCACCATAATTATATATTAATTATTTTCACGGAACTATAATTTTTAAGAATACAAAGGAAAAGAAGAATATTTTGTATTTTAAAAACTTTTGTAGATTCTTACTTTTATCAATACCGCTTAAAATTCTAGTTACTGAAGTACTAATTTTTGATTATGCTAATTGTACAATGTATCAAACAATATATTGAATCAAGCGTGATGCCACTGAAGTGACTTTTTCAATATGTTGTACCCACAGGATTTTTTTACTTCAGTTTAGTAATCGAAATTGTGAAAGAAAGGTATTATTTATTATGTCCACGTGAAATTATACAGGCATAAGATCTATCAGTTTTATGCAATATATATACTTTTGCCCATATATATACTGACATATGTATATATATATATATATATATTGACAATTTGTTTACGCTTTATATATAAAATTATATATGCATAGTTGCTTATAAGGCAATGTTACAATATGATTATATATGCATGAGGAGTGACAGGACAAACACAGATAATAATTCCATTTCACTTCGAATTTGATTGTGCATTTTTTTTCTCATTGTAATTGCTTGTTTCTTTTTTATTTATAACTGTTTATACAAAAAACAACAATATTTAGCCATTAAAAGAATATCAAACTATCATTTTACATTTTAAATAAAATGATTTAAAAAAAATAAACCTCTATTTAACTTTATGACAATAACAAAGAATGGAATTATCCGGTTTTGCTTTTCAACTTCTCGTATATAATAAATATAAATCACGATAAACATTTATGATTCTCATAAAACATTAGCGTAAACAACATTGAAATTCACTTAAAACTTTTAGCTCCCAGCTCAAAAGTTTAACCGACCGTTATCACCAGTGTAATCGCCTTAAAAACGCCTCAATAATTCATTCCAGAACTGACGTGGACGCACCTGCGGGCGGCAAGGGCGGCACGCTGAAATTCATTCGCGCGCTAACGAATCTGACCAAGGACGCCGGGAGCGTCGTGCACATGAAGTGCGAGATCGTCGGCGATCCGCCGCCAACCAAAATCCGCTGGTTCAAAAACGAGGCCCCTGTCAACCAGGAGACCGACAGGATCATCATCAAGAAGATCAATCCGCAGGTTAGATTTATAATCTTTTCAATTGTTGTAAATAAGAATTGGTTGAAATGAGAAAACACAAGCAAATAAATCCACTTTAAAAATCTTGGAAACTATTGCAAACATTTCAACATTATTGATATGAACGAATAAATTTTAGTGAATTTTGTAGCTGCCATAGATACTTGAATATACTATTTATCGATAGCATAGTTTAAATCAGAGAAATAATGACTGATTTTTGTAAAAAGTTTCAAAATTTTGATGCACGGTTACTGAGTTTTGAAAATGGATTTATTTGATTATCGTTCTGAACGCCCCAATTATTGAAAAGTAGGTACATACCGCTATCCAGAAAGAGATTATGATAAGGAAAATTTTTGGGTTTTTGATAAACTGACAGAAATTCATGATTCCGCATGAATTTTATTATGTACTTCGGGAACATATTTTCTTAACTTACATCACATCGTTAGACACAATAATAAACAAGTTGTATTTATAATAGTAATAAGTTTTGAATTTAAAAATTTTGCCCCACATTCGAACACCACCTCCCTTGAAGAATATTCTTCTTTTAACAAAAGTGCTGAGCTAATTAAAGAATTTTGTTAAGAATATTTCATTTGAAATTAAACTATTTTTCATCTTGGTATAACTTTTAAAAATGTCGTGCACGCATTGGAAATGAAAACAATTATTACATTCTTCCTACATTCTTCACTTTTAGAATCACGAGCACGCAGCGAAAAACATCGCCGGGAGTCGTCTGAAAATTACTCGGTTGGACGTGAACGATCGAGGATTTTACTCCTGTCGCGCCAACAACGGAAAGGATTCCATCCAGAGCGAGGGAATTCTTCAAGTCAGAACGTCACGTCACGGTATGTAAATCTGACTTTTATCTTTCTCTGCGATGAAAAATTATTGCAGAGCTAAAATTTAGTGAACAAGTAAAATTTCAGCTGAATAAGAAAGTAAGGATAATAAATTGCACATCTTATGCAATTTTTAGCAATAGAAAATATTCATTGAAAAAGTAGATAAATAAAATATATCATCATCATATATGCGATCATCATACTACATAGAATCATAACTTTTATAATTTATGATACAGACAACTAAAAATTTCACATTTTCAACTTTATATGTAATTAAAAATAAACTATATTTTGTTTAAATTTGAAAAATAGCTTTGCAAATATCCATAAGAAAGTCTTTTTCAACGCTAAGTTATTTATTTAGTATTTGATATAATAATGTAATAAAATGTACACTATTAAAAACTCCTTCGCAAGAAAACTCAATTTTATTTTCAAGTTGTTTAATTTGTTAATAATTGTTATTAAGAACAAAAAGACAATACAAATACCGTTATATTGTTTTTTTTTTTAATTTTATCATTAGCTATAAAAAGACAAAGCTAAAATATATTTTATTCACGTCTTAACTATAATGGCCACTTTATTGACATGAAAAACGGATAAAAAATGGCACTTCATATTATCTTATAGATACTCAAAATTGATTGATTTTACGGTTCTTTCTAGTTATTAAATTCTTGCCAATGAAAAACCACTCACATAGCCTAATTTTTCTATTTAATACATATCCCTCATCAACCTGAAGTCTATATACGACCTTCATATCTTGCTTAAAAAAGCGATAAGCGAAAGACAAGTGCGCATCAGCAGCGACCATTGATTAAGACGCGCGCCGATCCGGCAAAAAAAACCTCTTCCCAGAGAGAAGAGACAAGTCACGAAGTGACTACCTTATACTACTCCCCTTTGGCGCGTAAATCACGCACTTTAAGAGCTTAACGTCGCGTCGTCGTCTATACGAGATCGTCCCGCGGCACGCGAGCGTCGCACGAACGTCGCTCGAATTAAGAGGCCGTAAAACCGCGAGACGTCTCGTGAGGAATATCGGCACGACGGCGAGAAAAAAAGGTCTGGCATTATACGTGGAACCGGGAAGCGAGGGAAGGGTTAGATGTACAGGCTGAGTCTTATAAGTACATTGTTTGGTGTGCGTGGAATCACTCGAGTTTTACTTTTTTATGATGGGCGTAAGGAAATTTGAAATGACGGTTCGTAGAATTAACAGCTTAGTGCTTTAGGATGTTGGTGGGTGTATCTTCGTATTTTCATTTATTTGTAGAGTTTTTATATTTTGTAGATTTTTTAATTATCCTATGTATGAATAATTATGGAACGATAAATTTACTTTAATTAATTTGATTGTACTTCGTCAATTAATTTCATTAACGTTAATTTACCATTAAATTAAATTAGCATTTTTATTTTGCAATAAAAATTTTTATTTATAGAATAAAAGTTTAACAGATATTAGAAAAATATTAGAGAAGAAACGCGTGATTTCTAAAAATAATAAAAGAGGAAAAGGTTAAAAATGTGAAAAGTAAGAAAGAGGGAACACGAAGTTTAATGGTTACTCTTAGTTCAAGTCTCACAAGAAAGTTTTCGCTCGAACTGCAATAATGGAGCCTATGACCGAAGTAGATACGGAAATAAATTGTTTTCTTGAATATAATTTATATACCGAAACTGTGTAATGACTTTCAGTCTGCGCAAAAGAAATAATTATTTTTGAAGTACTTTAATTTTATGAAAGTGGCGGGAGAAGTACGAGAAAAGTTAGTTTGTAAGAGGACTTTAAAATACTACTTCTCGAGGACTGTTACGTACAATCTTTCTAAAGTGTTTTAATGAAGTCCAATCGAAAAATTATGTAAATATTGTTTTAGAGTGTTCACAACTTGTAATTTAAATTCAGAAATTACACGAATTTTCAAAATAATTGAATTACCATGAAACATTAAATTAACGAATATTATTGTTATCTAATTGCGTCATAACAAGTACATTTAAAGCTTTAGAAATTGTTTCCTTTTTTAATTTGATTAATATTCATTTACATAAAATACGATTCTTTTAAGGTATATTAAGAATCATCATAGGGACCATTTATCTGTTTTTGTCCATCATAATATTTAAATACGTTTGAATGTAAATTTTAGCATCTATCCATATGGGGTGCATGGTTGTAGAAGCAATTTTTAACGGAAAATTGAGTTTTATGACTTAAAACTTTCAAGAAATCTTCATTAAATCATTTTCTTTTTAATGAAATAGAGTGTGGAAAAAGTTAAGTTTAATTCTTAAGTTTATTTATTGGTTTACACAAACTTTAAACATTGCGTTTACGAATTTTTACTAATTTTAATTATTACTGTCACTACAGTAAAATAAAGTTATTTTTTTAATTACCAAATTCAATCATATTTAATTAATTTAACCCTTTAGGTTCCAAGAGTGCCTGCAGGTACACGCGGTTGGAACTACTATAAAAAATTGTTATTTAATGAGAAAAGTAGCTGGGGCCACACAGTCACTTTTAGGGGGTCGAAGAAGCCAGTGTATACTAAAGTTAAAAAAAGTGCGTTTGTTTCAAATGATAACGAAAATAGTGACCATAACAAAAAAAATGCGTATGGCAAAAAGCAATGCGTATGACGCAATAGATTTTTTATTAAAAACTTAAAGAAAAAAAAAATTTTTTGAATCCTTTTGATAGACACTTGTATAATAATACTCAAACTTACTAATTACCATGCTAATTGTTAAAATTTAATCAATACAAGAGTATAAGTATGACATAGTAGTTTTTATATCCACCTTGATAAATCATACTCAGAGCATTTTGCTTCCTCCTTAAGGAAGCTTTGTAATAGTAAAAAAAAAGTTTTGCTTAAAACATGTTAGAAACATTTTTTTGAAACATAAGAAGTTAAAATACACTGTTTTTAGAAAATGTCCGTATGGATGTGTGTGTGTGTGTATGTATGTATGTATCCCTCTGTATCTCGAGTAATCCACGGTTAAATTACCGGATTCAGGTCTCATTGGATTTGTTTTTTTAAGGAAGGCGGCTGAAAAAATTGTTTTTTTATTTTTCGATGTTTTTTGTTTTTATAGTGGTTTTTTGATTTTTGAGTTTTAGTTTTTCGTTTTTTTTTTGTATATTTAAAATAATATTATCTATTCATGTTAAATGCATTTTAAAGACCATAAAATTGTCTCTCTTTTCGGACCCAAAATTTAAAAAAGTTATTTACCTGTTTACGTTATACACGGAAATGTTGTTTTTTGTTTAAACGGCCACATCTGTGAAAAATATGAAGGAACATTTTTTGTCAACCAGGGCTCATTTTTTTGTTTCTTAATAATGATTCGAAATTACAAAGAAATTTTAATATTTGTCGTCTCGATTTTGTTTTATAATGATTTTTCTATTTTCCGATATTCAGAAATTGATGAGGTAAATTTTTTTGGTATGTAGATGTAATATGATCGATTCAGTGTAAATGCATTTGAAAAAGTATAACATTTTTGGCTATTCTATATTTTCTTAAGACTCATCAATTCGTTTTGGTTTATTATTTATTTTCATTTTTATGATTTTCAAAAATTTTTTAAAATCAATTGTATTTGATTGAAAGTTGATAATTGGGTATTTTTGGGTTTGGGTTGCTATACATTGGATTGATTATGCATTTTCTAACAAAAATACTAAATTCAAAATGGTGGATTTGAGTTATAATATAAATCGGATTTACTTGACGTTTTATTACAAAGAGATCTATACATCACACCAACAAGACCTCTTAAAATATCTTTAAACGAACCCTATTTAATGCGAGAAAAATGTTGACTATTTAGGTTGAAAAAGAGAAAATTGGTTAAACTTTGAATTGAATATTGTATACGAATATTGTATTCATGTTATAACGCAGGCTTATCTTCTCAAATTACTTATATTATTATCACGAGTATATTAGTCAATTACACAACGGAAAACAGAAGACACAGCATATTATTTATCAAACCATCTCTTACATGCACCGATATAACAATCTAAAATTAATAACTCCACCAACCCCCGTAAAGCAGTCCATAAAAGCGACGAAACTCACGCTCCACCAAAAAAGAACCCCCTACACCACCTCCGTACCCCAGACTCCGCTTCGCTCAGCAAAGTAAAACGACATTACCAGCTTCAGCTCCGTCTGGAAGTCGCGCGGACGCAGCAGCAGCAGCAACCTCCCTCCGTGCGCCGTAAACAAGCACATAATCCAAAATTCAGTGGAAGTGGAGCTCTGGCGAATAAAGTGTATATATATATATATATATATATATATATACGCAGGGAGCGCCAGCAGCTTCTCAAGTTGTTATCTCACAGGGTGTGCGCGCTCGCGACGCGACGCGACGCCCACTCCAATAAAATCTAATCTAATCCTGGGCGACTAATGCGCGGGGAGAAGGCGCAGACGAAGGCGCGGTTGTACTCCTCCTTCGCGTGCGTGGTCCTCGCGAACGCGATCTTATGAATGCATGTGATGCTTTATGGAGGGTGGGCGGGCTATAGGTTTTTTGGAAGATTCCGCGAAAGGCGGATGCTGGTGCTGATTTTTATTCTTGAATACATTTATGAAACTTGACTTGTTTGTCTATGTTAACTTCTTATATACGGTATTATATGGGCTGCAAAGTTGAAATCTTCACAATAGGTAAACATTGGATAACGTTTATTCTGTAATGCTATTTTTGGAACACTTTGGCTAACAATAGGATAATTTGGAACAATATCCTCAATTTCCCAATTATTCTATATTGATCAAAGATTAATGAAAGTTTTTATTACGGGAGAGTGGGCACAAAGATCTCAGACAAAACTGAATGTTTTTATTCAAAATTTTTAGTGATTATAATCTAAACGTAGCATATTTTTCCCATATCATTTTCTATAAAAAATTCAAATTAAATTAATAAGATGGAATAGAAAATAAAAGCCTAAAAGTCATGAGGGCTCGTAAATTTCTCATCGACGGCTAGATGAAAATAAGTATTCAAAATTATTGTAATTGAGTGCATTTTAAAGTTTGATTCCTCAACTTTAATTTCATTTTTGAATGAATACTCTATTAATAATAAAAATGGTATCGAGGTGGGGCACGAGGGTCATACGAAAATCGACGTGCGGCGCAGCGCTAGAGAGAACAGCTGATTTTTCTAACCTAAAAAATGATAAAATTTGTACACAAATGTTTCATTTTCCCATGACATTCGTCCCCCATCTATGTGACATGCCTGTCCCGCCTATGGGGCAAATGGGGCATTTCGACACATGTACATTTTATCTTTAGAAAATATTAATTACTTGCTGAAACTTTTTTATTACAACTACATCTATTTATTCAGGTCTATCTCTACATATTCCTTTTTTTTCAATCTCATTACAATTGAAATTGACATTATGAGATCTCTTATCTTTTTAAAGATAGGGCGAAGCTTATGCCACACTCTCCCCTGTGTATTTCACAAAAAACATTAATTCTTTTATGTTATAATATATTTAACTGGCAGAATTTTGTGACTAATGATCATTAATCATTTATTATTTTTATAATACTGTACATGTACATAATACATAATAACTAAAAAATATACATAATGATATTATAACAATCAGATAAATATATTAGTCTAGAGAAAAAATACATGCAGTTAAACTGATGAAAACGGCCCCTTTGTAAGATGACAATCTAAGGCGCAATAAATACTTGTGTATTTAATTAAGATTTAATTTAGATTACAGCAATTTATAAGTAATCTCTTCATTTTTCAGAAAAACATATCTGTTAAGAATAAAAAAATTATTGTTCTATCATATTGAACAGTTCATAATCTACGATAATTAACGTGTCTTACATGCTACCAAATCGTGAACCATAAATCGCAACCACCATCAAGCACGCCAATCCTCACACTTCCACCTCCAAAAATAAACCTCGCAACCTCCCCCTCCAAAAAAGAAAGGTCAACAAATCCCAAATAAAACCTCAGAATCATCCCTCCGAAGTGAGTCGCATGATTCACGGCTCGCCCCACCCCGGATTTCCCATTTAGGGGTTTCATCGTCGTCGTCGACGTCGTCGTCGACGTCGTCGTCGTGGGGGAGTGGCGTGACGCTCGACTTTAATATTAGCACTCTGCAAGTCAAACTCTCTGTCGCTCTCTCTCTCTCTCTCTCTCGCTGAAAAATTAAAAGAACTTCCTGGCCACTTTTCACGCAGACTACTCGCGCCGCCGGGGGAACGAGATTTCCGGGGGGTGAGCTGGCGGGGCTGCAAAAACGCGTGTAACGGCCTGGGCGGGACTCAAGCAGGTATATATGCGCGCACCCGTCAAGTTGCTTCGCTTCGGCTTCTCTCACTCTCTTGGTTTCCTGCGCGCTTCCCTTTCGCGTCTGGCTAATTTTGACGCTTCTGCTGAGGGAGAGAAAGATAGAGAGTCGAGACGCGTATCTAGCCACGGAGGAAGTTTCGCGCGGCAAGTTGGACGGCGGCAATTGTCGGGGAAGAAGTTTGGCCAAGTTTCCCACGATTTTTGGAGAATGGTTTGAAAATTTCGTTTTTTTTAGTTTTTCTTTCAGGTTGATTTTGTATTGTGGTGAAGTTGAGGATAGCTCGTTTGTTTTGAGATGAATTTGCGGAAAGTAGTCAAGAACATGAATATTAAAAGCAATCAACAAACTTGTTGATCGGACAGGATTGGTTGTTATACAAATCTACGCTAATTTATTTATCGCTCAGCTGTTTTTGAATGTTTTGTTATATTTCTTAAATGAATATTGCCAAAAAATAATAAAGTATTAGGAATATAAAATTTAATAAGAAATTGACTATTATTATTCAATTCTATCAGTCAATATTCACTATTAATTTTCAAGTATTAGGTCGAGTATTAGCTCTAATTTATAAAGTAGCTTATGCATAAAGGGTAGCACTTTTAAGGGTCTAAAATACTTTTTTTTTTTGCTTTCCCATAGAGGAAGCTTTGTGATGGCCAAACAAAGTTATGCTAAAATCATTATAAAAACATATTTTGAGATATTAGATAACTAAATACACTATTTTTAGAAAATGTCTGTATGGATGTGTGCGTGTGTGCGCGTGTGCGTGTGTGTGTGCGTGTATGTGTGTGTATATGCGTGTGTGCGTACGTGTGTATGCGTGTGTGTATATATACGTGTGGGTATGTGTGTGTGTGCATGTGCGTGTGTGTGTGCGTGTGTGTGTGTGTGTACGTGTGTGTGTATGTGCGTGTGTGCGTACGTGTGTATGCGTGTGTGTATATATGCGTGTGAGTATATACACGTGTGGGTGTGCGTGTGTGTTGCGTATGTGTGTGTGTGAGTGTGTGTGCGTGTGTTTTTAAATTTTATTATGGGTAAGCTACCTTACAACTTTGTGTATTAATAGTTAGCTATATAATAAATCCAATCTTTACCAGTCAGTTCTACTATCTTTTTTTATTGCTAAGAACCTAAGAATATATGTTTAAAAGATAAATAGCTTTAAGAACTGTATTTAATCAATCGTTCAATCGTTGTTCGGTCGTTGCCTTTTCTACCGTTAAACTCGACAATGTACAAGCAATCTCTCGAATCCCCCGCAACCCAGCCAGCGCGCAATCCTCGATCCTTTATACTTTGTTTCGTTTGCTGACGAAAACATTTCCCCAACAATCAACCACTCCATCACAACGGAAAGCGAAACAAAAAAGAAAGACCCGCTATATATACGCGATACTCGGTTCAGCGACTCCGAGCTTTAATCTTTCAAATTGACCCGAAAATTCCTTCTTTTTTGTTCCCGTCCTCGCGCAGTGTGCCGGCGCTCCTCGTCCCACTCGAAATCCTCGGCAAGAGACTATATACTCGCGGGGAGCGACAGTTTTCCGCCGAGCCAGCAGAAGTATAGGATAGAGCTAAATCGCCCAGATTCATCTTGTCCGCGCGCTCGAGCTCCCCCCCGAGGAATCACCACCACGGCGCGAGTAACTCTGGTAAGAGGGCGAAATAAAGGTAACAGCACAACAGTAGCAGCAGCAACGCCGTAAAGTGAATTCGGCTAATCGCTAAGGTAATCGCTGACGCTCGCTCGAACGCTTCGTTTCGGTTCGCTTTGCCTCGTGAGACGACTCGAGCTGTTCACCGCGAGAAAAATGGCCTTACACCCTTATCGCTGGGAGAGGAGCGGAGGAGAAGTTCGAGGGTCCCTTCGCGAGGCGAGATTCCTGCGCTAGATTTCTTCGCAGCTTTGGTTTTTATGTGGTAATCTTTTAGAGCAGGTGCAGCACGGAGCGATGAGTGCAGGAGGTGATTGTCTGAGAGTTGCGAGGGATTTAGCGTGATTTTTTTGTAATGTGCGATCGTATCGCTTTTGTTCGTTTGCAGTTTTTTAATTCCGAAACTCCACCCGTTATCTATCTAGGATATATATAGGATATAGGATATTAAGGTGGAACTAAACTCACGCGTCAACAACAATTACGAGGAACTACTTATTTTATTCAATTTTCGCAAAATTGAAAATTAAATGAAAAATTATAAATTGACATCTTTTTGCAAGTACTTAATAGTTGAAAATAATCGTAAGAAAATAATCTTTGAAAAGCTGTAATCAGTGAGGCTGTCAAATTGCGAAAATAAAAGTTTTTTGTTTACTATACATATAGCTATCGAGTATTTTGCATACCGAATTTCAATGATTATTTTCTAACTATTTTGTAACTACTGTTAATTTTTTAGTGCTAAATATTGTTTCGTTTATGAAATCCAAGGGCGCAAAGACACTCACCGTTTTCCCCATTTACTATATTTATAGTCAGCAAATATCTATGCTTTCGTGGCGTTTTAAGAAAATATTTCTACATAAAGAGTTACGTACAAATAATAATTTTTATAAGAAACGTAATCCAGCAAGTCCATGAGTATACTTCTAAATAATAGTTTAAAGCCTCGTTGGACATGAAATATGTATCGTCTGATACAGACATCCGTAACAAGTGGCTGAAACGGTTTAAATTCAATAATGTAGATTAGCAAATTTTTAGGGGACATAACTAAGGTATAAAAGATTACATCAACCTAGATTACGACAAAACATTTTTGCAATCTGTATTGGATAATGCACGAATATACAGCTTTGAGTACAATTACAAAATTAACAAACCACAATGTAGCATTCCAAGTCGAGGCACACCTCAACTGCCACATATATACACAGCACACTTCGAGGTCGATCGTGCGTACAGATACACACCGCGGAGCGCGTCGCTAGCTCCCGCGAGGAATCAGCGCACCTCGCGAATCACGAGACAAAGTTACGCCGCGATGTGCTAAGCGGCAACTGCAACTGCACGTGCGCAACCGAATGCTGCGTGGTAACTCGGCGTACATGTATTTATTGGACCTAGAGATGCGCGCTTCTATTTGCATAGCGGAGGATTACCACGAAGCGAAACTTGGAGTTTTCGGTCAATTATTCATCAAATTCGAGGAGAGAAGCTGCTTTAGAATGTTCACATAAATCGTTATTTTTGAGGATTTTTTTATCATTAACGGTAAAGTGAATCTATTCAATGTGTTAACGGTGTTTTGATTTAAATGTTTGTGTGGCGCTGCGCCGTGACCGCCGGGTTACCGCTAACACTCTACACATTTAAACCCTACACAAGCGTTTTTTACTACACTGAAATAGTCTATACAGTAATATCTTACTCTTAAATGTGTAGAGTGTTAGCGGTGCCAGATAGTAAACATCACTAAAATCAAATATCTCACATGCTTCATTAATCAAATATTTCAAAACTACACCTCAAACATGAGAAGTCCTCTCTCTAAAAACGAAAAAGTGAAAGTATATCCAAGTCACTAGCATTAAATATTATTTTTTTCACTACAGAATTAAAGTCAATTGAGGTAGAACTATGGTAAAAAGACAAACTTTTTTCATTGTTCAGTCTTATGAGCTAAAATTTTGAAGGCTTATGTAGGATGATATTAATAGGTTCTATATCAATATTTAGCTGTAAATATCGATTATTTTCAGAGTTATTGATAGAATACGATTTTTTTAAATGAAAATGACCCGATTTCAAAGTATTACTTGTGCATAGCATTTTGAGAAAAAGCTATGAAAAAAATTGAGTCACTTCCTTGATTGGTCAACAAAATAAACTGTTGACAGAATTTCAAATATCGTCTTCTACTTCCTCAAAACAATTTAGTTTTCATTTGACTTTTGAAAATGCTTAAAAAATCACGTTTTTTGATAATGACTGATGTATAAAATTAGATAAGAAGAAAAAAATGTAAATGTAGTCAACATTTTATATTCTACATATACTAAGGTATATTTTCTGAAAGTTTCAGTAAGATTCATAACAACCTCATGCGCAAGCCACTTTTAAATTAGGAAAATTGGTTGCGAAAAAACCCGTTTAAAGATTCAATTTTGTATGTTATATAATTTAAATTGTGTTACACAAATGCATATAACTTTGTTGAATCATCAAGTTTTGACATCTGATAGGTTTCAGAACATTCTTACACCTACTATATTTAGGCCAAAAACACCAGAGTCCTACCTCAAGTGAATATTCACTGCTAAACGAGTGGATTTTTCACTAAATCAGCTACAGTGGCATATACTCACTGTTTCATTTTTATAGAGCACCAATCGCCCAACTCCCACTCTCCAACTCTGCCTCCGAAAAACACACCTCACATCCGTAACACATCCTCCCAACCTTAACCTGTCCTCATCCCCAAACAAAAGATACAACGCCGCATTCTTATCTAAAGCGTCTCTCCCATCATCCACTCCAATCTTCGCAGTCGTGCGGGCGTAAATTCGCTGCACCCTCCTGCGAAGCTGTAGCGCGCAACGACTGGCCGCCAAGCCGGGCCACGGTCCCTAAACGGCTCGTACGCGATAATTCGGAGGAGAATACCAGTTCGCGCTTATCGGATGTATACGCGCGGACGTATCGAAGGGCTGGCAGCTGCGCGCACGAGGAAAATATAGAGAGAGTGTGTGTGTGTGTAGCAGGTTTGCGTCTGGTTCGAGGAAAGCTCGAGGGAGTCGCGCAGGATGTGCAGGAAGCGAACTCGTCGAAGCGGAGGATACGAGAGCGCGAGAGTCTCTTGTGTTTACGATGCTTTGGCCGAGACTTGCGGAGAGTGTTATGGGCTTTGCTTTTGCAGGGTACCGTGAGATTGTTGAGCTTTGTTTTTGTGGGTAGATGTGGTGTTAATCGAATATTGTGTACGTCGCTTTGTATTCTGTGCAAAAGACGGTTTGTCGATCAGACACGAGCGCCGATGTTTGTGCGCAAAAGTAAAAAGTAATAGACGTTTTTGTACTCATTAATAGTGTATAATTAAAGCCCTAAAACAGTTTTTTTTTAATAAAGTTATTTATTTACCAGTAATAAATACTCAAAGTTCGGTATCATTAACATAACCTGGTTATTAATCATGAAGGCTCATATATACTGAGAAACTGGAGCTAAAAGATACAATTAACATTTTTCTCATATTTGGAGCACAGTAATCGGTAAGCGCCACTGTATCTAGAGCACAATGTTCGATCGAGATGCATAGTGACTAAAGCACAGTAATTGCTTTTTGAGGGTTGTTAGAGCACAGCAATTAATTCACAAACTTTTTATTTTGTTTCCATTAATATTATAAAAACATTCGATATCTACATCGAAAAAAAATTTCTTTCCATAACAGAAGTCACAAAGTATGACATAGATGCTTTAAATAGATGTGGACTATCACTCAAGTTTTCTAAATCAGCGAACTCTCCGGACTTCAATAACAGGCCACAGTAATCGGCACGCTTACCCTACACGGTTACCCAATTTAGAGAATTCATATAGAAGTAGAACCTATTACCAAAAACATGAACAAAAAAAACAAAAATTGTCAAACTGAGCAAGCAATAATATTAGTACTTTGAAGATATTATTACTACCAAACAAATTTTACGATAGTATTTGAAAAACAAATTGATTTATAAACGACATCAAAAAGGTTATACAAATATTTATTTTCATAATATCCCAGCATTTATCTTTCTACTCTTCCATTCATAATGAACTCATGGCCCAAATCACATCTGCACAAGACACCAACTAAAAAAATTGTAAACACCTCTCCTCAAAGATAATAAACTTAATAATCCGTCCTCACAAATACACGAACCGATCGCATACATTTCAATCGAAACTGAGACAATCCCGACTCAATAAACGAGAAGACCCCGCCCCCGCCCCCGTCGGCCACATTACGAGACACCCTAAATCAAGGCAGGCTCCTCTCCGTCCGAAATTACATCGGATTTCGCGTGTGTGCCTATCCGTGAGCAAATGCGCGCAAAAGTGCGGCAATGGACTTTTGCGACGTGGTTAAGGTCAGTCTCTCTCTCGCGCGCGCGCGTATAGCACAGGTACGTCGTCGTCTTATCGGGGTGAATATCGCCGCGCAGCGGCTGTAAAAGCCCGGGTCTGCTCGAGGTAGAGATTTATGCGTCGGCAGTAGCCCGACTATACGCCGATACGGTCGAGCCTCGCGCGCGTGCGCGCGCGCATATTTCGACTGGACACTTGCGCGGCCAGCAGCAGTTTCGTTTTAAGATGTGCGAGGTGGCGGGATTTAAGTAAAGACGCGAGGATGTAGTTGGCGCAGGACACGCGCGCGGGGTTCGTTGTGTATTACGGTGTGGTTCATTGGTGGGTTGTTTTAAAGGTTGAGTAGCATATTGTAGTTTAGATTAGAATGAAACAAAGTGTTTTTAAGAATTGCAAAAATGATTGTACGTTAAGTATTTATTTTAATTTTTGTGCTTGGTCGAATGATTCATTTAAGTAGGTGTACTTGAGTGTGGTAAGACATTTTGATTAACACCCTTTGAATATATCAATCAAACACTGTGTAAATAACCTATTAGTAAATAACCTTACTTATCTGACTTTCTAAAGCCACTCTTAACCCCTTACCGTCTCCGAAATATAAATGTTCCACCAGCAGTAAGAACTTCATAACTTTTTAAATCTCAATTTTTCAATACGCAGTTAGATTTATTTTGTTTAGAGACGCTTAGTCGCCCAGTAATCAGAACAATTTTTATGATATACAATTATTTTTATTATAAGTAAAAATGGATCAAATTGTAGAAACAAACGTTCCAAAAAATTCACAATTCAAATATAAAGGGCGGATTATTTAAACAATAATCCTCACATCAATCATTAGAAACATTTATTCATGCGACGTTCATTCTAAATAATTATCCAATAAATTATTAACTCTCTAAATTTTTTGGAGTGAAATTTTCGCTCTAAATGTAGAGTGAACGAGGGTTCCACTCTAAAAGAGTGAATTTGGTCACTCCAGTCTAATAAGTGATTTTTATCACTCTAAATTAGACAGTGACTAAAGATTCTCTCTAAATTTCACACAACGTTGGAATGAAATATTCACTAATTCTAAAAGTGAAGTTTACTCCAAAATAAGTGACTGTGTTTTCATGATCGCTTCGAGTGAAAATTCACTCCAAACGAGTAAAAATCCACTCCAAAAAATTTAGAGTGAAACGCTATGCTTCCACGAATATTCAACCACGACAAAGTAACCGAATCATTAACCTTTCATGCTGCTGAATTTGCGCATAATTCAACGAGGCATCGTTCAAGTTCAAGCGAGCGCTGCGACAGCTTCAACCGTTACAGCCTTATCGCGGTAATTAAGTCGTGCACGAGCATCGAGCTCGAAAACGCTGACTTTGCGTGTATATATACACATGGGACGGCTTGTGTCATCTCGCGCGCGGACCTTCAAAGCTCGCGAGGATAATTTGGGATGACCGTTCGGTGTATAAGTAAGCGGTTGTTTGCGCAGTTGCATGGGACAGGGATCAGCGATTCTAATGAGAGGATACCTATACGTAATCGCAGTTAGAGTTTTGTCAGTACTTTGTTGATTTTTTAATGTAAGAACTATATTTATGATAAGCATATATATTTATACGTTTATGCAGTGTTTTTGTGCTTTTGAAGGAGCTGGGCTTTTTATAAAATTTTGGATGCTTTTCGTTGTTTCAGAGTATAATGTTGATAATTTTAGTCGCGGTAGCTCGAGATATAATGCGAATTTGTTGGATAAGTGATTTAATGAAAAATAATGACTTTTAAACCAAAATATTTTATTATACAAGCGAGACTGTAACTAAAGTTCATGAAATTACCCAGCAATGACTATATTTGACAAAACACATTCGCTTTCCATTTTCCAATTCTCACTTCGAATAATCTTCTCAAAAAGCCAATAATCGCGCGCTCGTCTTGCATTCAATAAAAGAGGAGATATCTTGTTTCGAATAAGTGCCCTCTTCGCTTGGAGGTGGAGCGCAAGCAGCTATAGAGCAGCAGAAAAGAAAGAAAAACGAGGCACAAAGGAGGCGAAGCCCGCGAGCAGGCGAATGCGCGCACATCCACGGTATATGCACATTTATATTATATAAGGCATCGGTCGATAGAAGCGGCTGCGGCCGCTCGCTTTACCGAGCCGAAACTTGCAGCCGCGCGCCCTGCGTCGATCTGATGTATATATAAACGCGAGCTGCACTCGCAACGAGTAAATAATATACACTTATAGCTGTATCCGCGATGCTCTGTGTCGTCGACGACCTTGGGAATTCTGTATGGTGATTGAAAGGATTATGAGTGTTCCGGATAACCGCAGTGTACATTTTTCTTTTATAAAATAAGAAGCAGGGAATTGAATAATAATCAATATATGGTTCTGTATTATCTAGATCTTGTGAAATATTGGTAAATCAGAAACGTACTCGTGTTTCGACTAATATTTGTACTTTTTGACTTGTATAATAAATAGTTTTATATAGACTAATAGATTGCTGATAATAGTTGCATTAAGAATGTTAGTTGAAATAATGTATATAATTCGAGCGAACAAGATTTCTGTTTAGCAAGAGGAAATTGATTGAATTTTGATTATCTATCTTTATAGTTTGAAAATTATGAAAATGTATTGCATACGTGAGATGTATTTGAGTAGAACTCCATTGCAACATTAAGTAAATATGTGAAATTGTACCTATGTGTAGTACTGAGTATACCTATTTCATATTACTAACCGCATCGAATAGTTGTAGAATATTCCTACATGCGTGATCTAACTTTTTTTATACTAACAATTAGTAAGGAATAAATGAATATTGATTACAACAATCAATAAATGCATATATTACAGCAAAGATATACTAAACTTAAAAAGATCCAATAATTATATAAAAACTGCAATGAATGGTAGTCAATTGAAAAAGAATTTTCAATGTACACGGAGAGAATTTTCTAATAAAAATTATGACGAAATTCGCAGTAAAAATTACCGTGAATGACTATAAAGCTGGGACACTCTAACTTTCCGGCAGTTTTTATTGATATTTACGATAAATTTTACCGCACTGAAGGGTAAAATTTGCCTGCCGTAGAGTAATTTTAGTTAGTTTAGTTAAGTTTAAACAGTTCCCTGTATAAATCTTAGAGAAAACCAAAATTTGTGGTAAAATTTGTACGAAATATTTTTTAAAAATCTGGATTTTCTTCCAATTGTTGTAGCAGTATCATTAATACTTAAATAAGTACATTATACACATTTATATTTGAGTTAACCTAAAATGTGTACACGCTCAGTTGTTTTCTTTATCAGCTGTCTTCTTTTTCTCAAATCAGGTAAATTTTACCATTCAGTGCGGTAAAATTTATAGTCTGTGAGGTAAAATTTGTAGTCAATGAGGTAATTTTTATAGTAAAATATCAGTAAAAAGTGCCAGAAAGTAGGAGTGTCCCAGCTTTATAGTTATTTACGGTAATTTTTACCCTGAATTTCGTTATAATTTTTATTAGAAAATTCTCTCTGTGTACTCATTGAATAGTATCGTATAGATAATTGAGTAAAAATGTTTTCTGTTAACAGCAATTATAACAAAAATATATTTGTTAAAAACATAGTCCCCTTTAAATTTTAGCGTAAAAAATGATTTTATTTTATAATTTTAATAATTCAATATTTTTTATATTTAAATTTATCCCACAAGAATATGAAATTATTTTCTAGAAAAAGATATTATTTACGTGTATTGGATTTTCTATTTTAAAAAATACAGGAATCTTGAGGTTGCTTCTTAAAAGTACACACTTTAATCTAAATAACTAAGAAATCCTCTCCCCAACGTAAATATCTGGCATACAAGTATCTATCCCCCAAGAACCTCTTCTCTCTAGAAAAACTACGAAATCCATCTCTCTTCCAACACCGTCTTCGAATCCCACAAATTCGAGACCCTCCCGAGCGGCCATTAGGGCTCGCTTGAGCTTTAAGGGCACGGGCTCAAGTGCACACCAGCGTGCCACCGCCCACGATGGCGCGATAACAGATTTTCCGCGCGTAGCGGGAGAGAGCCAGTGGCGTGCCCGCGCGGTCTCGCTCTTCGTTCCCCCCGCTTATTAGGACAATTAGTGCGGCACGCGAACTGGATCCCAATCTCGCGAGGCGCCGCGAGTCACGCCATCGCTGGCTGCAGACCTGGTGGCTGAACGTATGTAAGGGTTGTACCGGGCTCGAGAAGCGCGTGGGAAAATGCCTAATGGCAGGTGGTAGAGGGTGGGCGTCGATTTCGTGGATGCGCGCGGATGAGTTTCGGTAAGTGGCAAGTCGCAGCGGAAAGAGATTGTTTATTTTATTAAGATTTTTGTTATATGTAACTATTATTCACATTTAGCACGTTTGTTCTTAAATAGCTTATCTTTATATTTTTAATGCAGGTTACTTATAAAAGAAAAATTCGTATTTTTAATTGATACTTGGTTTATGAGCAAAATCGTTTACAATGCAACCAACACGAGTAATCCGTTTTGATGCGATAGGGTAAAGCTTACGTCATTGCTTTATTGTATTTGTCTTTTTAGTTATGATTCTGAATTATATCATAAGTAATAGAAGTTTGTGTTAAAAAATATTTAAATTTAGCTGATGTTTCCACATGGCAGAGCTTTCTTTATGCGAGCTCTCTTTATGCGAGAGCCAGCTTAAAATTACTAATTTTTATATAAGCAGTATAATATTACACTCTCAAAACCTTGCATTTCGCACAAAAAGCTTTTACTAAAAAATTGCCACTGCGTAGTTTTTCACAATAAAATCAATTCCCATTCGAGCAGTTTAAACAAATTTCCTTTATTGGACTTCACTCTCTGCGAGCACGTTCGCTCCCTTTCAAGCTGTTACTTTTCAGTTGTGGTCCTCGAATAAAAACAGAGAAGAACGAACGAAGCTAGACAGAGAGGGTGAGAGAGAGAGAGAGAGAGAGAGAGAGAGAGAGAGAGAAATTCGCAGTTGCACGCGCGGCCCATTCGATCGCTCGCGGAACGCTGTAAAACGCGTCAGCACATCCACGTCGCAGCCCGGCGCTAATATCCATTAAATGTGATAATGCTCGCTCGCGGAGCTATTACGACGTTTAAGACCGCGGATATATGGGGTACTCGAGATTCTAATTCGATATTTATCGTTGATTCTTTTCAGCTTTAGGTGGTTTGGTTCCATGTGCTTCAAGAGATGACCTTTACAATAAGTAAATGTTTGTATCTAAATATTATTTTTCAAAAGATTTATTTTTTTTTAAATGTACGAAATTATTTTAGATAGTTTCATATGCATTTGATACACTCAGAAAATGATCCTTATAAGAAAAATAAATTTAATATCCAAATATAAATAAAAGGAATTTAATTTGTGAATATAAAAGTATCTTCCGACCCAAAATTGTATTGGTGCAAAAGCGAATTTTTAGTAACAGGTATCTTGTCGACACTGGGCTACATTGACAAAAAAGAACAATAAAAAAAAACATTTTTCATGTCCATTATCGAGAATTTCACCAGTATCAAAGGATTGAAAAACCCAAGCTTTTAACACGTACTACGAAAAGAACTTTCGAAAATACTTTAAAAAGAAAAAGAAATGTAGATACGTATATTCAATTGTTAAACGTGTACTTTACATAAATAATCCTACTTCTGTTAAGACCATTTATCCATTCCGCCATCGAAATTTAATTTTACATCAAATACCATGTTTCAAAATAAACTTATTTTCTTTTAACATAGAACGCAACTATATTTACAAGGCAACAATTTGGTTCAATAAAAATTCTTTTCAAATTAAAATAAAGTACAGACCACAAATCGGTAAAAATTAGGCGATTTGTTTAAAATTAATTTTGTATACCTTATAGATTCGCATTGAGCAAATATCCGCAATTAAAAAAGTTTCCTTCACACCACAGTTTCAACATCCGTCTCCCCTCCTCCCAAAGCATCGGAAAAACCCGGCTGCTCGTTGAAAAACCGCGCGATGGCTTGGCACGCCGCAGTGAGCAGTTCATTTGGCGCTGCTCCGCGGAAACGCGAACCGACGCCGACCGCGAGCATGCGTGTTCCGAGCACGAAAGAGAAATAGCGGAAAAAAGAGGTAGGTATAGGTAGTGTCTCTCCCTTTGGTGTATATAGCGGCAAAACAGCAAGAGACGCGTTGCGCTTGCTGTGCGCTCTCTTTGCTCCCTGCTCGCGCGGAAGTTATTTAGCCAGCTGGAAAATCGGCGATGACAGGATTCTGATGTTTTGTATTCGAGCTGCGCTTTTAATGGTATAAAATAAATGAAAGCATGAAGATGAGAAATAAATTGCTTTCGTGAGGTATGGTGTTCAGTGGAGAAAAATGATATAATTTGAAAATTAGAAAATTTCTGGGTGATTCGCTAAAAAAGCGTAAATTTATGTGGAACATTTTTACGTGGCAATTTAGATATTTTGAGTATTGCTAATTTTTATCATAAATTGGCTTACTAAAGCTTTCGAAAGGTACCTCTAATGAAGAATATGCATTGCCCTGGAGTTTCCCAATAAAAAAGAAAGACTTATTAATTAAAAACGTTTCATATCAAATATTTTACGAACTTATAAGATTTTTTGTGAGCTGAAAAGTGTTCTGGACATCCGGGAAGTTTAAAATTTGATTGTAGTCTAGTCTAACTAGTCTGTCACTGAACCCGTTATTATAAAAATATTATTGAGCATAAACATCAGGTTTAGATTTGCATTTTTGTAGAGTTTATAACCCTACTATTCGAAGCTTTGCAGTCTGGCTATAACATGTACTCTTTTTACTGATGTACTAAATACAAATAAAATATATATCACGATATATGAACTCTAATTTGCTCATCATTACACACTTAATTATGGTTGTCCAGGCATGGAATATAAACAATTTTTATTAGTATTATTTTGTATTATATAGTTAATTACAAAAACGTTACAAAATTGGTAAGTGTGCGCATTAAATTTACTAATTGAATCTTTATATCGAAAACTCATTATTTCTGATTACTAAAATATAATTAAATAAAATTATAGGAATATATATTAATTTCTTATAGATATTTTAAAAGTCGAAAAAATAATCACAATTAAAAACCATCAAATTACAATTTCTCAAAAATCTCCAAAACGATAACCAAAAAGAAAAACACAAGCTCAAATCCGCGGTCAAGCCCCTCGCGCGCCTTACCTATCGACTCTTTCTGCTTCCCGGCGGCAAACTCGACTCGTCCCCGCTGCTTGCCATCTGTATATGAAATTACACACCGCTGATCTCCATGGCTGTGGCAGGCGCACTATGTACGGGAGGAGCTACAGAGAGTTGGAGAGCCTATGCACGCGGTGGCGAGAGCACGCGTGCGAATAAATTATTGCGAAACTCGAGAAACTCGCGCTGTAGAGTGATTCTTA
Organism: Gastracanthus pulcherrimus; assembly: GCA_949152435.1. Taxonomy (NCBI): domain Eukaryota; kingdom Metazoa; phylum Arthropoda; class Insecta; order Hymenoptera; family Pteromalidae; genus Gastracanthus; species Gastracanthus pulcherrimus. Next base: position 42,606,309 of record OX424575.1, read on the forward strand.
GTGGGAAAGGGAGGAGTGATGGAGGGCTTGGATGCGAGTTTTGTGTGTGAGTTTTGAGTTTTGATCGATGAGGAATAATGGAGCGCCCAGATAGTTTATTGCGATGAATCTGCTAGAGGGGAATTTCGCTCTGTAAAAAATGTGGATTGTTGTTACGACAAAAGTAGATAATAAAAATACAACAAATTACCCATTCTTACTTTTTAAACGTATATTTTGTAATTTTGATTGAAAAATTGACCTAGACATTTCTTCCGTAAATATATCTCTAATAGTATAAATTTTAATTTTTTTCAAATTAAAAAAAAATAATTGCAGGAATTTATAAAATTGAAGAGCGTTATACTTTAAGATGTATTCAAACTTTATTAATTACGTACCTCATAACGTCCCTCAAAAGTTTTAGCAAAATCCATAACCCAGAATTCTGATGCTTTCCAATTCAGTATTGTATTGTTATAAATATTTACGATTACGAGTTTATAAGATAGAAAGTTTCATCAAAATGGATGAAAGATTTAGCTTCTTTTATATGATATTTTCAAGAAGAAATATCGTTATTTACAGTGAAATTTCGGCGATGTAGTCACGTAAAGTTTAATATTCATAAAATTCAAATGACATAGAAGAAAAAGCTGTAAAAGAATTTAGTTCGAAATAGCTAGTGTTCGCTATAAACCAAGCTACAAAATTTTTAATAAAAGCTGCTGGATTTTTATATTTATACGGGACACGATGACGGCCTAAAATACATTCTTTTAGTATCTTTGTGTGTGCCTGTAGGATAGTACAAAAGTTATGGATAATACTAAAGAAAACTGTAGTACAGCAACAAAGAAGATACTTTAGAAGATTTCACTTCTAAATTTTGAATTATATTAAATTGATATATGTACTTAAATTAATAAGGTATGTATGATTAATATATGAATATTTTCGACGGACAAAGAACTCTTAAACCAGTTTTAAAATAAATTAAGATCTTTTGTAAGTAGATATTTTTAATACGCATTTTTCTATTGAATAATTTTATCACAAATCATGCAATTTCTGTCTAACCAGAAAAAGTAAGTAAAAACTTTAAGTAAAATAACGAAATTAATTTTGAATACATTAAATAGTTGAAAGTCCCGAAAGTTCAGGCTGCAGTTACTATCTAATGTCTAAATTCTATCGAAATTTTCCGAAGTAAAATGAGTAAGAGCGCAATTGCCGTAGGAGGGGTCAAGCTGCACTCGGGTAGTTTCTAACGAGTTCCGATAGACAAGTTCAAGCAAGAACTTATCAAGTGGGTCATGAAGTGGAATCGACGGGGCACTCGACGATTTTACCTCCAAATCTGTTACCCCGTAGCAATAAAATTTAAAGTTGCTCGAAAGCTTTTCGAGAAATATCTTTAAATATTAAGTCATCAAGTTTATTAATTCAAAACAACTTTTTTTTTATTTCTATTTTATATGTTTAATCCTTATGACTATATTAAGATGCAATTTATATTACAAAAAGCAGATGCATAATAAATTGTTTATGTATGTAAAAACGAATTAAAAGTTTTATGTTTTTCCTGGTGAATAAAATAAATTGTGTTTTGTTTAAAATATATAATTATTTGTATAACTAATCTGTTCCACCATTGAAATAAAAAAACCAACAGTAAAATATCAACTAGCATTAATCTCATTCAGAATGAGCGAAAAAGCCAAGCGCGAAAATTAGATTTATCAAAGATAAATCTAATTTTAAACCGACAGCGAGGGAAGAAGGATGCCTTTTAATGAATTGGCCCCGGACAGGGACACCCAAGAAGCGCGCGCGCGCGCTCGTATCAGCTGAGCAGGGAAGCGCGCACGCGGGAGTGAGCTCTTTCTCGCACCTACGTCAAGGGCGAAGCGCGAACGCGTGTCTACTGGGCGTTCTCTACAAAACGCGATAATTCGGAGGCTCGTTCACTCTCTCTCTCTCTCTCTTTCTCTATCTCTCTCTCGGCCCTTTTCGAATCAATTTGCGTAATTTACGAGGCAGGGTACATTACGCTCGGCGGAACTCCTCGCGAGAGCTCGCACGCGGCTTGCAGGCGTCGTTTCTTTCGGTGGTTGTGGGCATTTTTCCTCGTGTGTGTAAAGGTAGTGATGTTTTTAAATGAATGATTGTTGACACTGAGAAAAGAATAGAGTAAGATATTACGATATCTATGTCGTGAATAATTTTGTTGATATGTAATATTTATTATGCAATTATTTAATTTTTAGAATACGTTTGATATTGTTATTTAAAATGTTAGTATTCAATATTTATATGAGGTAAACTAGCATAATATATATATTATATAATAAAAAGGCAACAATTTAATAAAATAATAGTAGTTACTATATGTCTTTAAACAAATCTTGCGCGTTCACTTATGAAATATTGAATGTGTCTCTTCGTTAAAACGTTCAAAGAGAGCGATATAAATAATAACATTTAAATAAGATTTCTTTAATTACATATATTTCTATAGTATATTATGCACCTAGGGACTAAAGTGAGCCATTAAAGGCCAGCGTGTGGTTTGGCGCCCGAGCGAAGCGAGGTCGTCACACACGCTGACAATCGCTGGCTCACTTTATTCCCGCGTGCAACATACGATTTTTTAACGTACCTACCAAAAAGTTCGTACTCGTTCACCACCGAAGAGGGAAAATAGTTCTACATATTAATTTCCTAACCTCACTCTAGTGCCCGCCGCCACGCGCTGCTTGTGGGGTAGGGATTTAATGTAGCGCTTTTTTCCTGGCTCGGCGGGGAAACAGTGCGTACTTTATGGCTGGGTGTGTTGTCTACTAATTAGTAAAATGTGACTGTCGCGTCATTACAAGAAATAGTAATAAAACAATAATAGTAATTATATTCATAGATTTATGAATAATACGATATTCATTTACTTAATTTTTCAATGAATAATTTGCAATAAATTTTTTCAGTTCACATATATCATTTACTTTGCAATCTTTAAAAAGAACTAATAACGTAGAAAAAATACCAACAATAGACACAATAACCGCAAACAAAGTACAGCGTCTCGCATTCACCTTCTATCCACGCAACATTCATTCCCACCGAAGCACAACAAAGAAAAAAGCATCAACGACTCCAAATCGAAATCCACGTGGGCTCCTTATCGCATCGATTTCTTCTCGGGGGGGAGGCCGTAAAATAATTCCACGTGCCTGCGCGGCGGGCATCCGGCTTGAAATGTTAAAATGCCCCCGCAGCCGCGCGACGCAACGGACACAGCAACTCCCGATATATATATAGTCGGAAAGTGCAACGTTCGCACCTCGGCGCGGCGGGTGGCGAACTCTTTATCTCTGCATCGTCTTGCTCTGGCGCACTATCACCTAGCGTTTGGCTATATAAATGCGTGGGATGCCGAACAGCAAAGCGCAGTCACGCTTTTCGCGCGCTGCACGGAGTGTTCCGCGTGTGAAATCGAATTGTTAATGATTGAGAGCTGTTTTAAATTTATGAGACTGTGAAATGGGTATGTAGTCATTGTCGAGTAACTGTTTTGGCAAACAATCGGTTTTTAAAAGTTGGTTAAACACTTACTTAAATAAATTATTAATATGTCATTATCAATGACAACTACTTGCAGGAATCGGTTAACAGAAAAAATTGCTATAGAACGACAATAATTTGCTCTCTAAACCCGTTATTTTTGTTGTAAAAATATTACAAACAATTGTTTATGCTATAATTGTTTCTAAAAAAAATAACACTTTATGTCAGTATTTATTTATTGATGTAAAGTCGGTAGATTTACAACAAAATAAGGATGTTTTAAGATCAAATCACAGTTGCTTCTTCAGTAATTTTTTTCATAGAATCGATTACCACCATTATAGTTTTTATTCATACTGACAAATATGAATGCAAAATTCTTATTAACAATTGTTGCTCAAACAAACTACAAATAATTGATTTCTTTGTCATTATTAATTCTTCAACGTAAAGCAGGTGGGCGATTACTTATTACTCATTCATCTTTCGTGTTTCACTCTTGGATTTAAATGGCTTAATTAAAAAATTGATCCGACGTGTAAAGATTCCGTTTGATTAATACCATTATCGAAATATTCACCCTAAGAAGAAAGACGATGAACGTAGTCGCTACGAAAAAACAATCCGATTCATTAAGAAAAAAATAGACTTTAAAGTTTTAAACACCCTCCTTAACGCGGAACGCTCCATCTACACCTACCGAGAACTAAAGACGTGCGGAGCCAACGTCTGCAGCACCAGTGAGCTTGAATCTCAGAGGGGGATCTTCGCGCGTTCTTATACGCGCGCGTGTCCGTGCAGAGGAGAACGTAAGGGATACACGAGGGAGGATGAGGGAGCCGATGGTCGCACTCGGAACGGCCCGAGCTAGTTAAGGAGCAACAAAATCACGCGCGCCTATCTACGTAGGCGGGGACGCTCTTTGTCTTTCTTTTTACTATACTGCAAGGGAGGAGAGAGAGAGAGAAAGGAAGAAGCGTAAAAAGGGACGGTTCTCGACACTTGGTTCGTGGAATGCAAGACATGAAAGTACGAGGGTGTGAGGCTGTGAAGTCTCGAAGAATTCATGCGCTTTGATAGTGTGGATTATTTCTTGTTGATGAAACCGGGATGAACATCATCTTTTTAATTGCGTTTTAATGTGTAAGCTATATTTTTACGTCAGTATATATGTGAAAGTACAGATTTCTCGTATACACATATAAATAAACATATTTATTCAATGATTATCATCTACATGTATCCAGTTCAACGCCCTATTTACGATAATAATTAACATAGATGCTGAACAAAAACTTACACATATCTTTTTGGCAAATATAATAAGGTGAAAGGTTTGTAACGGTATATTATGAACAACAAATCCAAGTAGTAAAGCCTTTTCTACACCTCGACTTTAAGTTAGTCTCGCATTACCTTTTGACATCAAATAACTTTTGTTCTGTCTAACTAAAACATTTTTTTAAGATTTAAGAAATGGAGAAAAATATTCTATATTTATTGGGTGTTTTTAAATTAGTCTAGCTGTTACAATATTAATAATATTCAGCGTTGTAAGTTCAAGCGAGACTAACTTCTAGGTCTAGGTGTAGAAAAGGCATAAGAAAGCTTCAAAGTGCGAAATTTATAATTTAGTTTATTTAAAACTCTAATATTTTATAGAATAAAGTATCAATAATTATATTTTATATAACGTTTTGTAATCTGCTGTAAATAAACAAATAAATAAATAAACATATTGAAAAGCTTGTAACTTCCTGAAAGTACTCAGACTTTAAAGTCAAAACATATCTTAAAAGCTGTAAACAAAATTAAGCTAAACAGGATAGAAAGCGAAGGATAGAAACTTAAATAGTTGAATAAAGAGTATCATGAACAAAGTACTAGGATAATAGTGTAAGAAATAGATAGAGGTAGAGACAAGCGAGAAGAAGCAAGAGAGAGAGAGAGAGAGAGAGAGATGGAAAAGACGACGTGTCTTAAGAACATTAGATAAGCCCCGTAGTAGAGCGAGGGTGGTGAGCGCGCACACGGCTTTCTCAAGGAGGCGGCTGCAGACGACGAAGCCCTTGTGTATCGAGACACAACAAAAGAAAACAAACAAGGCGCCGTGTGCATGGCAAGACCGGATTAGAAAATTTGAATACTCCTCTTCGTATATGTTTTGAATGTAAACGAGAAATTTATAAAAAATATTGCGGACTCTTTGTCAAACTATCCCACGTAATTAATTGTTCAATAGGAGTGTGTATCGACGCATCTTGCGAAGAGTATTGTATATTATTTTTAATAAAATTGAGACACAGTATTAATTTATGTTACCATAAAAAATATGATATTTGAAAGTTACAATAATTATGAAAATATATGTTCATTTTATCAATATGTTTTTATTTTGTACATTTATGGAATATTCTTTTGTTATTTAGTTTAGTTGTACCTATGCCTCAGAAACGAAATAATTTTCTTGAATTATTAAACGTGAATTAGAAGAAAAAATGTTTAGGATTTGAAAATAAGTAAGCTTGGCACTGCACCTTATCTATTTATTGGTAACATTTTATTTGTGTATATGTGGCTTGTATGTGTTTCTGATTTAAAAGAAATTGAAATCGTTATTACCGTTTAAGGGAGTAGTATACCTATAAATCATGAAAAAACTGATTTTTTATTATTTATTTTTGATTTACAAGCTATAAATAATTTAAAAATAAAGTTTTAGTTATGAATAAAACCATAAAAAAAATTTACAGCTTTAAGTGATTATTTTTAAATTACTATCTTTTTGAAATTCGCGCATTTTATGGTAATTGCACAGATCGCAGCGTCGTACTGCATTGAAAAGGCGTAACCTAATCATATGTTCTTGTAAGTGTTTACTTTCAAAGCTGTCAAGATGTATAAGTGTTTTCAAGATTATAAAAAATACTAAAAATGTCAAATGGATTACTACAATACATTTATTCAATCAGATAAGTCATCTTATTTTATCAGTAGTTAATGTAATGTTTTGATGTATTACTTTGTGATATTTTTTTTCAGTAAATCAGCATACCGTACCAAGGAAAAAAAAAGATCTTCGTCAACTGCACATGAAGAAAAAATAAGTTTGACTCAAAGGGATCACATCTAGAAATATATTCAAATCTATTACTGGTATGTAAACTATTTTTACTTCTAAGCGTATGGTTTTTCTATTTGATACTGAAGTAACATTAATTTCTTTCAGTTTATAAATGGCACGCACTGCATGATTGAGATGATGAAATCATGTTTTGTATTTGAGAATAGCTGCTGAAGTGGATCAAAATGTTATAATATAGACTGAGATGTAATGTTTGAAGAAATTGTAACATTAGTGAAGTGTAACTTTAAATGCAATTTTCTTATAACTGTGTTTTTGGAGCTTGGGCGACACCTGCAGAGTGAATCGATGCATGGATTTTGATGATCCAGGTCTTAAAATGTTCCTTTTGAATGCTATTTTGGGCTGAAGCCATTTAGAAACCTCTAAGAATTGATTACCATGTGAGTATTCTAGTCTAAATGTGAAAAACTGACAATTTTAATAATAATTATAATTATTTTGACTTTCAGGTCATCAAAAAATTTAAATAAATTAAAATTAATTCCTCCAACTAGCTTAAGCCCAAATCGACATATAAGAGGAACAATTTAAGAGCAGCATGACTAAAATCCATGCATCGCTTGAATCTGTGGGTTACGTGCAAGCAAAAAATGTTCATAGACTAATATTTCTCCCTATAAGGGGGGAAGGATTGCATTAAGGGTGATTTCTGTAAGAAATGTATTCAACTTTAAGGATATATTCATACTTATATTTTAATTATTTTCCTATGATTTTTACAGATGGAAATCTTCAAAAATGTGCTATAGGTATTCTACCCCCTTAAGATTATACCTAGGTAGTTTGATAATAATTATTTATATCTTTATACATATTTTTTTTCTTTTATTCCATCTAAATATTTTTCTACTTGCAAATTTCTCTTTGTGTTACAGGTGAGTTTTATAAACTGTTCACTTCACTAAATCACCATTGTACTGTAAGTTTAATTACAATATTTAAATAACATTGAATTACAAACGTTAATTCCAAGAAGATCGACCATTATCATTATTGTTTGTAACAAAATTCTGTATTTGCTTTAAAACCTTCAATATTCTTCAATAAGTAATTCGATTTCTTTACCATAAGTTCCTTCATTCTCAGTTTCTTGCAAGAATTATTATCTTAAAATCGAAACATCCTATATCTAATAATCTGGTATTATTTTTGCCTACCCAGTCACTTTCGGACAAAGTGAAACAACCCATGCATGCACACGCGCTATATACCAGCTAAAGCAAAGCGCACCAGCAACCGCAAAGTCCGATTTCGGACTTTCGTCCGCGAGCTCTGCTACTGCACTCCGAACACCCATACGTATATCTAAACGCGGCATCGAGGGCCTATACGTATGTGAATACGTATACACGTATACACGTTCGTACGGTTTTCCGAGTCCCCTAAAAGCCCGGATTAAAGGGCTGTACGAACCACCGCCCGCCGCCGCCGCATTCGAAATAATCTCCCCGGCGCTTTCGCTCGCGTGCCGCCTATCTGCTTGCCTGCATTATTTGCATCTTTGACTTTCTCTCGCTCTTGCTCTCTCTCTCTCTCTCTCTCTCTCTCTCTCTCTCTCTCTCTCTATATATATATATATATATATATATATATATATATATATATATATATATATATATATATATGTATATATATGGGTGATTCCACCGCAACTGGCCCACTTTCGATGTTCAAAAAAAATGTCCTCTTGATTTTGAGATACATGTATGTATGGGATAATCAACTACAATTTTAGTCAGAAGCAAATGTGCGTATAAATTACATTTTAAAACAAATTAATAAAATAGGTCTCTAATGTCAGTTCCGTAGTTTCTATAAATTTTTATATATAACGATACTCCATGCAAAAAATAGGTAAAGAAATACCTTATCGTACATTGTAAACTATAGAGCGAATAATATACATTATTTCTATTGGTTGAAACTTAAAATCCGTTAATTATCATGAAAGTAAGGTGCATACAATGCTGCATACTTTCTTGCAATACAATGTTGGAGACAATTCTATCCACTACTTAACGGCTGACTCTCAAACTACACCTTATGACTCATCAAATGCATTTGAAGAAAGCTCTGGAAAGTTAAAATTTCGTGGTGCAGTCAGTTCTCTCACTTTGGATTTCAGTGTACAACAATATAGGTCAGTTCTGTATCATTACACAACCACTATCTAGGTACTATATTACTAGATGTTTAACTGCAAGTAAAACGCGTTTTTCGTAACTTAACAGTTGGTAATGTGGGTGCAGGTAATGTGGACATCTACACGAGATTACCTACACGAACACTGTTGGTAAAGATTTACATGTGATATGATATAAAGTAAATATACTTAATAAACATACTATTTTATAACTTTTAACACTTCTTTGAAAACTCAAAATCTTAATTTTTTTTTTATAATAATATTTAATTTAGATAATTAAATGTGACGAAATAGTATATTACGATACATGTGACCTAAGTGGCCCATAATTGCACGGCGCGTAGTTAGCGCCCGAGCGTAGCGAGGGCGATACCGTCGCGCCGTGCAATTATGGACACTTAGGTCACGAGTATCGTATACTATTTTGTAGCACGAGTGACATAAACCCGCCGCCGACATCGGGGATGGTGTATTGTGCGGGGATGGGCCGGGCGGGGGAGGAAGGGGGGTTTCGGGGGGGCGAAGCCCCCCCGCATAAAAAAAAATAAAAATATAATCCAAAAAACATAAAAAATAAATTAAAGAAATTAGAAATCGTATAACCAAATTATTATTTAACCAAAATTCATTAGTTAATTAATAATCAATGTCAACTTTTATACATTGTTTGAATAGAACCTTATATAAATAAGATATTTTGTTTTTTGAAAAGATAATAAATGTTTATTATTACCAGTTAATTAGAATATATTTATTTACCCTATCTTGAAATTTTTTAAATTAAATTTTAATAAATTTATAATATTAATCATGAAGAAAACTTAATACTGAATTTTAAATTGAATTTCAGATTGAATATTCAAAATACGCGCCAAATTGTCATATACAATCAGTTGAACTAACCTCTAAATTTGAAGCATTATTTTAAGGATTTATAATTATTCTCTGATTCTTGGCATGCGTATTTACCAGGTTTACTACTTCTTCTTTCTATTATTATGAACGAAAACGTTTATTTTGAGTGTTTTTAGTTTTTATTATAGGATAGTAGGGATCTGTGGCCTATGTGAATTCATTATTACACTGTGTAATAAAGCGCCACTTAGGTCACGGATAAGCGTGACCTAAGTGCGGGTTTAGGTCACACAGTGCTATAAAATAATTTACTACGTCAAATAGGTCCACTCACAGAACAAATTCCGTTTTGAAATTTTGATTTTTATCAGAGGAATGAAAAGTTACAGCCAAAATAGCTATGGGTGTCCGTACTGGGGTACTCTTCCCTATATCTACAGTTAGTTATGAGAGCAGTTTCAAAGTAAAATTTCAATTCCATAGTTGTCAGTTTCGTAGCATGCTATGATAATATTTTAAAAATATAAGACATTACCGATCATTTTCATAACTATCATAAATTCAAGTGCATGAATGAAGGCTAGTGTAATCGATGACATTTCTTCTCATCTGCCGTTTTTATACTTAAAATGGGCCAGTTGCAGCGGAATCACCCATATATTTATGTATGTGAGTACTATATGTGTATGTGTGTGTGTGTGTGTGTGTGCGTTTGTGTGTGTGTGTGTGTGTATGTTGAAGGATAAAGAGGGGAAGCTCGCATATTGGGATATAACGGGCACGTACATAGGCCCTCTACTCCCTTTCAACTGTTAATCCGGTCATTAAAGTGCTTAATTATGCATTGATATTTACTCGGACGTTTAAATTCATCGCTGCGGAAGAGAGAGCCGTATGCAGCGGCAGCTGCAGCAGCAACGCGACACGCTTTATATGTATTCGAATAAATCGCTAGCGTGGGATTTGCAATGACTTTTTTTTACTTTTTACTTGCGTTTTCGCGTCCCTTTTGATCGAGAATTTGAGTGATATACGTACATAGTTTGGAATGTGAAATTTATATTTTTTTATTCGAGATTTTTGCGGATTGATGTTTGACACGGGTGGGTATTAAGGGATGAATTTCATTTGCGAAATGTATGGTGACTTTTTATTTAATATTATTTCTTTTTTTGATTTCAAAAAGAACAGAGGCGGTATGATATTTGATATTTTTTGCGTATGTGAATAGCAAACGGAAATTTCTGTATGATCAGTATCGCGTGGTCTTGGCATCGTGTATAACGTATTTTATCAAAAAATAAGAATCTTTTTATGTATAATATATGTTTTTGTTTTTAATATGAAATATTTATATCTAAAAGACTATATATAGCAGGTATAGCTTTAGAATTTATAATATTTAAGAAAAAAATTAAGATATAATGACATATTTATGTTTACTATTCTACCTAATAAAGAAAAAAAAAAAATAATTTTCGTAACTTTACATTTTTTAGCTGTATTTTCTCTTGAATTCGATTGCGACGCACCTAGAATTTAAATTTAACAAATAATAAAAATGTTGAATAAAACATAACGATACATGCCAAAAATAGAATCTCGAGTAAATCCTAGATCCTCAATTCGCCTAATGAGCCCCGCGCTCTCGCGAGCTTCGAGAGCACAGTACAGGGGATAAGAGCACCGAGCTTTTCGGGTGAGAGACCTTGGCTCATTACGCGCAAGTGCCACTGCCGCTATATATATGCGTATAATAAGCCGCGGAATTATCAAAAGCACAAATCTTTCGTTGGTACGCGAAATGACGTCGTTTTATTCGGTGAGCATATAACCTGTCGAGCCATTCGACTCGCTGTCTGTCTATATTCTGTCTCGCTCTCTCGCGCTGTAATGCATAATAGTGGCCAATTTCACTTGGCTCGCTGCTCGCGTATTCACCGTGCGTATATATACCGCGCGTTCCTTTGAAGCGATTGCATTTCTATACTCGCTAAGTACGCTGTTTGCTTTTCTTGCAGATTTTTATGTTAAATTTCGAGGTGTAGTTAACTTTTGTAGCACACTTCGTAGTGGTGGCACATTTCTAATGAAATTTGCACCATTTTCTATTGTTATTGTAAAGTGAGAGAAAGGATTGTGAATTTTTTTCAATACGGACAAATTAATATTCCTTAACAGTTAAGAACTAAGTGCTTCAATCGCGCTTCACCGGCTAACGGCCTTACTTTAAGGTTAACCTAATTTTTCACGCTTCTAAGTGTTTTTTATATTTCAGTACTTAAAAAGCATACGATAAGCATTTTTGGATTTCATAAAAAATAATCTTAAAAAACACACTTCTTAAAAACAAACATACACGGTGAGAAGATATGTATTAAAAGTTACTATTTACTGTATGAAAATTACTATTTTATGAAGGAAGGGTGGGATTTACTTGCATTCTAATGCGTTTTACTTTATTTTGTAGCAGTTATTGTTAAACGTGTATGATATTCTGCAATTAAAGCATATGAAATTTTACTATCTATTTTAGTAAAAAGTGTAATTTATAGAATTTAGAAAAAAGTGCAGTAATTTGTGCTGAATATTATAACAAGAAGTACTTGAAATTATAGTAATATTTGTTATATTTTCCGAATACTATATTTTTTTAGTAAATTTTACGTACTTACGTATTAAATTCTCGTAAATATTTTAGTAAACCGTCTTGACTCAAAAAATCTAACCTCTAAAGTTATACGTAATCTTTTGCAACTGGCCACGATACTTTCAAGTCGATGATACAAGATCTTTTTCATTTTATCAATACATGTAAGTTAATTAGAACGGCAACAATGAATAAGTATATCATTATTTAATTCGTGTTGATAAGATAAACGTAAACGAATACAAAGCCTAATGTAACTTATAAAGATGATTCGAAGTATAGTAAACAAGGATCATGATCTTGAATAGAAATTCAGTTCAGACAATAATTAGTCCCTTATCAGGTGTCTGAGAAGTCAGCTAATGTTCTGATCAGGTGCCTGTACAGGACCTTATAAGGTATGCAATGGCGCGCAGATCAGGGCCTTCGCAAGCTGTGCTAATCGTCAGGGAATGGTCAGGCACTTATCAGGCCGCCTGAACAACAACGAATAGGCAGCAAACAAACACGACAGCTGTCGATGCACAATAAGCGGTATATAAAATTAGATTATTAAGATTTGATTATTTGATCTGTATTTAGAAATGATAATCTAGAACTAAAAAGAAATTAAAAAATGTTCATTAAGTGTAATTATTCGAGTTCTTAAAATTGAGGTTAGAAAGTTGTGACCAAAATTCAAACTCATCTTAATTGTCAACCTTGATTTTAAATCTATTTACTTTTGTTTCATACAAATACTATTTGGAAACAAACATAAAAGATATATAGAGCAACTAAAAAGTGCTATACTGTCTTCCTTTATTTTGAAATTATTTATTATTAATAAAACAGGTTAATTTAATCTACGAGGGTAGTTCAATAAGTCTTTAGAATGACCAACAGATGGCGCGCGAATCGCTCCAAATCATCTGTTTTCAGTCAGCACCACTCCCGACTAGATATATGGTGCAGTCACAGTCCACATCTTCTGAATTTACGTGTTTTTATAAACAATTGAAAAAGAAAATTGCTTGTTAAGAAAAATGGAAAAAAACGAGTTCAGAGCGGTAATTAAACATTTTCATTTAAAGGGTTTAACTCCATATGAGATAAAAAATGAATTGGACTCAGTTCATGGCACATCTGCCCCTGCCTTAGCAACGGTTTATAACTGGGTAAATGAATTTAAGCGTGGTCGTACATCAATAAGTGACGAACCACGTTCAGGAAGGCCCGTAGAAGCAACTACTCCCGAAATCATCAATAAAATCCACGATATGGTGTTGAAGGATAGAAGATTAAAAGTGCGTGAGTTAGCTGAGGCCACAAGGATATCTATAGGTGCAGTTGTTTCAATTCTACATGAAAAATTAGGCATGAAAAAGCTATCGGCAAGATGGGTGCCGCGTTTGCTCTCAGCTGAGAATAAACGCAATAGAGTGGTCGCCTCTGAGGCTCTTTTGGCGCGCATAAGTCGGAATCCTGAGGAATTTTTTCGTCGATTTGTGACTGTGGATGAAACATGGATACACCACTACACTCCTGAGACAAAGGAACAATCCAAACAGTGGATTTCCACAGGCGAACCAGCTCCAAAGAAGGCAAAGACCGTAAAGTCAGCTGGTAAGGTTATGGCTACAGTTTTTTGGGATGCACGTGGAATTATACTTATTGACTACTTGGAAAAGGGTAAAACAATTACTGGTGAGTATTATGCATCATTATTAGAGCAGCTGAAAGAAGAAATTAAAAAAAAACGACCACATTTGGCGAGAAAAAAATTCTCTTTCATCACGACAACGCCCGAGTTCACACATGCTTCGTTTCAATGGCTAAAATTGAAGAACTAAAATTCGAATTGGTTGAACACCCACCGAATTCACCAGATTTAGCCCCCAGTGACTTTTTCTTATTTCCAAACTTGAAAAAATGGCTCGGTGGACAGAGATTTACGGACAACGAAGACGTCATTGCCTCTGTAAGTGCTTATTTTGAGGAACTTCCGAAAACGCACTTTTCTGAAGGATTAAAAAAACTTAAAAAGCGATTGACCAAGTGTATAGAGCTCCAAGGAGATTATGTTGAAAAATAAAAAAAAATTTACCCAAAAAAAATTGTTTTTATACTTTATTCTAAAGACTTATTGAACTACCCTCGTACTTTTTTGTTATATTATGCTTTGAAATTAAACATTATTAAACTCTAATAAAGTTTATATATCAATAATGCAGTGCCAAGTGCTTTGAAAGAACTCAAATTGTTGAACTTGCCTTGTAAATTTGAGTACGCTCTTACAAAATATTATTTTAATATTTTTGAAACTCACTGTTGACTAACATGTTACATATAACACACTGAAAATTACTAAATTACGCTAGTTTAATTGAAGAATACTTACAAATATTTTATCAATAAAACTCTAGCTAAGCTATTTTAAGTCACTCAAATAAATTCTAAAAGAAATTCTTTTTATAATAGAAGTAAGTTTGCTATAGTTAAAAAGAGATGTATATTCTCTTTCTACCATACGAGTACAACTTACTTACCTATTTTCAGTTACTATCATTATATAATTTATAAGATACGTAAGATATTAGATCTGGGGACCGACTAATAACTTTTTGAATAACTTCAGTAAAACTCTTATAAGAAAAATTACAAAGTATGAATTCTCTGTTAAGAAATTAAATTCAACTGTAAATTATATAGTTAATTGAATTATTATAGAATTTGAAATTCATCTCAATTGTGAATCTTAATTTTTATTCTATTTACTTTTAATTCTTTTTTTTTATGAACATAAACAAACATATAGTTCATCTAAAAAGTGCCTTATAGTATTCTTTAATTTTTAAGCTAGTTATTATTAATAAAACAATTTACTTTAATCTACTTTTTTATATATCAAACTTTGAAACTGAACGTTATGAAGCTCGAATAAAGTGTATGTTTCAGTAATGAAGTGCCGAGTGCTTTGAAATAACCAAAATTATATGTTACATATAACAAACTGAAAATTAGTAAATTACTCTGTTTTAATAGGAAGAATACTTAAAAATATTTGATTAATAAAACTCTAGCTAAGTTATTTTAATAGTGATTTAAATAAAATCTAGCAACATTATTTTTTGATCCGAGAAATATGTATGCTAGAGTTAACATATATATATTCTCTTTCTACTATACGAGTATAACTTACTCACCCAGTTTTAGTTTCTATCTTGGTATAGTTTAGACGATACGTATTATGTTGCCTTTGGTTACTGTTCAAAAACAATATTCTCATAAGTGACTCTTTCGAAGATAAAGAACTCAATCGCTATAATTTAATTAAATAAGTAAACCGGTAACTGGATATTTAATCTTAATAGAGAATCTGCACTTCATACTATTTCTTATAGGAGCTTTACTGCAGCTATTCAAAGAATTAGTAGTCAATGCTCAGATCTAACATGTTACGTATCTTCTAAACAACTTTACAATGATAGTAACTAAAATAGATAAGTAAGTTACAGTCGTATTTCTCTAATTGAAAGAAAATTTTGTTGGATTTTATTTGAGTCAATGTTAAAATAGATCAGCTAGAGTTTTATAATTTAAATATTTTAAAGTATTCTTTCTATTAAAATAGCGTAATTTACCATATTTTAGTTTGTTATACGTAGCACGTAAGTTTACAATCAGTTTCACTAATTTTAACATAACAATTTGTATAAGAGCACACTCATATTTGCATACTAATTGAACTATTTTAATTCTTTCGCAGCACTTGGCAGTGTATTACTGGTGCATAAATATACTCTGTTAGAGCTTTATAATGTTCAATTTCAAAATAAATTGTTGTAAAGAAGTCCGTTGCAGGAGCTGAGAGTCGCCGGTTCAAATATTCACGAGGTCGGTTTTTTCGGTAAAAATAATTTTATTTAAAATTAAAGTGTACAAATATAAAAAATATAATATTCAGAATAAATAACAATCAGGGAAATATTAAATTGAAAAAATATTTTTATAAATGTGAATTTTAAAATTACTATTTACTTAATATTTTAGAAAATTGCTATATTAAATAGTAGAAATTGATAAAACACAAGTATATCTAAACATTACAACAGAAAATAGTAAAAATTCATTCATGTATTAATAAGAATTATAACATTGTTTCTCTCCGTGTAGAAACCAAAAAAATCAACTGTAGTAGTTGTATCACCCATATAAGAAGATTCATCGAACCGAATATCTTTACCGATACTCGTCCTCGCGATATAATAAACACAGATACAAAGACCTATACCCTGGATAAAAAAGAAAATCCACACAAAGCAAACGCGGCCGGGCGGCACTCGGGCCATTAGCGATGAACTACTCGCGCTCTTTCGCTTGTATAGCGAAGCGTTTACGCAGTTCGTGGCTGCCCCTGATGTGGTAGTCCTGGAAAACGCCAAACTATTCGGCGTTATATATACAGGAGAGAATCCACGCATTGATGCGAATTCGGAGATTATTCGACTGTGCCCCAATGCGCATTCGTGCGTGCATAGCTCGCAGCAAACTATTTCGATGTGCAAACTGGATGTGTGTATATATATATATAGGTCAGCACGTCAGCAAAAGGGTATAGAAAGAATATGTACGTGAAATTGTCGATATGCAATGTATTTTCGTTTTTTAAATGCAGGTACATGTTACGTATGATTCTTTTTCAAACAATTGGATGTACACTCTTGCTATTTCAATGCTTTAATTTTAGAAATGCAACCCCTATTATTTATGCTTCAAAGCTGTGTCAATCTGAAAGACATGAACTAGTAAAGTGGTAAAAAATTGACAAGATGATTATTTAAACATATGAGACAGTATTAAGAAATTCAGTTTCAATATCATCAGAAAAAACATTGTTTCTAAAAAATAAATATTACGTACAGATATTCAAAGGAAAATTTTTTTTCCGTATATAGGTTGTCAGGCACTGCATATATGCAATGTTTTATTGATTTCCAATTTTCGTTTCGACCAATTCATAACATAGATATTGCACGGTTTGCATGAGCATTCACGTAAAAATATGCACATGTTTTGATGAAAAAGCATTAAAAATTGTTGGCATCACGCATTCCTCAAAGATACAAACAATACGGTGAATTTTTTGTTTCCAGTGAAGCTTTTACTTTTGCTACGATGAAATTAGCTTACATATCATTTATATTATAAGCCGATTATTCTTTTTCTCTTTCTTACATTTTATAATCAACTCAATAAGGAAACCAAAAGTAGAAATACATAATCCAAAAGTTCAAAATTGAAAATTAAATATCAGCTGATCAACTGATATATTATTATTAAGTGCATCTATATTCGATAACTTATGAATTGGAACATTCGACATACGCGATATTAAGAATAACGTTTTAATTTCTTGAATATTCTAGAGAAAATGAACAATACCACTATCGAATAATTTATGCATAATACTAGAAAATCTATTTTGAAGGCAAAAATCGTCTCGAACGATGAATACTTTGTACCTGCTTGATATAACTTGGATTGTACTTACTTCTATTGCACAGCTCATTAATCGATATTTCATTTCACCGTGCTCTCCTAAACAAACTAAGGTCACCTAAGATAACGAACATGATTATGTAATGGAGTATCAAGAAAATACGACTGATATCTACATTCGCTGTAAACTTTGTACATATAATTAATGAGATCTTCAAGTGATTTAAAAACTGGTTCATATGAAGGTACCGAGGCTATGGAATTCAATTGGCTTTAGATGCCATAGTTCATTTTCATGAAAACGCAAATAAAGAAGATAAAAATAATTTTCTTTAATCCTGATTTCGGCTTGCCAAGTATCGGGGCACCAGTTAATGCTCTAATAACGTCCATACCCGAATGCAATAAAGTTGATTCAGTTAAGTGCATTAAGGCAGCTACTACTATAATAAAACTTATCAAAAATACTGATAAAGACATAGGACTGAGTAATTGCAAAGCATATTCAATTACTGACATTTTAACTTTTCTTTGTATGAAGCCCAAGCTCATTGGCATAAACATGTTAATTTCGTTTCGCCAGATATCTTCATTAACTCGACTAAACGTTTGCATGTCGTACTTTCCGTGTAATACATCATCAGCAAGTGATCCAAAAGCGTTTCCATATTTGTCTATGTAACCTATATTATCGAATGAACTGGCTGCAAAGATAAGAGTTGCATTCAACTTGTTCCAAATCAACTCATTTGATACTGTCGTTACTCGGAATAGTTTTTCTTTAATAACGCTAACTCCAACGATTTTTACTGGATAGCCTCCTAATGTTACATCCTTCTCAAATTTTAAAACCTCGCAAATGGATGATAAACCTTAAAGTCGAACAGAAAAATAATGTTACATATTAAATCAAATTTAAAATATAAATCTACAAACAACTAAAGGAACAAGTAGATTATCGCGTTTTAACAAAATGTAATAGTTACATATCACGAAAAGTGTACTTGAATTCATATAATCGTAATGGATGGCCATTTTCTTGTTTGTAAGATGTCATTTTGGTCCAGCCATCTGGTGCATCATTAGTAAAAGGATTAAATGTAAAAAAGATGATTTCATCGTTAGCATTCTTACAAATAAAAATAACGGAAAGAACATAAAATTCCCAAACAATTTTAAGCAAAGAATGTGCATCCATGCAGCTGTTGTACACTTTAGTATTAACAATAACATAGTATTCTTCTCGATTCCACCATATGGAACTTTTCAATTTTTGGAAAACCAACTTTATCGACGATAAAGCGAAATCAACTATCAGAAACTTTTGTAATCGATAGGTGAAAAAAGATTTATCAGAAATGTTTAATTTGTAATATTTTCGTTCAGCTGTGAAATTAAGACTTCGAAGCCGTTCAGGTTTGTACCAATTTAAAATTACAGATTGTTCGCCTTGGCCAAGACTGCTTGTGTTAAATCCAACATTATTTTGAGCCCTGATTATAAGAATCGGTATGTGTTTTTCAAAGAAACAGTAATTAAAAATAGTCATCTAGAAAATAATTTTGCATTATTAATGATATGCATTTATTAATTTTAAAAAGTGGCGTACCGAGAAATCAAATAATTTCGGAATATCGTATTCATCTGTATTGAATTGCAACAATTTATTTCCTTGCGACAAATGAAAAGTTAATAACATTTGAAGAACTGTTAGTGAAAATTAATGTTCTGACTTTCATCTTACTCAGTTTGAATTATTAAAGTAACTGAACTAAAATGTAAAAATATTCATTTTTGGATGTAAATTTATGTAAAATTGATATTTATACACGAACATTTTTTTATTTTTCTATAATAAACATGGACATATTCTTGCATACACTTGCTTACCAGTTAAAAGAAAAATAAATATGAAAAAAGTTTTAAAAAAAATATAATAGGGAAATTACAAAACTGTTGACAACAGAGAGCAAAGAGTTAGCAAATAATGAAGTGAACAAATATCTATGAAAATTAAAAAAAAAGTTCTCTTCTCTGTATAACCTTTATAGAACGCGTGTCTACAATTTATACTTGTAAACCTCATATCGAATGCAATAAAGTATTATTAAATAATCAATACGCAAAATGTTGATACGTATCTATCGAATATTTCTTTATCTGTCTACGTATCTGCTTTCCTCGATTTTTACTGCGTATTTTCCTTTCAGGAAATTGATTTTTCTGGGCGACTGGGTTACGAAACGTGCAAATTTGTGAAATGCTCCGTTTTACTATTTTTCCATATTGACATAGTTCACCATAAAAGATCAGTATTTAAATCACTCCACTCTTTACACTATATATCCATTACTAGCCACATCATATAAACATTATAATCGATCCAGTATACGATTAATTTCTACGAGACGCGAAATCATCACACAGAATCAAAGCAATACTACGCCATCTAAACTTCTCCAGAACAATTCTCTAAACGGGCAAACATATTATTATCAACGCGCAGTGATTGCAGCAAGACAAAGACCCCAAAGATATAACAGGAGCGCGCGCGCGGATTGCATAGTATCGAAGTCACGCGCGAACCTCTATGTATATATACGATGAGACGGCGGCTGCAGCGCGCTTTGCCCGCAAACATCGAGAGGCAAAGCCCGTTTACATGATAATGAAGCAATCTGCGCTTATCAAGCCTTTACACACGCCTGCATTACGTCAGCTGCAGCAGCACAACTCTCCTCGATTCCTCGCTCGATCACGCACACACGTGCACTTTGGTGATACTCACCCTCTCAGTCAAATGAACGCACCACCAAAAGTAGACACGTACAGGAGAAATATGCCTATACCGAACACCTATAAACCTTTGCTTACATAAAAATATGGTTTGTATGTAAGAGTGAGCTAACACAGTTTTTTCAGCTACTTCTTAATAACGTATAATAGAGTGCAAAGACTCATTTTGGTTAAATATCTGCAGTATATATTATATACAACCTATTGCTATAAAATTGTAAATTTACGGATACTGCAATCTGCAAATTTCACCCTCATCCTCTATTGTCAATCCTTAAAGGGATATAAGCTTCGGAAATAACTTAAAATTTAAGAAGTACATCATCAAAAGCCTCATGTATCATATTTTTAATGTAGACCTAAACAAATCTAAGATAATCAACCTCAACCCTTATTTTTAACACTTACGAGAAATCGCATAAAAAACAAGTGACTGTGCACTTGATATTTTCTACGTTTACTTAATTGTTTTCTCTGCGATTGCTCAATTATATTAAGTTTCCGCATACGCCATTAAATAATAATAAAAGTTTCCAAAAGAAGGGTTTGAATCTTATTTACAGATGGCATTTTATCTTTATAACAAAATTTCTATGTGCACATAAATCTTATCCCTATAGTTATGAGGCTGAATAAAAAAAATGTAAAAATACTATTAGTTGAAGATCACCCATTTACTATAAAAGCTGATAAGATACATACTTTGATCCTTAAGGGGATGCCGGATAACGACATTGCAGTTTTTCGTTTTATTTAACGAATAAATTAGATTTTTAAATTTCACGAACGTACGCACAATCTATTTATCACTAAGAAAGTGCGTACGTTCGAAAAAATTCTATTAAAGTAAAAATTGACTGTTTAAAACGAAAAATCGATATTGTCGGTAACTGGATATAAGATATATTATAGGACTCTGACCTCTCCTTAAAGTATCCATCTCCCTCCTTTAGAAATAAATGACATTTAAATCATGTTGTTGGGGCCTGCGGCGGCTCAGTCGGTAGAGTGTCGGATTCCCACGCCGGTGACCCGGGTTCGTATCCTAGTCTCTGCCGATTGATACAAGCACCTCTGTAATAGTATATTACGATACATGTGACCTAAGTGGCCCATAATTGCACGGCGCGTAGTTAGCGCCCGAGCGTAGCGAGGGCGATACCGTCGCGCCGTGCAATTATGGACACTTAGGTCACGAGTATCGTATACTATTTTATAGCACACTAACCTCAAAATGCCAACTTTATTGTCGATTTTGAGGTTGTTGTGCTATAAAATATCGTATGAGACTGTTGTGGGAGGTGTTTTTCTACCTTGCTCGATTTTCTCACTCGCTTCGCTCGTGCGAAAACCCTCGAGCAAGGTAGAAAACCATCTCCCACAACAGTGTCATAATATACTATTGTAGCACGCGTGACATAAACCCGCCACCGACATCGGGGAGGGTGTATGGTGCGGGGGTGGGCCGGGCGGGGAAGGAGGGGGGGTTTCGGGGGGGCGAAGCCCCCCCGCATAAAAAAAAATAAAAATATAATCCAAAAAACATAAAAAATAAATTAAAGAATTTAGAAATCGTATAAACAAATTATTATTTAACCAAAATTCATTAGTTAATTAATAATCAATGTCAACTTTTATACATTGTTTGAATAGAACCTTATATAAATAAGATATTTTGTTTTTTGAAAAGATAATAAATGTTTATTATTACCAGTTAATTAGAATATATTTATTTACCCTATCATGAAATTTTTTAAATTACATTTTAATAAATTTCTAATATTAATCATGAAAAAAAATTAATTCTGAATTTTAAATTGAATTTCAGATTGAATATTCAAAATACGCGCCAAATTGTCATATACAATCAGTTGAACTAACCTCTAAATTTGAAGCATTATTTTAAGGATTTATAATTATTCTCTGATTCTTGACATGCGTATTTACCAGGTTTACTACTTCTTCTTTCTATTATTATGAACGAAAACGTTTATTTTGAGTGTTTTTAGTTTTTATTATAGGATAGTAGGGATCTGTGGCCTATGTGAATTCATTATTACACTGTGTAATAAAGCGCCACTTAGGTCACGGATAAGCGTGACCTAAGTGCGGGTTTAGGTCACACAGTGCTATAAAAATTATATGTGCTTTGTTTACAAACACACCGCAGACCCCCGTCGTCGATTAGCACCACATGGAAGCACAAACATGGCGACGTTAAATAATAATAAAAAAAAAAAAAAAATCATGTTGTTCTCGTTTGCCCCCGCAATAAGCGCGCCAGCATGCTGCCACATATTGGGAAATGACGGAATCTAGACACATTTCCCTTACTTCCCGACAAACTCACACACACGATTTCGCACAGGTATTTCTAATCTGTACCTAGAGAAAGCACAGGATAGGACTACAAGGGCGCGCATGCGCGCACATGCCTTTGCTTCAGAGGATTCGAGTCCAATCAATCGCGCGATCGAATGGAGAAGCCCAAGCCCTAGCAAGGGTTATGTCGCATAAGTGCGATTGCGGGTGGCTAAATTTGACTGTGTATGACCGCACGCATCGCTAGTGCGTTTGAGCCTCTGTGTACCTTGCCTCAGAAGCATGCGCTGCATGTACAGTGCGTTCCAAGAGTCTCAAAATATTCTATATTTTCATGTAAATCGCACTTCTGGAAAAATAATCTACTCAGAATTTATAGGATTTCGAGCGTGGAATTCACTGATCCGTCTTATTTTGATCCTTGATCCCGAAGTTAATTTAAGATAAAAACAGATTTTCTAAATGGAAACTAAATATTCAATGTGGATGTAAATTTATGTAAAATTGATATTTATACACAAACATTGTTTTATTTTTCTATAATAAACATGGACATATTCTTGCATAAACTTGCTTACCAGTTAAAAAAAAGAAATATGAAAAAATGTAAAAAAAATAAAAATGGGACTTTTTAAATGGAAATACCCCCTTTTTGCCTCGGTAATCAAAAGATATGATGGTCATGATCTTAAGTCAAATTCACTAGGACCATAACCACATGCACTAACGTGTTTTCTTACTGGTCAAGTACAGAGAGAGAATTTTCTAATAAAAATTATAACTAAATTCACGGTAAGAATTACCGTAAATAACTATAAAGCTGGGACATACCGACCTTGCGGCACTATGTACTGATATTTTACTATAGATTTTACCGCTCTGAACTATTAATTTTACCGTAATGAATGGTAAAATTTGCCTCATTTAAGAAAAAGAAGACAGCCGATGAAGGGTAACAACTGAGCGTGCACAAATTGTAGGTTAACTCTAATATAAATGGATATAAATGTACTTATTTAAGTGTTAATGATACTTCTATAAAAATTGGAAGAAAATCCACATTTTTAAAAAATAATTCACACAAATTTTACCATCCATTTCATTGTGTAACTTTATATGTTCCACAATTCTATTAGTTTTCTCTAAGGTTCGTGTAGGGAATTTTAACTCTATCTCTGCAAGAAAATTTTACCCTTCAGTGCGGTAAAAAATTTATCGTCAATATCAATAAAAATTACCGGAAAGTTGTAGTGTCCCAGCTCTATAGTCATTCACGGTAATTTTTCCTGCAAATTTTGTCATAATTTTTATTAGAAAATTCTCTCTGTGTATGATTTGACCTTAATTTGAACCTTGGGATTAATGTGATCCAGGTTCCTGATCACACATTCTAAGGGTAAATTTTCTCTTTCCATTGCCAGAGTGAAAATCGAGTGTTTCTATTTGAAAATCTTAGAAATTTCTCCAAACGAAGATCATGAAAATCTCATAAATTCTATACAGAAGATTTATCCAAGAAAGTACATTACGTAAAATAATACACCGTTCCCGAACTTTTGACACGTACTGTACGGAGACGCGCAGGATGCACCACTGTGCACCTGTGCGCAGCCGTTCCTGAGTCCTGAGGATGTTACACACACATACACACACTGTGCAGGACGATCGAGCATAATCGCGCGCGCGTTCTCTAAAGGCTGCCGGCAGCCGGCTGCTGCGAGGAGCTTACGCAAGGGCTTAGATCCCTGCATATTGGACTCTGCGTCTCTCTGTGCCTCGTGCTCGCGGTGTCTATATGTATATTAGTATATACCATTGCCAAAAGCGCATGGGCGAGGGCACAGAGAGAGGGGTTAATGATTAATAAATACGCGCGCCAGCGCTGTATATGCATGCATTGATGACTGGTATATTTGTGTGTGTATGGGTGTGTGGGTGTGTATATGTTTGCGGCGAGTGCGTGTGTGCGCACATGTGGCTGCTATGCATATGTAGACGGTTTTGACTATAGTGTGTGGATATATAACTAGAGGCGAGCCTTCTGTGCGGTGTAGTCGTTAATGGGAATTATGCGCCGGCGCGCGGGGTAAGACAGACGCGAAATTTGGCAATTTCGACGAGTTTATACCGCGTGATATGTTGCTCACCGTTCGGTGTGATTATCGAGAGGGTATATAATGCCGGGTATAAGCGTTGGGACATTGCCAGTTTGATTTTTCTGGAGATGTTTTAGTAATATCTATTACTATATAGTAAACTCAAATGAGATACGAGGATGATTTAAGAAATGCGGGTTTTAATAAAAATTTAATTCCCGAACGAGATTTTCATCGACTAAAGTTAATATTGCAAGTAAAATCAATTATCAATCTTAAAATCCATTCGGAGAACACTACTATACTTTGAAATTTTTAGGAAATCGAAATAGTTTTCATTGCATTTTTTCTGCTGCTTTAGGAAATTAGAAAAAGTTTGAACTAAACGGTTAGGAGTAATTTACCTGCCCGTTTGGATACATTTTTGTAAGACTTCTGCTGCATTGATTACAAATATTATTATTGTTTAAATTAATTTTTATCACTGAAATTTCGAATAAAAATAATTTATAATTATGTATGTCCTTTTTAATACATAATACATGTTTTAAAAATGTCACTTTGATTCTTTTTAAGTTAAACTTTAATTCCGTAATAATATATTGCTAATACTATCGCACAACTTGTAACAACGTACGATAATCCTCTAAAAGTTTCAAAAATGAACTTCCCCATTAAGCCCTCCCGGAACTGCAAACAGTCTGAATTCATTTGCCGTTGAAATCCGTTTCCCGATAAATCCATCTCAGGCATACATAAAGAGCAACAGCAGCCCCCGTAGCCCATCAGTGCAAAACGAATGGAACAAAGCACGGTCGGACACCACGGAAGAAAAAGCAATCGGGGCTGTGTTGTACCTATTCGCGCTACGACTCTAATCGTTAAAGGGGATCGATGTAGAAAAAGTTTCGACTCCCCCGCCTCGGGCGCAATTAATTCGCGTAATCCGCGAAAGTTAACGAGGGCTTACGCGCGCCGCGAGCGCCGCGCAGTTCCAATTAACGACGCGGCCGAGCGACGAGTTTTGATCCGCCCCGACAACGGCCGATGATATTGTTCTTCAACTTTTTTCATTGCACAGGATGTCCGCGCGCCGAGCGAGATGAGAGCGGAAAACTCGAGGCGTCGCGTCGCTCTGCTCCTGCGGGCTTCTTTCATCGGCGAAGCTTATATAGTTGTTCCTTCGTGATGATAGGGATTGCATTGTTGCAGGTAACGAGACTGTGTGTCGTCGGGAAAATTGCCGAGTGATGGGAAGTTGTGGACGGTAGCAAGTTTATAAAGAATCGATTGTGTGGAATTTAAGCAATGGATTTTAAGCTAGATAACTAGTTAGGGTGATTGGGGGATAAAGATGAGCCTTAAAATGGATTTTTGTTTTTAAAGTCTACTGTTTTTTAGAATATTGGACATCGAGAACACTTATTCAAGTACAGCTTATAAATTATACTTAGATTGTATTATACTTATACTCGAATAATAGTATATTGTGCATCAAGGGCGGTCAGTTAGGCGATCATGGTGAATCATCTTCCGCCCGTGGTGCAGACCACATTTCTTGTCCTAAATCTACATTGAATGTTTGCTATTAAGCGTACACATAAAGCGGGCGGAAAGTTGTTAATTACCGCCCGAGGGCGGTGAAATGGTAAAGTGCAACTTGGCGCCCTAGGGCGGTAAAGTACTCGAGGACAGTTGCACACGTTAGATAATTTCAAAAATTTAAAAGAGGTTCGCGACAATGAGAAATGCTTTCGAGTGTGTACTAGAAAGATTGGGGCGCTGAGGTTATCACCTCTAATGTTCTTTCTTTGCAAATCGAATTACCGAAAATAAAAATGAATAAAATGGTATAGATTCGATATCTCGAAGTGTTATATATAATAGATTAAATGTGACTCCATTATCCATGAAAAATCGTTTTTTTAATATAAAAATTCACGGATCTATTAAGATCTCACAGAATCTACATGGGACTATGAAAAATAATTTCTAAATTTTTTATTCTATACAGCTCTCATATATGGATCCTACATGGATTCCATCTATCGTTTATAAGCGTAAAACATTTTACACTGAAATACTTTCTTGGATTTCACATGAACTCCTGCACATGTGGAATCCTACATGGTTTACATGTCAGATATTTCATTAGAGATTATTTAATTTGCACTGCATACTTAACAATTTGCGTGCAAATTCTGTAATTTTAGATAATCTAAAATCAATCAATTTTAATCATATAAATATAATTAATGTATCAAACTCTGATATCACATGTATCGGAACACGATATTATTTAAAGTAGCTATAAATTATATCAACTGCAAATTCACGCGATGCAGGTGTATATTTACGCACGCGAACGAAATCCAGGCTTATGCTTGTTTTATATTTAAAGGTAGATTGCACTGGATTGATTTAATTGAATTTGGATTTTCGCAAGCGCGTATGTACTTACACTCGTTTCGAGTTTGTATGGAAATTAAACGTGAATATTAATAACATGTATTAATTAATTAATTACGCTGCGCGAAACTTTCCGCTCTCGCGCGGTGCAAATTTTATACGAATTACGTGCGTTATCGTTGACTCTCGCGAATATGATTCATATTTCGACTGAGGGCTAAACGAATAATTATTATACAAGTTTACTTTGAGAACGTTATAACTGAAGTGTAGAATGAGAGCGAGTCGCATATAACACAAGCCCTCGACTGCTAAAAAGCTTTTGATGAGTAATAGCGCATCCTTTATTATAATGTAATAGAAAGCGCATTAAAGTCTCATTATGATAGCGTTCTACTCGCTTTATATCAAATTATGCAGATGTTCGCTTGCGCATACTAATTTAATTATTAATAATTAGAAAAATAGCTTGACGGCTGATGTACTTCCTTCAAATTAAGTAAGTAATTTTATTTATATATGTACACGAATTTTTAATAACATATTTTTCTATATAATTAAAATTAGTTGACCATATACATAATATAAATAATGTGCAATTATATACTATAAATATAACACTTCATCACATTTAAAATAGAAAATACCTCATATTAAATTATTCTGCAATAAATGTACATAGAAATAAAATTCGTATTATAAGTAAAATATTTTCTACTCAAACCAATCTAGTCGGAGCAATATAAAAATATACTTAAAACAGCCCTGCAATTAAAAAAATTATTCTCCCTCACACTCGCATTACGCAATACGAAAGAAAAACAACTAAATTTCCGGAACAGCACAGTATATATCTTACACGGCATCCGGCGATTCATAAGCATCACTCGGCAGAGCGTACAACCGCGCGAAGATCTCGAATAATTCGCACCCCTGAAAGGACGACCGTGGCCGTCCCCGTGTGCATTTTGTAATTAAATTTTCCGGCGACGATGCGCTGCAGCTCGGAAAGAATGCCTGCATTGCTGCTGCACTAGCGCTCGGTAATAAAGAGAGAGACAGAGAGAGATAGAGGTAGATAGAGGTAGGTACAACCCGTGGCGCTGCAATTTAGCCTCGATGTACAGCCCTGGAATTCGAGATTTATGAAGGGCGCGTTTTCACTTCAACGCGCGAGAGCGCGTTTATTTTTATTTATTTTTCAGGTGCGCTATTTTTTTCATTAGGATTTCTGTATTGAACGGAAAAATTATAGCTACCAGATGTTTGAAACACGTGAATATTTTTAAAAAATGTTGGATTATTTGTTTTTATTTTACTATTATTTATTTATTTATTATTTATTTATTAATTACAAATATTAAATGATACTTGCAAGGATTTAGATTCGTGGCCGATTTTTAGAATATGCATCTATTCATTCAAAAATTTAGTGCAGAATACAATATAGTAGCGATTTGAATGAAAGTATACGAAAAAATATATTTTCAAAAATGTTATTCGCGGTTATATTATCGTTAACCTTCCCTAAAATTTTACAGAACTGATGTTAATAACATTTATTGTAATATATTGTTATTTTATAGGTATATAATGGTATCAGTAATGGTCTTAATTTTCCAAAACTAAAATATTTGATTACACGACTATCTGGACTTTACCTGTTATACACGGAAAAAAATGCTTTGTTAATTTAACAAAGTCACTTGGTAAAATACGCACTATTTTTTTTACTACACTTACCAAGTAATTTGTTAATGTAACTAATGGGTTAGTAAAATTAACGAATCACTTTATAGAAACAACAAACTACTTGGTAAGTGTAATAAAAAAATAGTTAGTGCGTTTTCTACCAAGTAACTTTGTTAAATTAACACAGCATTTTTTTCCGCATACTCTCATAATTGATCATTTCATGTGTGTTAAGATAAATTATTTGATTGGTTATAATTGTATCTTTGCCAACTAATTACTTATCACTTACCGTTTCGAGCACTCCACAAATATTTGTATGTATTCTCAGAAAAATGTTAAAATCCTAATTATACATTCCGAAATAATGTGTAGCAAGGTATGCGTCTGCATATTTTGCTTAATAACATTTAAAGCTCACGTTGCTACCCCGGCTAATCTTCATTAGTGCAAATCACATGGCGAGAAACTCGAGTCTGCATCTCTGCATTTTCCTAGGAAAATGCTCCTTCTCGAATTTTTCTCATTGTTATGTGCAGTGGTAAGCCGTTGGGTTATTAATCCCCCATAGCCTCGAATCTGGAGGAATTATGTCATCTGGTACAGGTATTCCCCGATGAAAGATTTTTAAGGACACAGTATATAGGTAAGATTATTTTTTAATGGAAAATTATGTTATATACTTCATTTACTTGCATTATAAGGTGTGGGAATGGCAAAATAAATGTAAAAAGTGGGAAGAAATCGAATGAATTCTCTCATTTAACTCTAAATTTTAATAAAATAAGTTGTAATGAAATTCACTATAACTAGACAGTAAAAATATGATCTGCTAAGAGGAATCATTAAAAATTACATTGATTCATATTTATAGAGCAATACAAGCACATAATCTTATATAAAAACATAAACTAAAAACTTATTTTTTATTACACAATTAATCAATTATCTTTTCAATTTTTCGCTAAACATCAATCTTATCAATTTGCAAATAATAATGTTAACCTTATACCTTCAAACCACTTTGTATTTAAAAAACAAAAGTTGTGTATCACGAATCATCGCCGTAGTACACACATTTCATCGAAAGCGACGAGATACGTGCATCGAATGCGCGCGACAATCCAACATTTTTACGAACCGCAACGAGAACGATTCTCATGACTGCAGCATTCAAAAGCGCTACCGATGCGCTCGTAACATGCCGCATAACTTATTTTTCGGATCGCGCGCGCCCATGAATTTTGCACACCCACACATACTCATCGATCACACGTACCAAATGGTCGAAATATCAAATAACGCGGCGCGATCGCGATTCGCGCTTGCAATGCTATGGGTACATATACGTGCGGAAATACGACGAAATTTAACCACGCGATGCATATAAAACACAGCCGCGCACGCGACAAAACGGATGCACAAAATGCGCGCACAATCTGTATACGTGTAAAGTCCAAGGAGGGGGATAAAAACGACGGAAAGCTCTGGAAGTCAAAAACAAGGTAAAGCGGATATAAATAATATGTTTTGCGTGTAACGAGGAGTACGCGTTTTTACAGTAAAAAGCGTAAAGATTCTGCGTTGGCAAGGATGTTTTTCGCGCGAAAAACCTGCGTTAGAATAATTTATTTTCTGCACACTTATACCTATTTGAAAATTTTATTTTTATATACCCGTCGGTAAAATAGGTCTGACGTATCCCCTTAAGTAAAAATCAGATGCTATCTAATCTTTGTAACGTAAAACCCTTCTATATCATGTCTTGTGCCAGAGTACGTTAAACTTATTAAAATGTTACTGGTAATTCCAGGATCCTCGTGCACATGCGAAAGGTCTTTTTCTTCTTTACGAAGGTTGAAAACCTATTTAAGACCTCAAATGGTACAAAAAAGGTTTAACAACACTGCAATATTAAATATATACAGATATGAAGCTGAAGAGTTAGACTTGATTACAATTATTAATGATTTTATTTGTAAAAACAGTTGAAGGAAATTTACTTTTACTTTAAAATAAATTTTCTTAGTAAGACGATTTTGAACAGTTCATTTACTACCCCGCCCCTTCCCCTCCCCCCGGGGAATCACCGCTGACTTCTCATCCCCATGCCCGTAAAAGCTGCTCCGCCGCCCCTGAGCTCACAGTCAGTATTACTCAGAAATGGACATTTGTACTCATAAACCGATTAGAACCTTCTATACTTACAAAAGATCGACCCCAAACCAGGTACGTCAAGGAGCGCAGCTATATATAGCATGCTCAGTACGAAAAGGACACAGTCGTGAATGTTACATTTCTACAATCAGTTGCTTCTAAATTTAGTTGATACGGTATTTTTACTGAATCGTCGACTTTACAGAGGACGCATCTAGTTCGTTACTGAGTTTTACTTCGCACTGAACAGGTTATATCAGGCATTCGACATATTCCTAACGGTAAGTACAAATTATAAAATCCTATTTACGTTTTCTATAATGTTAAAAATAAAATACTCAGTCTCATAATTGTAAAGTTTTTCTTTTTGAAAAAATAAATTTCATTCAAAGATTTTTCTTGCTACAGTCATATCGCGTTATTATACGAGCATTATAACAAGAGCTCTTTTAATATTCAGTATATAAGTAAAGAGTAAAAGGCCGATTTTCAATTGAATTATATATTTGAGCGATAGAACATTATATTCGATTAAAATTTACTTCAAATTGAACACTTTTTATGGAAAATTATAACGATCTCTTGTCATAGTTCGGAATAATAATACGAGATTACTGTACATTGGAAATATTTAAAACATGGGAAAATTTCACCCCTACTAAAATAATACTACTTCATTCGGTTTAAAACTAGGATTGTTCATTATATTTGTTGATGAATAAAAAAGAGTGTTCTTCTATTTACTAGTTTAATTTTCATTTTATTCTAAAATTTATCAATACCCTAGTAGAAAGTATTAAATAATCTAATTCTTAGCCAGTAATCGAACATTAGCAGTTGCAAAAGTCCATTAGTGACCAATTAATGCCTGGCTATGAATGAGATTGATTTCTGTCAGAGCATATTTTATTATATTTAATTTTCTATACGTTGACGTCCAACGTTAGACTCACACAGGCTTTTAGTCGGAATAGCTTATAATTTAACGTAATTTATTTCATGTTTTTGCAGATAATCAACGACTTCCGATTTTAGAAGACAACCGGTGCGATGGAGTCTGCGTCGCAAAATACAACGTTCGCTTATCACGAATTTCGTTTTGATTGGTCGTTAGAAACCTGGAGTATAATTAGAGGCATGCAGGGCGAACTGAGATCCCACTCGTTTAAGCTTCCAGTAACAAATTACGTTTGTTTTTTTTCTATCCAAGTTTCGTACCAGGATTCAAAGTATAGAAGAACACATAATATCTTAAAATTTAATATTATATCTTCCAAAGTCTCTATTCGACCTGTAATAAAAGTATACATTGTAAAAAAGACGAATGACCAAGAAACGCTTAGATATTTAAGTAATTTTGACAAAGAAGACAAAACGAATTTCGCATGCGAGTTACCACATGACTGTAATGGATACTGCGAAGGTGATACGTTGATGCTTCGCTGTGTCATAAACTACGTCTCGGAAATGAGTTATTCAGAAAATACACTGAAAGATAAAAGTGCAGCTGATAAATTATACAGCAATTCACTAGCCTTCGAAAATTTCAACACACTGTACAAAAATCGACAATTATTCGACGTCACTTTCTTGATCGGCGACCAAAGTTTCAAGGCTCACACCTTTGTACTTGCGACGGTGAGTCCTTATTTTTTGGCATTATTTAGCCACAACAACCTGAAGGAGAATACCGACCGAATTATCGATTTGACCAACGATTCCGATGTCACTGCAACGAATTTCCGCGCTTTTCTCGATTATCTGTACGGTTGCAAAACCATAAACGAACTGCACGAGGAGGCCTGCGAGCTTCTGATCCTGGCCGACAAGTACGACGTAAAACAGTTGCAGCTGTCCTGTGAGACCTACTTATCCGACAGACTAGACGACGATAATGTAGCCAAAATGCTTCTGTTCGCGAACGATTACAACTGTAAAACATTGAGACACATGGCGCTCCAGTATGCGAAATCGAACATCGAACTTATCAAATACTCGGACGAATTTGATAAATTGTGCGAGGATAAAAATTTGATGTTCGAATTATTGTGAATCGAAATGGGGAAGATCTGTGGCTTTGCGGACTGTATTTTTATAATTATATTTTATTTATCAATAAATTGATTAACCGTGATTGTCTTGTTAGTAATGTTTTTTTTCTCCCAACTATACCTTGTTATAAATATATATTGTATAGAAAGTTTGTAAATTTACATACACGAATTTTTTCATATCATTTTCAGTTTAACGCCTTTTTAACTAAAAACAATTCTGCAATTGGGTTGTTTCATGACTTTATTTGATATCATATTCTGATAGATTATAGCATAATACAGCCTTTGTAAACTTTTCGAATTTTTGCAATACAACCATGCCAAATTAAAGAAGATACAGCGCTTCAAAAATTCTCGTGACGCCGTAGTTCATAAGCGGCATCTTTGAAAGCGCATAAATCGCGACGTCATAAAGAAACTTTCTGTAGCTGTAACTCTTGTAAATCTCGTTCATTTGGCAAAATTCAAACAGATTGGTGAATCGGCTCAAGTTCTCTACCGAAATCATCGATACCGCCGAAGAAAACCGCTGCTAACGGCATTAGCAGAATGCTTTCTCAGAGATTGGATGCATAATTATTTATTGAATATTTACTGTGAAAAAGTTATTTTATGAATATACAACAATTTTACATTGTAAAGTTATATAAAAAGGTTCATTGTTTTTATATTAATTTTTTTTTATTATTACGCCTTTCAAGACTCAATATGAGTCTTATTTCGGCAAAGTTTATTGATCAAAAAAGTAAAATTACAATATTATTCAAAGTTATACATTTTTTTTACAAAGTTCTAGATACTGCACAGTATGAGAACAAATTTGTGTTTTTGGATTACATAATAAATTGTCGACATTTACAGGCAGAGTAGTTTTCAATTTTTTTAACTTATTCAACAATATAAGCCTCTCTGTATCATAAAGTGAACATTGCCATAGAACATGATTAAGATCTTCGTCGTATACTCCGCATTGAGCGCATATTGGACTTTCTACTATATTGACTTTAGCTAACGAAGCAGCCAAATTGTACTGGTCGGCCCTACATCTATTTAAAGTAGTTATGATACTTCTTGGTTGACTGGACTTATGGAACCATGTTTTAGATGAATTTTTAAAAAAGAGTTGAAAATATTTTTTTCCTTTAACTATACCTGTTTCTAAGCAAAATTTATTTGTATTTATGTATGATGTTTTTTTAAAATTCTCAAAAAAATCAGTGTAAGGAATAACCGTTGAAATTGATGACTTTTTTAATGTATAAGTTTTGGCTAGTACGTCAGCTGCTTCGTTACCATTAATCCCACTATGCGACGGAACCCATAAAAGGTTAATAGATTTTGTAGGATTTTGTTCTAATATTTGATTATAAATTTGTTTGGTTTTTAGAATATGATAATTTACCTTGATATTAATTTTAACAGACTTTAAGCTTTGTAGGACACTCAAAGAGTCGCTTATGATAGTAAAATTTAAGTGTGAGCTGTTGTTTATTTGTTGCATAGCTTTGTAAATAGCTATGCATTCAGCCGTAAAATTTGAACAGTTTTTCGGTATCGCTAGTCCTACTTTTACATTTTTTAATGGGTAAATGGTAGCTAATCCTACAGAGTCATTTTCACCTTTACTAACATCTGTATATATCGCATGAGAATCTAAACTATTTAAGTGTGTGCTAAGTGCATTATTTGGATCGTTACTTTCTTTGAGTTCGCAACCAATTTCTGTGTTTATAGGCATACTTGTAGTTATAGTTTTATAATCATGGCAGTAAATCGTATAATTCTTTTGTGCTTTTTACGTTTATTTTTACTATATCTTTAATACATTCGTTTATAAGACGAATGGATTTATGATTTTCATTTTTTTCAATAAATTGATGAAAATCATATATTGTATTGTATATAATAAGACTAGAATTAGATAAAACTTTCACGAGATAGCTTTTACATAAAAATTTCGTTTGTTCGACAATTGATTGTAATTTCGATTCAGCGAGAATCACATTTGTAGGGGAAGTCTTTCGGTATCCCATAGCTGGTCTTAATGCATCAAATTGAATTTTTTCTAGACTGTATTGAAGTTTTTTTGTTTTAGGGTAGAAAATGAAGCATCCATAATCAATTATAGAACGAACGAAACTCTTGTACAAAATTATCAGTGTGCTGGGATGAGAACCCCATTTAGCGCCGCACAAGTACTTTATAATATTTAATCTATTTGTACATTTTTGAATAAGCATTTCTACGTGAGGTTGAAAATTAAGCTTATAATTGAAAATCATCCCTAGGAATTTAACTGAAGCGCTTGATTTTATAGCGGTTTTACATATATTTATCTCTGTTTCTCCAGGTAAAATGCCTTTCTTGTTTATATGAAGAAAAATTGTTTTATTAGCCTTAAATTCTAGTCCTAAAAGATTTATATTAATTGATGAGACACTTTATGTACATATATATAAAACGTATCTAAAGTATAAAATAAAAAAATTCAATTTCTACAAATTAAAAATCGCATTTTATTAAAAAAAACTTACAGTATATGTAACATACACTAATCGAAAGAAAATTTAGTCATTTTTACGAAAATATGCATTATTTTGATACATTTAGCCTATAAAATGACAGAAATATTTATTTCAATTTTTCGAATTTTCTAAATTCAAATTTGCATTTCTTTAACAAAAAGAACGTTAAAGTATATGTAAGATACATCGATTAACTTGACATATACAGCGTATAAACTGACAGAAATAATTTTTCAATTATTACAAATTTTAAAAGTTTAAAATCGAATTTCTTTAACAAAAAATAAGTATTTATAAGACACCGAGCGGTGTACTTCCAAAATTGGTAATATTTGTTGCATCAAATTCGATTTAAACGATTTTTTTCGATATATTCTATGCTGGTATTTTTTCAAACCATTTTCAAACCTGTTTCAAACGTTTCAAAAACGGTTTTACAATGTCTTATGCGGGACGAATCTGCGGGCATTGAGACGTTTTACCAACGTCTTTCAGACGTATTTAAAACTTTGCTATTCAACGTTTGAAGGTTTGAACTCTTAACGTTTTTAAAAGTTCGAAAAACGTTATGTGTTATCAGGGATAGAACTGATTATATTTTGAAGCTAGATGGTCTAAACAGACTACTAATTTAACAAAATTTTAAAAAACAAATTTTTGTTATTATTTTATGCGTTAGATACGTCAAAGAGGCATACATTCGTAAAGTAGGCGTCATTTCTATTCGATTGGTGTATCTTAGAATGTCCTTAAAGTTTGTTTTTGTTAAAGAATTGCTATTTTGATTTATTTTGATTATATTATACGTTTGCTATATCAAAAAGATGCATGTATTTGTAAAGTTCATGTAATTGACTCTCGATTGTTGTTTCTTACAATTACTTGTAAGTTATTTTTGTTAACGAATTGCGATTTTAAATTATCAAAATTTGTTAAAATTGGAAAAAATTATTTTTGTTATTTGAAACATTAGATATATGTCAAAGAAATACATATATCCATAAAGCCTACCTAATTTCCTTCTAATTAGTGTATCTTACAATTACTTTAAAGGTGTTTTTATTTAAAAAATGGGTTTTTGAATTTTGAAATTTATTAAAAATTGAGAAGAAGCATTATTGTAAATTTATACATTACAGAAGTAAAAAAGGTGCACTTATTCATAAACAAGGTGTAATTTCCTTACAAACAATATACATGACAAATTCTTTTAATCTAATTTTAAAAATGAAACAGGATTTTAATTTTTGAACATGCATTTATATGATCACATTTTATAGTCACCATATCTTATGAACGCATTTGTATATTTTATTTAAATTTTGTAGATTTATCAGAAATAACTCAGCATTTAACTGATTGAATTTCTGAGCCAAAAATGCACTATTTTAATTTACCTTAAGAGCGGATTATTCATAACATTCTCTATAACATAGTTGCTTATTCCTAAAATCACCTTTATGAATGTAAAAGTTAAATAAATGATGTGCATTAAATCTCTTTGAAATGTACAAATTTACAATAACTTTTTTCTCAATTTTTAATAATTTTCAAAATTAAAGACCGCAATTCCTTAATAGAAACCACTTTAAAGTGACTGTAAGATACACTAATTGGAAGGAAATCACGCGAGTTTTACGGATATATGCATTTCTTTGGCATATCAAACATTTAAAATGACAAAAATGATTTTTTCCAATTTTAACAAATTTTGAAAATTCAATTTAAAAGTAATTGTGAGATACACCAATCGAAAGTAAATTACATGAACTTTACAAATATATCCATCTTTTTGACATATCAAACATATAAACTGACGGACCAATTATTTTCAAATTTGTGCAAATTTTAAATATTCATAATCAATATTCTTTAACAAAATTATCTTTAAGGACATTATAAGATACGCTATTCAACAGGAAATTACGTTTAATTTACGAATTTATGCATATTTTTTACGAATCTAACGTATGAAACAATAACAAAATTTTTTTTTTTAAATTTTGTTTAAATTCAATATTTTTTAAAATAAGCAATAAGTTTCGACCATTTCGCTCCAGTTCTATGTTGGGTCATATCTGATATATATGCAAAATTTTAGCCCGATAAACGGTGGCCTTTAAAAGTTATGGTGACCACAAAATTTAACCACATACATTCTTTCATACACAGACATACACACACACACGCACGCACGTACACACACACACACACACACACACACACACACACACACACAGAATATATATCTATATATACTACATAAAAAGATGGATATATTTGTAAAGTTCATGTAATTTACTTTCGATTGGTGTATCTCACAATTACTTTTAAATTGAATTTTCAAAATTTGTTAAAATTAGTGTATCTTACAGTCACTTTAAAGTGGTTTCTATTAAGGAATTGCGGTCTTTAATTTTGAAAATTATTAAAAATTGAGAAAAAAGTTATTGTAAATTTGTACATTTCAAAGAGATTTAATGCACATCATTTATTTAACTTTTACATTCATAAAGGTGATTTTAGGAATAAGCAACTATGTTATAGAGAATGTTATGAATAATCCGCTCTTAAGGTAAATTAAAATAGTGCATTTTTGGCTCAGAAATTCAATCAGTTAAATGCTGAGTTATTTCTGATAAATCTACAAAATTTAAATAAAATATACAAATGCGTTCATAAGATATGGTGACTATAAAATGTGATCATATAAATGCATGTTCAAAAATTAAAATCCTGTTTCATTTTTAAAATTAGATTAAAAGAATTTGTCATGTATATTGTTTGTAAGGAAATTACACCTTGTTTATGAATAAGTGCACCTTTTTTACTTCTGTAATGTATAAATTTACAATAATGCTTCTTCTCAATTTTTAATAAATTTCAAAATTCAAAAACCCATTTTTTAAATAAAAACACCTTTAAAGTAATTGTAAGATACACTAATTAGAAGGAAATTAGGTAGGCTTTATGGATATATGTATTTCTTTGACATATATCTAATGTTTCAAATAACAAAAATAATTTTTTCCAATTTTAACAAATTTTGATAATTTAAAATCGCAATTCGTTAACAAAAATAACTTACAAGTAATT
Organism: Gastracanthus pulcherrimus; assembly: GCA_949152435.1. Classification (NCBI taxonomy): domain Eukaryota; kingdom Metazoa; phylum Arthropoda; class Insecta; order Hymenoptera; family Pteromalidae; genus Gastracanthus; species Gastracanthus pulcherrimus. The sequence goes on from OX424575.1 coordinate 42,645,279, forward strand.
GTAAGAAACAACAATCGAGAGTCAATTACATGAACTTTACAAATACATGCATCTTTTTGATATAGCAAACGTATAATATAATCAAAATAAATCAAAATAGCAATTCTTTAACAAAAACAAACTTTAAGGACATTCTAAGATACACCAATCGAATAGAAATGACGCCTACTTTACGAATGTATGCCTCTTTGACGTATCTAACGCATAAAATAATAACAAAAATTTGTTTTTTAAAATTTTGTTAAATTAGTAGTCTGTTTAGACCATCTAGCTTCAAAATATAATCAGTTCTATCCCTGATAACACATAACGTTTTTCGAACTTTTAAAAACGTTAAGAGTTCAAACCTTCAAACGTTGAATAGCAAAGTTTTAAATACGTCTGAAAGACGTTGGTAAAACGTCTCAATGCCCGCAGATTCGTCCCGCATAAGACATTGTAAAACCGGTTTTGAAACGTTTGAAACAGGTTTGAAAATGGTTTGAAAAAATACCAGCATAGAATATATCGAAAAAAATCGTTTAAATCGAATTTGATGCAACAAATATTACCAATTTTGGAAGTACACCGCTCGGTGTCTTATAAATACTTATTTTTTGTTAAAGAAATTCGATTTTAAACTTTTAAAATTTGTAATAATTGAAAAATTATTTCTGTCAGTTTATACGCTGTATATGTCAAGTTAATCGATGTATCTTACATATACTTTAACGTTCTTTTTGTTAAAGAAATGCAAATTTGAATTTAGAAAATTCGAAAAATTGAAATAAATATTTCTGTCATTTTATAGGCTAAATGTATCAAAATAATGCATATTTTCGTAAAAATGACTAAATTTTCTTTCGATTAGTGTATGTTACATATACTGTAAGTTTTTTTTAATAAAATGCGATTTTTAATTTGTAGAAATTGAATTTTTTTATTTTATACTTTAGATACGTTTTATATATATGTACATAAAGTGTCTCATCAATTAATATAAATCTTTTAGGACTAGAATTTAAGGCTAATAAAACAATTTTTCTTCATATAAACAAGAAAGGCATTTTACCTGGAGAAACAGAGATAAATATATGTAAAACCGCTATAAAATCAAGCGCTTCAGTTAAATTCCTAGGGATGATTTTCAATTATAAGCTTAATTTTCAACCTCACGTAGAAATGCTTATTCAAAAATGTACAAATAGATTAAATATTATAAAGTACTTGTGCGGCGCTAAATGGGGTTCTCATCCCAGCACACTGATAATTTTGTACAAGAGTTTCGTTCGTTCTATAATTGATTATGGATGCTTCATTTTCTACCCTAAAACAAAAAAACTTCAATACAGTCTAGAAAAAATTCAATTTGATGCATTAAGACCAGCTATGGGATACCGAAAGACTTCCCCTACAAATGTGATTCTCGCTGAATCGAAATTACAATCAATTGTCGAACGAACGAAATTTTTATGTAAAAGCTATCTCGTGAAAGTTTTATCTAATTCTAGTCTTATTATATACAATACAATATATGATTTTCATCAATTTATTGAAAAAAATGAAAATCATAAATCCATTCGTCTTATAAACGAATGTATTAAAGATATAGTAAAAATAAACGTAAAAAGCACAAAAGAATTATACGATTTACTGCCATGATTATAAAACTATAACTACAAGTATGCCTATAAACACAGAAATTGGTTGCGAACTCAAAGAAAGTAACGATCCAAATAATGCACTTAGCACACACTTAAATAGTTTAGATTCTCATGCGATATATACAGATGTTAGTAAAGGTGAAAATGACTCTGTAGGATTAGCTACCATTTACCCATTAAAAAATGTAAAAGTAGGACTAGCGATACCGAAAAACTGTTCAAATTTTACGGCTGAATGCATAGCTATTTACAAAGCTATGCAACAAATAAACAACAGCTCACACTTAAATTTTACTATCATAAGCGACTCTTTGAGTGTCCTACAAAGCTTAAAGTCTGTTAAAATTAATATCAAGGTAAATTATCATATTCTAAAAACCAAACAAATTTATAATCAAATATTAGAACAAAATCCTACAAAATCTATTAACCTTTTATGGGTTCCGTCGCATAGTGGGATTAATGGTAACGAAGCAGCTGACGTACTAGCCAAAACTTATACATTAAAAAAGTCATCAATTTCAACGGTTATTCCTTACACTGATTTTTTTGAGAATTTTAAAAAAACATCATACATAAATACAAATAAATTTTGCTTAGAAACAGGTATAGTTAAAGGAAAAAAATATTTTCAACTCTTTTTTAAAAATTCATCTAAAACATGGTTCCATAAGTCCAGTCAACCAAGAAGTATCATAACTACTTTAAATAGATGTAGGGCCGACCAGTACAATTTGGCTGCTTCGTTAGCTAAAGTCAATATAGTAGAAAGTCCAATATGCGCTCAATGCGGAGTATACGACGAAGATCTTAATCATGTTCTATGGCAATGTTCACTTTATGATACAGAGAGGCTTATATTGTTGAATAAGTTTAAAAAATTGAAAACTACTCTGCCTGTAAATGTCGACAATTTATTATGTAATCCAAAAACACAAATTTGTTCTCATACTGTGCAGTATCTAGAACTTTGTAAAAAAAATGTATAACTTTGAATAATATTGTAATTTTACTTTTTTGATCAATAAACTTTGCCGAAATAAGACTCATATTGAGTCTTGAAAGGCGTAATAATAAAAAAAAATTAATATAAAAACAATGAACCTTTTTATATAACTTTACAATGTAAAATTGTTGTATATTCATAAAATAACTTTTTCACAGTAAATATTCAATAAATAATTATGCATCCAATCTCTGAGAAAGCATTCTGC